>CAJNRD030001124.1:15630349-15754435 GCA_905319865.3 Cotesia congregata
TTTCAAGTAGATTAATTGTTATAAGTGAATATAATTAATTAATAACAGTAAAATAAAGTATGAATTACTGTTATAATATACAATTTAGGAAAAAAAAGTACCGTAGAATTAAATAAAATTTTGCAACCTCAAAATACCGTTCTGCTTACAGTAAACACAGTCGGTAGTCTGGCGCTCCGTTGACAACGGATTTGAACGGAACTTGGCGCCAGATTCTACCGAGTCTGTGGATTAAAAGCTATCATTTTGTTTCAATTTTTAGTAACATAAAAAATTATTTTAACAGATTTAAAAAATTTTGATATTTAATGATGAATTTTTGTAATTAAATTTTTTGAATAAACTAAAAATAATTACCATGATCAGTTGCAAAGCAATCGATAATATTCATATTATCCCAAAGAGCCTGTTGATCCTCAAGAGTTCTTAACATAGGCCTGACTTGTCCTTTGGCGTGACCAATACGCTCCAAGTCTTCAGTACTCAGGAACAAATGATGCGGACAAACTTCACAGGTGACAGCGAGGCCTTTTTCTTTGGCCGCGCGAATAATCTGAATCTCTTCCTTCCTAGCGACGTGACAAACGTGAACCGGCCGGTTGTGAAGACTAGCGAGAAGAAGGACTGCAGCGGTGGTTTGTCCTTCCGCATGTACACAAAGAGGGTAATTCTTTGGCCAGCTTTCAAAGTGCTTCACCCAAATGCTCAGGTCTGTAAGCTTCAGGGTGGTGAAGGTCTCGTTCAGGTACATTTTCAACCCCGCCGCAAGGGGCGCTATTTCAGGGCTAATAGTGTAATTTTCAGAAGAGGCTCCCAAAAATAAAGCGTAATCGCACCGGGCTCCCAAAGCCGCGCGTTCTTTCGCAATTGCAAACGACTGATGATCTACTACAGCAGGGTTAGTGTTGGGCATCGCGCAAATGATGGTAATACCACCAGCTAAAGCCGCTGCTGTGCATGAAGCAAAGTCTTCTTTCTCGGTAGCACCTGGGTCCCGTGCGTGCACGTGGATGTCAATGAAACCCGGGAGTTTTATCATCCGTCTTGATGATAAGCAATCTGTGTGTGTTTTCATTCTTGGTGCTTTGCCCCCCAACTTGCTGATAGCCTGAAATTATTAATTAATCGGTATAACAGATTATTTATTACATCTATATTATTAAGAGAATAAGAAAAATTTTGTGTCCGGAATTGTCATATGATAAAATCGGTTTTTTTTAGTGTCATTGCAAAGATCTTGATTTAAACTTGTGCCTTTTCAAAGTTTCATATCATTCTCGCCGATAATCAATTTGTTAAGATAAGTATTTAGGCTACATTCGAAAATGCTCTATCTCTAGTTACATAATTAAGAAATGGCCTTGTATGTTGTGAAATATTGACATTTTTAAAGATATAAGCTCACCTCGACATTATACTAATCGAGACCTTTCATTTGAATACCCACATCAATTTTTCATATATTTCATATATTTATATATATATATATATATATATATATATATATATATATATATATATATATATATATATAAATTGTCAATTCTAGCAATCTTGTGGTCACTATGTGACTGCGGTGATTTGTAAACTATAAATAAATAAAGTTTTGCTTTATTAAATAATAACTAGTTAAATTGCACTGTATCTTGTGAACTATTGATATTTTTAAAGATATAAGCTCATCCTGATGTTACACTCATCAAGACCTTTCATTTGAATACCCACATCAATTTTTCATATATTTCATATATTTATATGTATGTATATATGAAAAATATATAAAAATGCATGTGGGTACTCAAATGAAAGCTCTAGATGAGTGTAACATCGGGATGAGCTTATATCTTTAAAAACGTCAATATTTAAGAAAGTACAGTGCAATTTAACTAGTTATTATTTAATAAAGCAAAACTTTATTTATTTATAGTTTACAAATCACCGCAGTCACATAGTGACCACAAGATTGCTAGAATTGACAATTTAATTGAATTAATTAAAAAAACTTACGTCAACCAAAAGCTTAGCACATTTGACATCAGTCACCAGAGGTACTGAATAATCAACAGCGAGTCTTCGTGTTCTGTACCCATGAGTCATAAAGTTAGAGACTCTGCGAGCACCTCCATTGCGCATTGGCAGATTTATCACCAGGTCGAAATGTTTTTTTGAAAGAAAATCGGCTAGATGACGCAATTCGCTGGGACTCGCGTCCTCGTTGACATCAATATTCTCAAAAGTCCATTGCACCGGCTCAACCTGTAATTTGTGAAGAAGGTATTATAAGCGAGGAGGCGGAGGGGTGTCGTGAGCGACGAGAGACGGGACTCATCGACGGACCGAGCGAGCCATCGCTACCACGACCGCGTTGACTACCCGTGCCACGGCATTTAACCGGCCTCTCAGGCCCGATACTGTTTGGATGGTTTTTATTATTTTTTAATTTTTTTTTCCCATCACATATTTACTTATTTAAATAATAGTCACTGTATAACAGGAATTTTCAAGTTTATAATATTTTTAATATAATTGTTTTTTAGAGAGACGCTTCATTTGAAGACTACTAAAATATTTAAATTCAAAAATTAGTGAGTAAGTTTTATAAGGTATTTGTTACTTAATTATGTAAAAAGACTAACAATCAAAATAAATAACCTTTCTCAAACCAAAAAAAAAAAAATGCCACGGCATTTATGTATATAAGTTTATTTTTGTTTATGAGTCTAATTATTTTTGTTAATTGTTTAAAGGTATTAATTGTTAAATTATCGAAACGTCGTTTAGAATAATTATTTGAACTAATTACTTTAACGAGTTTCGTTTTGAGTTTCGTTTATTTTTTGTTTCCGACGATTATTATTATAAATAATAATAATTTGTATATGATTTTATTTGTTTAATTATTTCTTTATTTAAAATTATTTTAAACGACGTCTTAAAGAAAAATGAATTTAGTAGTTCGCCACCGAGCGACGATAGATGGCGTCGACGGTTCGCTTGCAGATCAAACTCGCCGAGCTAAGATAAGCGAATCCGCGTCACGATAATTTTTGTTCTTTGAAAGAACAAAAATTTACTTTATCTGAAATAATTAAGTGATTAAAATATTTCGAATAAATTCGAAATATCCAATTAATTATTTTTCTAAGTCCCAGAAATTTAATTAGTATGGGAAATAATTTTGGTAAAATATTTATTTTTGTATGAAATTATTGTAATCTGATGAATTGTTTGAATGAATTTGATATTTAATTTTGAAAATTAAATTAAAAACTTATAAATTTTCGGGGATTTCCTGAAGTTCGACGGCGAGCGACAGGTGGCGATAATTTGCCAATACTTTTCGCTTTTATTAATAATTTTTGGGTTGATAAAGCCCAAAAATTATCCGCCGTTGAGCAACCTTTCACTGAGTTTCAGGGTTTCAGGTCCGCACTCGTATGTATAAAATAATAGTAGGATAGTTTCTGAGTCAGGGTCTTTAGGGCCGATGGCGCTGTGAGCGCAGCAGCAACATGTATAGTATAATCAGACAATAGTATATGAAATATATAGTAAAATACAATTCAAATATTTTTATTTGTAAAATTATTAAAATAAATAAATCAAATAATAAATCGTTATTTTAATTGCTTATATATTCATTTAAATTATAATTAAGATAGTTATAAGTAAAAAACATGGATATTTCACTTATCCTGGGTACAACTGTAATTTCTCAAATACAGCTTATATGTAGAACTCATTCTTGGTCTCATAAGCAGTGATTACCGGTGTGGTCAAGTCTTATGTTTTGCGCCCGTGAAAACTGGATTCTAATCTCTTCACGTTGATCATTTTTTTTTTTAATTATTTCACATTTTATTTAATTAAATAAATAGAAAATTTCTAATAATTTTAATGAACATTTATTTTTATTAAAAATTTAAACAGCAAATATTAAAGTTTTATCTTTTTAATGTTAAGATAGATTATTTTTTTTTTTACATTTTGATAATAATTTTTTCTTTTTAATGTAATTGTGTTTAATTTTAATTAATTTAATAAATAATTTGATTTCTATAAAATATAAACATCTTATTGTCATTTTAAATTTTGGCGCTCCAATTTGTCATGTATTTATTTTTTGTCATTTAATTATTAAAAGCCTAGAGTTTTTTAATGTAACAAAACAAAGACAAAAGTTAACAATTAGCAAATAAATAATTTTAAAAAATTTTATTAAATAATTTATTTCTGTGTAAGAATATTTATATTTTTTTTAATGGGTACTCAATACATTGATTTATTGACAACCCAACCGTCTTTTGTTTTTAATTGGATACACATTAATAGTCACGTTCCACCTATCTTTTATATTGAAATTATAATTTCTGAACATAGTAAAAAAAATTTGTTTTACTGATAATGTCATAAAAAAAAAAAAACACCTCAATGGGATATAAATGTTCAGTGTTGGGATGTTCCTCGTCAGGTAAATCCATACCGAAACATTATTTTCCTAAGGACGAAATTCGCGCTTTGACATGGCGAGCGATGATTAAGTGCGTGCCAAAAATGTATGAAATTTCATCAGATCTACTTTGGAAGTATCCTCTTTGTCACAAACATTTTTCTAGTTCTATAATAAAAATTTCGGGAAATCGAAGATGTTTAAAGGAGGATGCTTATCCAGATATTGCTGTTGATAGTCAAGCGCTAATCCCATCAGCTCAAGCTATAAATTTTGACACAAATCTTCATCTCGATCATGACAATTCTTGTGTTGTTGCCGTTGATCATCAAGATAGTTTTTTGTCCCTTGATGCCGCTGTTCCAGCTTCATTTGGTGTTGATGCTAGTGCTGAGGTGGATAACTCCAAAATTAGGGACCTTGTAGTAGTCAATAGTCTTCATGATAATCTCGGTGATAAAAATAATTTAGCAACTGTTAACGCAGCTTTGGTAAGTTTTATTCAATATTGCAATAATAACACTACATTTTAGATATGACAAAGATATATGAACTGGGTTGTACCCAGGATAAGTGAAATATCCATGTTTTTTACTTATAACTATCTTAATTATAATTTAAATGAATATATAAGCAATTAAAATAACGATTTATTATTTGATTTATTTATTTTAATAATTTTACAAATAAAAATATTTGAATTGTATTTTACTATATATTTCATATACTATTGTCTGATTATACTATACATGTTGCTGCTGCGCTCACAGCGCCATCGGCCCTAAAGACCCTGACTCAGAAACTATCCTACTATTATTTTATACATACGAGTGCGAACCCCCTGGGAAGAGGAATTAAAAGGGAGTTCTCTCTACCTGGTGCGGACTACCACAGGTAAATGAACTTATCTACCTACAAATAAAGGCGACTTTCCACCTGGAGGCCTTCTGCCAAAAGGTGGCAACCCCAGCCGAGTAGGTGGATTCTATTCACTCTTCCCTTGGGAATCGCGAAGTAGGGCCTGCGGGGCGGCTCTAGTCACCCGTCAGGAGCTGGGCACCAGAGGGCCGACGGAGGGGAATTAGCGACGTGATTTTGTAAGCGACGGGAGTATGATATTACCGACGACGGTAATAGAAATTGTAAACGCCGTGTATGTATGGGTTTAGTTTGATTATTCGCCGTTTTTCTTTGTATAATGTTTAATGTTTTGGTTTATTGAAATAAAGGGGTTTTGTTTTGTTAATATTAATTAAATATCTAGTTTGATTAATTTAGAAATTACCCTCGTTAGAATCCTGGACTCCGGCGAGGTTAAAATCGAGCCAGGGGTAAAAATTGGTCAAAAAGTACCCGTTACAAATTAAAACATTAAAATATATGATACTATTGTTCTCAGTATGTTTAATAATAAATAATATAAGTAGTTGTAAGATTATATTTATTATATAATCATGAGATAACTGAGATTAGATTTGGCAAGAATTTTTGACTCATCATTACTTGGAAAAATTTTAAAACCTTGGAATGTTTAATAATTTATAACTAGCAATAAAACTATTTTTATCCAACTTGATAATTAATATAACAATGATTTACTTGCATCATTTTACCCAGGGGATCATTGAGTAATTTTTTATTTGCTTTTAAATCTCGGTTATCATATAAAGAATAATGATAACTGAGGTCTTAGCAATTGACATCATTGAAGTGTGAAAAAATTAATTAAATAATTAAATTAAAGGTATATATAATATATATCTTCTTACTATAATTTATTATAATTTTTTTTCTGTTTCATGAGTAAGCCTCTGATTTCTCGGAATTTTTAACTCGACAAAATAATTATCAATTGTCGATAGAGACGTCGAATTAAAAAGACCGAGTGCGTTTCGATAACGTGGATAGATATTTATCGCAAGGTAAGCCGGTGAATCTACCGTACAGTGCTCAGTCTCTAGTCGGGCAGTGTGATCGCAGTTCGTTAACACGGGTGTACAAACATGAAGAACACTTTCCAGTTAATCGGATAACCGTCAAACAATTAATACACCAACTTAGCTATTTATTTATTTGTTTTTAATTATTAATCAAACTTTTAATTTGAACTGTGATAAAATAATACGCCAAAATTGCGACTAACAAGCCAGAATCGCTTAAAGGTCCGTCGAAGTCAGGAATGGGAAATTCAAAGTCACGATCTAAGAGGACCGGGAAGCGGAACGAAGACGATGACAGATTGACATCAGCCTCCGTCGGATCTAGAGACCAGCCGCTCACTGGAAACGATAGCTGGACGGCAGACCACGAGCTCCAGCTTCTTCGACGGACTATTGAGCAAGATCCGGAGTTGTTTATTTTGAACAATCTTATGATGTCGATCCAGTTCTTTGAAAATTTTGACGAGTAAGTATTAATATTTCTATTTCACTTAATTAAAATTTTTGGTAATTATTTTTTAACAAATAAATTTGTTCCAAAAAATTATTTTTCAAAAATTGGATTTTTAATTTTTAAATGTCAATTTTTTTTCTAATTCTTTTTTATCATAATTTACTTGTTACAAAAATTTTTTAAATTAAGGTAAAAGTCCCTATTATGAGACGATGTCCCCATTTATGATACACTACATAAAAATACTATTTTATAAAAAAAAAAATACACCGCTAGCATACCAAAAGTATAATAAATATATTATTTCATCTATTCCAAAAGCAATTTTCGACTTTGGTTGTTAATTAATTCCATACTGTTTTTTAAAAATATTTATTAAAGTGCGAGGTTTGTTATCTGTGCTCAAAGCCACGACCGAGAATAGTAAAACGACAACGGCTACCTAGTTTTTTATATTAGTGTAATTTCATTGTGTCTTCTACTTTTATATTAAATTATATATCAATTGAAAGCTGATGAGTAATAGACTTTATTTATATACACATTTATGCGTTTTTTTTTTTTTTATTACAATATTTTAAATCTGAGTGTCTCACAATACCTACACTTATTTACGTGAGTGTAATACGGACATATGTTTTTCGGCTTGTCCCGATTAAGTGAGACAGTGTACATTTATAAGATTTTATTTTGCTAATATGTGATATTAATTATAAAAATAGTGTAATTATATGTTATAAAATATTGGCTACTATTAAACCTCAAATATTTTTCTAAAAGTAAGTATTTTAAGTCAAATAGTTTTATATCATGAACCTAACCTCAAATCATAACATAGAATAACTTTGTCAACAAGTTTTTCTGTTTTTTAATTAAATCTTTTGGATAAATTTATAATATTTTTTTGTATATTGATTCTGAAAATATATTATTTATTTCTTATTATTTCAGAGTAAGTAAAAAGTAAATTATAAAAAAAAGCTGAGATAATGAAGCATAAACAAAATTCCAAAGTGACAAAAACTCAATCATCAAATTCAACCAAAAAAAAAGTGTTGTGTTCCAATATGAATAATAAAATGAAGGAAAAAAAATTAAAAGGATTAAGTAATTATAATTCGTGAAATATAAAAAAAGCTCTAAAAGCAATGGAAGACACAGAGTTGTCCTTGAGAAAAGCAGCTGCTGTTTATGGAGTACCGATTGTTACCCTTGCTAAATGAAAAAGTATTAGTCCTAAGAAGGCAAAAATTAGAACTGGGCCAGTGACAGTGTTATCTTTAAAAGAAGAGGATGTTATTGTTCAGTGGGTGTTGTACAGAGCAGTAATAGGGTCACATGTGACAAAAACTGAATTATTGAAGACGTATAACAATCCGTTACTGTCTTAGACAATCATTTTAATGTGATAAACTGTGAACAAAATAATTTAATTAATGATGAACAATTTTTTACGGTTACATATGAATCTAATCAAGTTAGTCTTCAAGAATCATCAATTGATAGCAATAACGTAATACAGTGCACTTCTAAAGACTTCAGTGAAGACAAACTAATTGATCAAACTATCTCTACTGATGATACATATTTATATCTGCAAAACCCAGAGAGATTATAACAGAGCTCACAAATATTAATTCTACAAATCTTATAAACAACAAAGTTCATCAATTAGGTATGTAAATGTCAACCTCACATTCATGTTCAATAAATTTAACTTAATGTGACTTTTTTTCAGAACTTATAAAAAAAAATTTAGATCCAGAAAAAACATGAAAGAAGAAAAATTTAACAATAAAAAAATATTACAAGAAGAAAAAAAAATTAATGGCTCAAATCAAGGAATGACAAAAAAAATCAAGAAAGAACAATAGATTTAATTCAATAATTTGCGTTGATTAATTGTTTAACTGATAAAAAATTTTTTATAAGTTAATTAAAAATAAAAGTAATTCCTTCTTTTGTAAATACGATTGTCTAAAATTGATAAATATATAAAATTTGATCAACTTTGCTGATTTTTTAACTGTCTCAAAAATAGGGTCCTGTGGTTTGAGACACTGAGGACATGTGACTTTAAAGTGTCTCTCATAAATAGGGTCATGTAGGTTCCCCAAAAAAACCATAATTTAATTAATTTTTGACCAAAAAAACTATAAAAACAATATGAATATTGATTTAATGATCATCAAATTATCGTATAATGCGATTAAAAGTGTATTTTTTTCTTAAATGGATTAATTATTCGCAGGAATGTTCAACCTACCTTGAAAAGTGTCTCATAATAGGGACTTTTACCTTATCAAATATCTGCTAAATTAATTTTCATTAATTATTTACAATAATGCTGAGTTTAACAGACATCCAAAAATTTATTATTTACAAGTTGGGTCAACCCATTTACATTTTGGATCAAAACTAGGTGAAAATAAAGATTTCGATAGCTTTTTTGCCTTCAAAAATTGCAAAAAATATTGACTCTCATGTTTATGGATAAAATTTCTATTTTATGTTTTTTTTTATGTTTTTGATAAATTTTTTTTTTGAAATGTACATAAAAAAAACGAACAATTAAAAAAAAAAAAGTTGAATAGGTATTGTTAAAATTGTGATAATCAATTTTTTTTTTAATTGTTTATTATTTTATGTATTTTTCAAAAAAAAAAAAAAACATCAATAAAATAAAAAAAAAAAAATTAAAATTAAAATGATTGACCCCACTTGTAAATATTTACCAAATGAATTTCTAATTTTTCTTCAACGATAATCAGTGACTTGATAAATTTTCATATCAGTTATCAATAAAATTTATTTCTTTGTCAGAGAAATAGCGAGTATCAGACAAACTCTGAGTTCGCCTTTGGAGGAAGAATTTAACGCTTGTTTGCCTTCGCAAAAGCACGTTCTCGTTCCGGATGTGCTTCAAGAGCACTTGGCGCGGCGAGTCGACTTCACTTATATCGGGCCGACGATGATACCCTCGGTGGAGCGTCTCCAGCCGATCAGGGTCTACGTCGTCCACGATAACATCGAGGTCTCGGAGCAGAGTGTCGCGTCTCCTTACTGCTGCGTAAACGAGACGGTAACTTACAGTATGCAGTTGAAGGCGAGCAAACATAAAGGTGAGTTAGAATTATTAATCCCAGGAAGTATCTAAAAGCACTCAGTAGATAAGAAAATTTTTTAGATAAAAATAAAATATTTATTGCTTTTAATCCAGGATATGCGTTGCTGCAGCGGCTGGAAGTTAATCCCAGGAGGAAAACTCGACAGAGTGTTAATGTGCTGTACAGTGACGGTGATAGTTATTACAATGGTAGTAAAGCAAGTAAAGATAACAGCTCGCTGTTTGTGAATCGCGATAAGAAATCTGACGGAAGCGGAAGCTCTAACTTAACCGCTTCGTCTTTGAATCTCAATGACGAAGATAGTGTCTACGATGAGAGGGACAATTTAAATCCAAATGTCGGAAAAGTTAAAAAGGAGCAGCAGAGAAAGCAAATTAATGGGCGAGGAGGCGGAAGAGTCAGGCAGATAAGAGCTAAAGTCTTCAATGGAACTAGTTCTGCAGAAAGCACCAGTTCTGGTTACAAGTCCAGTAATTACGCGATTGACAGCGACAGTGACAGTTATGCAGTTTCTACCGTCGGAGACCCAGTTGCTGATTCAGAGGGACCAGTGTCAAGCTCAGAAATACCTCGAGAGTGTTTTCAAATTTACGATCCACGGAAACCGCGAGTGCTAAATAATCTTAACAGTAAGGACAAGAAGATAAGAGGGATTATCCACAGTCGGAAGTATGATGTCTGGTACTTGAACAGTTCCAAGTTCATGGATCATTTTTATCAATTTTTTACCAACGGGTTGTCTGATTTAATGGGGTTTGACGCAGATGAAGATGAAGGACCACTGGGAGCAATAATTTATCGAGATAAAATAGAACCGCTGGAGCAGATTATTGGAACGAAAGATGACCAGTTTGCTATTATACCTTGTATCTGGTCACCCTGGCCAGAAATCGCGGACGAATGGCTGGACCGACCGCGGACCACGTGGCCTGACTACGACGTAATTGAAAAAATAAAGGAAATTGGCTGCTACATCATTCCCGAGGGCTACACGGAGCAAAATGGAAATAACGACGCGAAAAATCTGGAGTGGGAACTTACTTTTCCCGCAGCAGAACGGTATCTAGAGACTTGCATGACTTATTCGCAAGTCCGGGTATATTTCATGGCCCTGGTGCTCCAGAAGACTTTTATCCGTCCGATAGACTCGTTTGTGGGCCTGACGGCGAATCATATGAGACATCATATGTTTTGGATGATTGAAGAGCTGGATACACCTTCCAAGTGGATGGACAATCGCATGGGCGAGTGCTTGATGACCTTCTTGGGGAAACTCTACGATTCTATTAGCCAGGATGATCCTGTAATGCCGGACTACTTTATTAAAGATAAGAATCTATTTCCGGCTAAGAAATATCTGCTTAGAACCCAGAAACAGCTGAAAAGAATTTTGGAGAACCCGGTGATGTTTTTTATTCACGCGATGCAAAATATTAAACACAGCAGGAGTTTTTTTCCAAAGCTAGACTACGCGACGCTGCTCAGGATACTAACTGACGATATTCTGATGCTTGTTAACCCGCATTTGTATCCAAGCAGAACAATTAAGGCTCAATCGAAGAGCGCTGAGACGCTGGAACAAATTTATGAGCCTACCGGAGGATTTTGGGACAGCGCCAAAAAAGAAAAAAATCAACGTTTTGTTAGAAAAACTGTTACCAGTAAAAATCTTATTGACGCAAAAACTTCTTATGATCTTATTTTAGAAATTACGGTAAGTTGTCAATTTTTTAATACTAAATTCGAAAAATTAATCATTTTATTAACTTTTTAGGTAAAATGTGAAGAAATTCAATCGCATAGGCTTTGTTTACTGCTGGACTTATTTATAAGACATTTTATAAAAATTGCCGAGTGTTGTCACAAGTATAAATCGTATTCGCAAAAAACGGTGTACATTGAGCACTCGGAGCGACTCTGTGTGATTTTATCTAAGTACGACAACTACAAAGACGACGCAAAAGCATACTTGGACAAATTGCATGCTCTGAAACGTCGCACGGCAAACAATAAGTCCCAGAGCGATCCTCCGGCGACTCCGGTGCGTAATTCTGATCATCCAATTTTCTCGGCCTCGCTCAATCAGCGATTTCAGCCTCCAGTTGAATCTCATACAATTGTCAATTTAGCCCCAATTAAAGCTGAAAATAGTAATAAGGGTCCCTATAAACTCGATACTCCTTCAGTTCATCGGAAGTGTGTCACCATGGCGGTGGTTCACGAGGTAGAGTCATCCTCGGCTTCGTCTATTGAAGCAGTTGAGCTTCAGCCGATAAAGAATTCAACGAAAAAAGAAAATTCGAGAATCATTTCGTTGGAAGATGATGACAAAAGCTCGAAAAAGGAAACGACGTATATTTAATTTTAATTAAAAATAAAAAAACTATAATAGTATACTTACTGTATAAATAATATTTTATAATTATATATTAAATTAAATTAAATATATTTATTTATTTACTCACATCAACTCCATGTTCAGTGTAAAAATCGGCTGTTCCCATACTAGCGTATAATTTGTATCCCATTTTATGTAGACTACGAATTGATGGAAGTAATTCCATTTTGTGCTAAAAAAAAAAAAAAAATTATTTTTAATAAATAAATACTAAAAAAAATTTTTAAGTATAATTAAAAATAGTTACCTTAAAACTGCCAATAGATAAAAGAATTCCTTTCTCCGGTATATGGAACCCAGTACTCATCATTCCCTTCAAATAAGCCTCGTACCTGTTGTCTCCAAAGCAAGCAACTTCTCCAGTCGACGCCATCTCAACACCCAAAGTAACATCTGCTCCCGCTAGACGCGAAAAAGAAAACTGTGGTACCTTAACTCCGACTTTTCCGCAGCCTGCCAGTACATCAACCGGATCAACAGTTTCTCCGACGATCAAACGCGTGGCCATGGCGACGAAATTGTGATCCAGAGTTTTGGAAACGAACGGGAACGACCTAGATACTCTAACATTACATTCAATAACTTTGAGCTCGTTGTCTTTAGCAATAAGCTGCATATTAAAGGGACCAGTGACTTCAAGAGAACCCGCGACAGCTCGGGAAATTTTTTTAATTTTCGCCAGCGTCTCGGCATTTATATCCTGTGGCGGCGTAACCAGTGTGGCGTCTCCGGAGTGCACGCCAGCATTCTCGACGTGCTCTGACACAGCCATGCAGAGAATAACTCCTTCGTAAGCAACCGCATCGACGTCTATTTCTTTAGCTTCGAGTATAAATTTAGAAATGACAACCGGATGTTCTTTGCTGACATCGCTCGCATTTTTCAAGTACGATTCGAGGTCTTGGTGCGAATGAGCTACATTCATAGCCGCCCCACTTAGCACGTACGAGGGTCTAACGAGACAAGGATACCCCACTTCCTCGCAGAAGTCAATGGCCGACTGCAAGTTGGTCAATTCTTTCCAACGGGGCTGCGAAATTCCAATGCGATCGAGCATTCGCGAGAATTTGAATCGATTTTCCGCTCCGTCTACTGACTCCGGAGACGTACCTAAAATTCGCGCCTGTTGACGGTGCAAATCCATCGCAATATTATTCGGGAGCTGGCCTCCCATCGACAAAATTACTCCTTCCGGATTCTCGTGGTCGTAAATGTCCATAACAACTTCAAATGATATTTCTTCAAAGTAAAGCCGGTCTGACATGTCGTAATCTGTACTCACGGTTTCTGGATTGTAGTTCACCATGATTGTCTTACGTCCTAGGTTCCTGAGCTCCTGGAGACAGCTCACAGCACACCAGTCAAACTCTACAGAGCTTCCAATTCGGTAAACTCCAGAACCAATCACCATAGTGTACCCGGTTGGGAAATCTACGTCGTGAATTGACCCATTGTAAGTCAGGTACAAGTAATTAGTCGTCGCGGGCCATTCAGCAGCCACAGTGTCTATTTGTTTGACAAACGGGCGAATGTTACTCTCTTTTCTCTGTTTGCGAACCACCAGCTCCGTACTCTTGATAGCAGCAGCGATTTGTTTGTCAGAAAAGCCTATTTGTTTAGCTCCTAACAAAACTGCGTGAGACATCATACCTTGATCGAGTCCTTCGAGCAATTCGTAGCAGGTAATAATGTTCTTCATTTTTGTGAGGAACCAGCGGTCAATTTTCGTCAACTCGTAGAGCCGGTCAATAGAGTATCCAGCTTTTATGGAGGCTGCTAGTACGAACATTCGTTTGTCAGTCGGTTTTTCCAGCTCGTCGTCATTTAGCGATCTGATGTAGGGATCGAATCCGGTGACGTTTTCGTCTACCATACGAAGAGCCTTCTGGAAAGCTTCTTCAAACTTGCGACCGATTGCCATTACCTCGCCTACACTTTTCATGGAGCTTCCAATTTTTGTGCTGACTCGCTGAAATTTATTCAAGTCCCATCGTGGAATTTTCACGACGCAATAATCCAAGCTGGGCTCAAAGCAAGCGGTAGTTTTGCTGGTGACTGAGTTTTTTATCTCTGGCAAGGGAATTCCTAGAGATAATTTAGCGGCAACATAAGCGAGCGGGTACCCAGTGGCTTTGCTAGCTAAAGCGGAACTTCTAGACAATCTTGCGTTTACTTCAATGATGTAGTGCTCTTCAGAAAAAGGATTGAGTGCGTACTGGATGTTGCATTCACCCACAATTCCAAAGTGTCGGATTACTTTTATCGCGACAGTTCTCAGCATGTTGTACTCTCGGTTCGACAGAGTTTGACTCGGCGCTACGACAATGGACTCACCGGTGTGAATACCTATAAATAAAATGTACAATTAGAAATTAACATAAATAAAAAAATAAATAAATACCTAAAGGATCAACGTTCTCCATATTGCAAACTGTGATACAGTTGTCATAAGCATCTCTTACAACTTCATACTCGACTTCCTTCCATCCTTTCAGAGACTTGTCAATGATTAACTGACTGGAGTGAGCCAGAGCCTGTTGAGCGAGAACTCGTAGCTCATCTTTATTATTGGCAAATCCAGAACCAAGACCTCCGAGGGAGAAAGCAGCGCGAGCCATTACTGGATAGCCCAGTTTCTCAGCAGCCTCCAGAGCTTCCTGAATAGAATAAACAGCAGCACTGGGAGCGACTCGTTCCTGAATGGCGTTTATTTTCTCGCTGAATATTTTACGGTCCTCTGTATCGATAACGGACTGAATAGGTGTTCCAAGAATTTTAACACCGTAATTTTTGAATACTCCAGACTTTTCAAGCTCAACACCGCAGTTCAAGGCAGTTTGCCCACCGAAAGTCAGCAATACACCGTCGGGTCTCTCGGATCTTATTACTTGTTCAACATACTCCGGAGTAATTGGCAAGAAATAAACTTTGTCAGCCATTCCCTTGGATGTTTGTACGGTTGCAATGTTCGGATTAATTAAAAGTGTTTGTATAGACTCTTCGCGCAGTGCTTTGATAGCCTGGGAGCCAGAGTAATCAAATTCTCCGGCTTGCCCGATGCTGAGACCTCCAGAGCCTAGAATCAATACTTTCTTCGGTCTGGTGTGTGCTTCTTCGCTGGCTGGCTTGTAGACGAGCTTCTCTGTTAATTTATCTTTGACATTAAACTCCGCAGAGCTGTTTTTCATTTGGAACCTTGTGGCCTCGAGGAAGACGTCAAACAGACACTCGAGATCTTGGGGTCCAGCAGTGTGTTCAGGATGAAATTGAACTGAAAAATACGGCAAACTTGTGTGGACAATTCCTTCGTTGCTGTCGTCGTTGGCGTTGGTGAAAAGCGGTTCCCATCCCTCGGGCAGTTCTTTTCCGTCGATGGCGAATCCGTGGTTTTGCGAGGTCATGTAGCAACGTCCGGTTGCAAGGTGAAGAGCCGGCTGGTTGTGTCCTCGGTTTCCGTAGGTCATTTTGTAGCTTTTGCAGCCAGCAGCCAGGGACAACAATTGATGACCCATACAGATGCCGAAAATGGGAATTTTTTTGCCTAATACTTTGCGAATATTGGCAATGGTCGCTTGACACACTGCGGGGTCGCCGGGTCCGTTGCTGAGGAATAATCCGTCAAAAGTTACCTTCGACAGATCGTAATCCCATGGTACGACATCAACGCGAGCTCCTCGATTGAGAAAGCATCGAATCTGGTTAAACTTGAGCCCGCAGTCGACGACGCAGATCTTGGGAGTACCTTGAGGGTTGAAAGTTATCGGAGATTTGCATGACACCTCGGATACGAGGTTCCTGTCATTGGGGTTTGATATTGACGGGATTTCCGTGACGCTCATCGGTGGCTGCGCGTGGACTATTTTTCCTAAAATACTGCCCTTCTCGCGGATAACTTTGGTCAATGCTCGGGTGTCTATGTCACTGATTCCCGGAATATTCTGCTCCACCATCCACTGGGACAGAGTTTTAGTCTGACGCCAATGACTTGGAGTGTTACAAATTTCTCCGACGATAAGCCCCGCTGCCCATATTTTGTTCGACTCAAACCAACTATAAATAAAACCATTAAATGACTACTTATTTTGACCAATTAAGGCCAATGAAATTATTGATCTAATTACTTACTAAGGAAGCCCATGCTCGTCTTTTTCGTCTCCTGGCACTCCGTAATTACCAATCAGCGGATAAGTCAATACTAATATTTGTGCGTGGTATGATGGATCTGTCAATGATTCGGGGTATCCAACCATTCCAGTTTGAAATACTGAAAAAAATATTTGGCTTTAGAAATTTTAACTAAATATGATACTACGCAGTCAAACAATTTTTTATGTATAATTTTAAATAAATTTATTGAATCTCTTAATTAAACTTTTCAAAAGATAAACATATTACGAAATTTGAAATAGTTTTGCTCAAAAATAAATTATCTAAAATTTTATGTTTGATATTATAAGAAAATAATATTTATTTATAAATTCATAATTTACTTGGTGTTAAAACTTTTTGTGTGGATAAAAATATGATGATAATTTGCTTAATTGCGCGTAATTGCAGTTTTGATTTAAAATTATTTATGAATAAAATTTTTTTTTATATTTTCCAATCTATGATTTTAAAATGTCTAAGATTTTTGATATTTTTATTGAACCTCTCAATTTTTCAATGAATTGATATATTGCGAAATTTGCAATAGTTTTACACAAGGATACATTTTCTAAAATTTCATTTTTGATATTATATGAAAATAATAATACTAAAATTAGCAGACATCTGACAATTTTTTGAAATTTTTATAATAAATCAATTATAAAAAAAAATATTAAAAAAAATTCACAATTTAATTTTTTTTTTTTAATTTTTGCATGTGGAATTCATTTTCATCATAATTTAATTATTATAAAAAATTGTTAGGTCTGTTAAATTCAGTATCATATGAAAATAATAATTATTTTTATATTCATAAATTGCTTGGGTGTTAAAATTTTTGTTTGTATAAAAATATGATGATCATTCGCTTAATTGCAGTTTTGATAAAAGAAGATTTATGAAAAACAATATCTTCAGCTTATAAAGGAAAATATTTTCATATGAGTCTAGAAAGATAAAAATGACCTTCTGGTCTCTACGTGACTGTTATTTACGTTAAAAATTGTATCACACTTGCAGATCACCATGTATATCTTGATAAGATCCTCGGCTTATCAGCCTAATGAAAATAAAATCCATAAATACAAATTCATCAAAAATTGTTGACAAGTAATAAAGCAAGCAGTGCAATTAAGTCAACAAGTAGTAATAATCACTATTAATTACAGCCACGTGTTTAGTACGCAATTTAATTGTTATACTCACCAACTTCGCCATCAACAGGCACGTGTGCTCCAAAACTCCTGCCGGGAAAAAAAGTTCCATCTTCTAGAAGTAAAAAACAATTGTGTTCACCGTCTATTGAAATTACTTGCGACACTGACGGCATTGTTTACTCGTATTTGTAAACTCGTGAAATTATTGCTGATTGTTGAACTGTGTTAACTGTGTTATGGCGAGATTTAAAAACATGCTTTTTCAGTTAAAACGTAGGGTTTTAAGTGGAAACCGGTGTATCTCCCCTTCTACTTGCTATTCTACACTTTCTACACATACGCGTAAATACTGCCCTCTATGCTAACCTTGGCAAACAAAACGCGGGAATTTTTAAATTTCAGTTTTAGAAAAAAAATAAATTTTTAGTGATATAAATTAGCAGAAATTAATTTCTTTTAATTTTCAAATAAATTTAAAATTCATTATTCTTAAAAAATTTGAAAATTTTCCTAGAACGGTTTTTTCTTTTTTTGATTTTTTTTTTTTTAATATTTAAATTATTGAATTACAAATTTCTTCAAGAAAATTAATTTCTATTTTTATTTAATTAATTTTCTTATATGAAATTTTATTTACAAGTTTTTAATAAATTATTAGAAAAAAAAAAAATCGAAAAATTTAATCATAGACATGTTAAAAAATTTTATTTTTCTCCATAGTAGATTTACAAAAATAAATTTAAGATTAATAAAAATTCAAAACTTTTAATGTTGATATTTAGTAATGTATTAGTTAATTTTATCCCTTATTGTTTTCACTGATGACATGTTATTCAATTAAGTAACTATATAATGGAAACTTATTCATAGGTGTGATGTGATAATTTTTTTATATTTTTACATTTTTTATTATATTCTGTATCAAAAATAAAAATTTTCTAAAATAAAATTGATACCACATGAAAATAATTTTTTTTTACACTCTAAAATTGATTTAAAAATTTTTTATAATAATTTATTTGTTAAAACAAAATCATAAAAATAATCAGATGCGTGACAAATTTAATTTTATAAAAAACTAATAAATTTCTAAAGCCATAAAAATTTACCCACAGATTTATTTAAAAATGAATCACAATTTATTTTACATTTAAAAAATAATAAGAAAATCATGCGGCGATTCTCATGTTCTTCCAAACTCCATCTTCATTGGTGAATTCCATCCGATCAGCAATGAAATTATCTTTCGAGAAATAAAAATCAAACCATGTGGGAATTAGCTTGTAGCCGACACTAAAATAAAAAAATATTGCTATTAATAATTAGTAATTAAATGAACTTGTTTGCGAAAAACGATTTATTGTGACTAACAAATGTTCAGGCATGACTAAACTCTCGGGATCTGATTCAGCTTGACGCAATAATTCATCGTGATGTCCCTTCATCTGGGTCCAATCCACCTTAACATCCTGATGACACAAGTGAGCGCGAATTTTACAGTGAAGCGGCTCTAACTCATAAACTTCTCTAACTCTCTCCCGCGGTAGTAATTCTACTCGACCTTCCAGCCGTACCTTGAGCAAAAAGTAATAAAACGAAGATAAAAAAATGAAAAAAAAAAAACAGTATTGCTGATTACAACGTTACCTGCCTCGAAACGCGCTCACTTTTATCGTTCTCGTACATCCAGTAAATGCACATCGCGGCCTGGCTATTTTCGCTCTGAGTAAAATCTTTAATTATTCCTTTGCTTTGAAAAATATTATTTAAGTTAATAAAATTTTATATGATCATATATTTACAAGTTCCTGAGATTTTCTTCCTCTGCTGTCGGTGAAAAATTCAAAGCCATCTTTGCCGTATCCCCTCAGCAACACATGTCGCGCTCGTGGAGTTTCGCTGGAATAAAAAAATTATAAAGTAAAAATAAAAAATCAAAAATAATAGACAAGATAATGAACTCACCCGGAGACAGTTGCAAGACAAGTGATGCTTGTTGAACCTTTCATGTACTTAATCGCCTCTTGGTGCCAGTCTTCATATAGATTGACTGGATCATTAGATTTCAGATCAATAAAAGCGAGACCTGATTTTTGATCCTAGAAAATTAAAATAAAATAAATTTGTATTGAATTTATTGTAATTTATTCATAGCCAGGGTTGATTGAACTTACTTTAGCTTCCATGAGAATATTAAATTAAAAAGCCACTAATAGAAGGATTTATTTTAGTTAATAAAATATGAGAATCAATGATAGCGCACTTGCGTACTACAATTTCACTAGTATCGGATAAGCGCGTTGACTACACCAGCTGAATCAGTATACTGACCCCCACTGCGCTTGTTATATTAATTTCAACAGTTCGACATGCAGTGCTTGGAATAACTTGTCTTTAGTTTGTAGCAAAACCACTTGATTTAAAAAAACAATCTTGGGTTATTAATATCAAATAACGTACTCTGAATGAAGAGTTTTTTTTTACTCCTATTAAATAATAATGCTAACGGGACTTATTATTTATCTGGGTGGAAAAAAAGTGTACAACTTTCCCTAGAGATTTCCCATAGGAATTATTATGAGATCTTAAAACTAACTGAACTAGACGGCTGCCCAATTTTAAAACACAGTAACTGCAAAAATTTTTTTTAATATTGTTCCATTTTTTATAACTTTTAGACCTTTATTTATATTCAAGTATTTTCTATTCATAAATCAAATTTTTCATCAATTTAGCAGACAAACTTTTTTGTAATAAGAAAAATTAAAAAAAATTTCTAAATGTTAGTTACTGTGTTTTGAAATTGGGCAGCGTAGTTTATTATGTAGGCAATAAAAAAATATTATTATCATAAGACTAAAAATGATAAACACTAAGTGAGAGTTGTAATTTCAAAATTATTTAGCTTTATTATCTATACACGCGAATTTTTTTAGAGCTACAGTCTAAAGTTTTAATTAAAAAAAGACAACATTTGAATTGATTAATTTAGTTGTAAGATATGACCGATCAAAGATAGACGATGATATAACCATCTACGCTTGAATTCTACTGACATGATAGTGAGCTTCTTGGAGATTAAATTACCCTCTATATTTTTTATTAATAACTTTATAATTTTTATTAAAATTCCAAAATATTTAATACGGATTTAAAAATAAATCTCGTTTTACGTTTTTACATATTTCCATGTCTTGGATAATCGCTTATAAAATGATTAAATTAATTACACACAATTTGTCTATTATAGTCATAATAGCTAATATAAAACAATAACTAATAAATAAAATATCTGGCATCTGGATGATGGAATAACATTATTTACATATCGTCAGTCAGACTTATAGCTAATTTAAATAGCAAATAATTGGTATAATGGTTTTAATTATATTTATAATTTTTAAGACACTGAGTTAAGCGATCGTTGACTTTATCCATGCGATATTTGAAGAAACTTTGTCGTAGAGTCTAGGTCTCTCGATCGCAGCCTTCGAGCAGGCAATTCTCCAACTACTGACTCCAGCTAAAGCCCATCTCCGTTCGTCAGGTAGCAGACAAATCATTGGAGTACCTGCTAGTTCTTCTTCCTAAAATAAATATTTCTTCATTTAATTTTCTAAATTCATCAAGAAATCCACAGAATAATAAACAAAAACTTACATTGCAGTCATCTGTTGAGTAAACAGCGTCCGTACATATTCCATTTACAGAAGCGATGCTGATATTTTCGCATTTTTCCATCGCACTGTATTTAAGTTGAACACGCTGAAGTAAATCTCCTAAATAATTTAAAACATAATTATTTTATTTACTTTCTTATTAATAATTCATTATTTGTTATTAAAAAAAAAAATGGTAAATATTTACAAGTGGGGTCAACCATTTTCATTTTCATTTTTTTCAACGAAATTTCCATTTGATTTTATTGTTATATTTTTTTTTGAAAGAAACATAAAAAAATGAACAATTAAAAAAAAAGTTTATTATCACAATTATTAACAAATTTTGATATTCAACTTTTTTTTTTTTAATTGTTCGTTTTTTTTTATATACTTTTCAAAAAAAAATATATCAAAAAAAGATAAAATAGAAATTTTATCCAAAAACATGAATCAAAATTTTTTCCAACTTTTAAAGGCATAAAAGCTATCGAAATCTTCATTTTTTCCTTTCACGACATTGAAAGCAGAATTAAAAACAAGCATGGCCAAAAAAATAAATTTTTAAGAAAAAATTTTTCTAGAATTAAAAAAATATTTATTTTGACCTAGACTATTTTAATTTTTAATTTTTTTGGCTGAAGAAATTTTCTTTTTAATTAATTGGAAATAAATTCAAATAAATAAACTCACGATTTCTCGCCCATCCCAGCGTGTTGCAGTGCGAAGTGTTGAGTTGCATAAATTCCTGGCTGGACGGCAGGCAAATAGGCCGTACAAGGTCTGAATACACGATCACAGGTTTGTCTAATTTTAAAAGAACAATCGTGCTGCCTTCCACGGGCGATTTTACCATCCCGACTATTCTTCTCTCCTGCTGCCAGGGCGACGTACTGGACAGTCGAACGGTGCCCAGCCTTGCAGACCATTCGGCCTTAGGTTGTCCTTGGAAGCAAGACGCGGTGGTTAACAGCCAGTTTGAAGATACAAGCGTAGCATCACAAACGTGAGTGTCTTCTTTGAATAGCGCGACATGCCACGGCCAGTCTCCGGGTTCTGCTATTTTATTGAGTACTTTGGTGCCCGTTTTAGTTTTCAGAGCTTGTATTCCACATTCTAAAATAAATTATTTAAAATCATAAAAAATACCAAATGTTAATTTTAATAAATTAATGATAAAAGATAAAATACAAAAATAAGTACCTAGTTCTGCACAACGAACGTACATAACTTGTTTACTTGGACAAGGGGCTCGTACGAAAGATATTTCAGAAGCCAAAGGATCCTCCATGTGCACATATTCGACGTCTTCCTCGTCGTCAATCCTCATTTCAACCGAGCTCATTCCATTATAAGTCAAAAGAGTGCACAAAGAAGCTGCTGCTGTTTGAAGTACTGTATCCATTTCCGTTTGGGGAAGAGTTGCATTGAGATTTTCGATACAAAGTTTTCCAACAGTTCCTTTTTCGTTGAATATCACATAGCCTTCGTGGGTGTATTTCACAGACAGAGGTGTGTCTATTGGCTGGTTTTTAACCGAGCTGACGCTTTGCGCCAAAAATACTGAAAAAATATTAATCATTTTTAGTAAATATTTAAAAATTGTTTTTTTTTTTTTTTTTTTTACAATAAATAATAATTACAGCAATCTTTTTCATCTAATCCATTAGGGCAGTCAGCTTTGCCGTCACATCTCTTGGAAGTCGGAATACAGGTTCTTCCGATTCCGCAATGCATGTGATCTTCCTGGCAGTACGCGCAGTTTTTTTCATCAGATAAATCTGGGCAGTCGACTATCCCATCACAGATCCGAGGTGACAACGCTTTATTCTGCAAATCTCTCACGCAACCTTTAATAATAATTACTGTCATTAATTTGATGAAAAAGTAACTTTATATTTTTTGTAGCTCGTTAACATTTCGAGCGGTGTTATTTTAATGATTTTTAAAACATCAAAGGAAAGTAAATTTGAGTGCAGACAGATCACTTTTTTTTTTTTTTTTTAATTTTTCTAACTAAAATAATTTTTTTCTTACAAATTACTATTTTTTATACAATTTATCAAACAACTAGTTGATCCGACAAATGTACTTTTTGAATTAAAAAAAATTTTTTGGTACAATTAGATAATTGCATTGTTGGACATTGCACTAGACCTTTTGTCACCTGATAATCACGAAATTAAGTATCGCAAAGAAATAAAAGTCTAAGTAATTGTCATTGTATTTAAATTTTTATGGGAACGGATTCTTACAAAAAATTGTTGTTCTAGATTTTCTTTTCAAAATTATTGGGATTTTTTTTTTTCAATTGAAAATAAACTTAAAAAAATATTATTTTGTCAGAATTTGTCCGACTTTTCTTCGTGAATTAAAATTTTTTTTTTTTTAATGTTTTAAGCGCGATAACAAACAAAACAAATAAAAGATTATTTATACACGTCTTCTGAATCATGAATAATGGTCTTAAGTCAAATTGACGAAATTCTCCTTTTTCTTGGACAATATATAAATTATTTAATACAACGATAAAGGTAAATAAAAATTAATCATATTTTATTTAAGAAAAAGGAGAGTTTCATAAATTTGTATTGAAAAATGGATAAGAACCTGCATATATTTAATGGCCTTAAATTTATATACAAATCCCGTAGAAAATAATTTTTACTTTTTCCCAAAATTTATTAATTTTCCAGGCAACTTTTTCAATTTTTTACACATATTAATATTATTGATTAATTATTATAATTTTTCATAACAAATCAGGAAAAATTTAACATAATAATTACAAGCCTTGAAAAAAAATACCCAAATCGGTCCAACTGTTTTTAATTAATACGCTTAAATACGAACAGCACTTGATTTTTATTTAGATAATAAATAAATAAATAAACAATATATTTATAAATCAACAGTTATTTTTGACCATTTAAATAGATATACCTGGCTTGGGCTTGCAACTTCCTTCATCCGCGTATTCCGGGAAGTTTGAGCAATCTAGAGCGTTCTTAATCCTATCTGGCAATCGATTACCACATCCAGACCAAAATTCCCGGCAAAAACTTCGACAGGGAAGTTTAATAGTCGCCTCGGGTGTTCCTTCCACACACGCTGGCTGCAATACTTGACACACAAAATCGTAAGCCAGTCTGTAGCACTCGGCGTCAACGAGTTCCCTATTGAAGAATTAACATTTTAGAACAAAGTAATAAAATAAATAATACCTATTATAAATAAAATTTTACGAAAAACAAAATTTGAAACCTAAAGGCAATCACGTCTTCTTCCACTTCGACAAGAGATTGATGCCCGAAGATATTCGGATAAGAAGTGATGTTGTATGAAAGATGCTTGCAGTAAGTGAGTTCCAAAGGACTGCAACTCCTGGGTGGCGGGGTTGCTGTCGTTGTCATAGGAGTTGTGACTGTCGTTGATATAGCCACTTGAGCATTGAGAGCCGCGAGGTTTTCTTGGACTTCTAAACTCTTTGGGTCGATAGTTAAATTCACCAAGTACCGGGCTGTTGTTGAATTTATCTCTTTGGACAAAACCTGAACTATGTCTGGAACTTTTAACGTCTGGTAACGCGGGTCGAAGCGTAATTCTAAGTGTACCACCAGGTCACTGTTTTCCACTCTGCCAATAAAATTTTTAAAGTTACTAAAGCGTTCAAGTATTTTGTAAAAAAGAAAATAAAGAAATATAATATAAAATCATGTATAATTTTTAATGAATCGTAAGTAACTCTGATAAATTATAGAAATTATCATTTTTTAAATTATTCTTTAAAAAATCATTAAAAAAATTTTGATGAATTTTAAATAATCCAAAAAGGCCAATCGGCAACTGAAATAAAAAAAGATTTTTCAAAGTAATAACCAACAGCTTACAGAATTTTTAGAACAAACGTAATAGTGACATTTTATCAAAGAGGTAGAGAGATGAGTAATATTTTGACTAGATAATAAAATTAAGTATGGAAATTAAAGCTTATTTAATATTCTTTCGGTGAATTTTATAGAAATTTGACAATTGCGTTTAGAAGTTATACAAAAAAAAAAAAATAAAAAATTAATGAAAGTGTGATAGTAATGTAATTTTTAAAAATTTTAAATTGCTGTTATTTCTGATCTATTTGACTGATTTATTTCTATAAAATTTACTAAAAGAATCATAATAAGAAAATAAACCACAATATAGGTAAAGAAAAACTGAAAATCGGAAAAGATACACTGAAAGTACAAATTTTTTTAGTTTTTCAGGAAACTCTAGCGACAATAACATTATAGTGTAGAGAAAGCTATAAATTTAAATTACAATGAGATATAAAATTATTTTTAAGAAATATAATTTTTTATCTTAAAAAAAATGTCCATCTTCCGTTTTAAAAATTAACAAAAAAAGAAACTCCGATTCTAAAACCATATTTATATGCTAACTTTATTTTTTACTTAATCAACTATTAAAGTACTATCTTATAAAAAATACAATGCATAATATTTTTAATCTCAAAATACTGCTAATAAACAATTAATAATTCATATCGACGGTCTAATTATCAATTTGTCTCTTCTTATTTTTTAGAGAGTGATTTTTTAACATTTTGAGGTATAGTAATAGTCCAATTATAAATTATTTGAGTGATTCAAACCAAAATATTATATTAATACCTTTATTAGATATTAACGATATTAAATAGTTTTTTAAAGTGATAATCTGATAATAAATTTTAAACGAATTGTTTTTTTCGTTCAAATGGAAGATTCTCTAAAATTTGCTAATTAGAACGTCGATATTCTAAAAATTATTTAACTTTTAGATGAATGATGAATAAAAATAATATAAGGATATTCCTCAGTGATTAACTGAACAGAGAATAATAATATAAACAAGGAAGTGGATTTGTAGGTCATGGTACTACTTACCCATCGAGCGCAAGAACTTCAGAAGCGATGAAGGAAATTCTGAGATTGCTCCTACGGAAAGCAAGATTAATTCTATCACGATACTCCCTAGCTCTGATCCGGAAGGCCTCAGTCGATGGGTCAGCGAGGTCTATTGTGAAGGAGTCACCGTCTACTACTCGGAAAGACGCCAAGAATACCTGGTCCCCCGGAGGATCTGACGTCAGGAGATGATCTGCAACACCAAATTATATTAATATAAAAAAAAGGAATGAGCATTCCTGACCTAAATGAGTTGGCACATTTAATTTCGCCGGGATGTATGGCAAGGTCGAGTACGAGGTTCTCGTGGGTAAAGGTCGATCACTGATCATTAGGCACAGTATTTATTTATATTACGGAGTGGTCACGGGGCTCGTGGGCTGCCGGCTAGTCGGTAACTCGGACGTACCGTTAGTCCGATGATATCATCCAGTGGAGGCTCTATTCTCTCGTGTTAAATGTTATACATGTATTGTGTCTTTTATTTCATAGTCTTCTCTGTGGCTCGGTTGTATGGCGGATCATTGCCCTGCTTAGACACCATGCCATTACATACTGAGTATTAAATAAAATAAAAAATAAAATAAAGTAATGTTAAACAACACGAACTGGTTGAATGCTAATTTAATGCAGCTACGGGTTCTGATCACCTCGAACTGGTTTATTTAAGCTTTAAATTATAGACCGATCTATATACTTATCTCATAATTTACGCTCGATAGATATGAAGACATATATTGGTGTGTATTACATTAATCCGTCTATATCTATATTTATCCATATGTGTGCTGCAAGAGCGCTTTTTCCTCCAGGGTTTAGTTTAGTTGGTAATTTATTTAAATAAGGATACATTGAGTATGCATTTGCGGCTGGACGAACCGGTAATCGATTCGATTGGGGGATTTCAAGTCGGTAACTCGGTCACACCGTTAGCTACACGCGCTCAGAAGACCTCAATGGGCTTTGGCCGAACCACCATCTTATATATATTTTATATCTCGTACTTATCTCGTAAATATCTTCTGGTTGTAAAAAATTTACGATGTTAAATAATGCGCCCGAAAATTTTAGGGGCAATTCAGTGGGAAATTTTACAATAATTTGAATTTTTAATTAAAGAGTTTTTTTGTAAAGATTTGAAGGAAGAAAATTTGGATTACGCGCCTTAAATGGGAGGTAATTTTTGCGTAAGCGAAAAAGCGTAGAAGCATTGGCAGTTTGTCGAGCGTAAAACCGTAAGAATGAAACAAATTGGTTAATCAAGAATTAATGTTGGTTGAAATTGAAAATAATTTTATTGATGATTGTTAAGATCAAGAAAGGGGAAATTTTTATTTTTAGCAATTTTTGTTAAGGTATAATTTTAAGGAATATAAATGAATTGATAATAATCTTTCTTGTACAAATTTTCCGATTTCGTCTTTTCATTTCGAAATTTTTATAAAATATGTATAATTTTAGTTGTAATTTATATATTTTTTACAGTATAATTTGTTTACAAAAAATTAAAATTGATGCTGGCAGAAATAGAAGGTTGTGTCAATAAATTATTATTGAATAATGTAAATGTAATCTTATCAAATTCAGGACGCTCTATTGAATCATCAAGTAATGTTAATAAGGAAAACATTAAGCTACACAGAAGAAATTATACTTATTTATGTAATAAATTAAAAATTGATGAATCTCTACTTAATAGATGGATGAGAAAATAAAAAAGAAACAATCTTCAAATGTCAGTAAAATTAACAAGAAATTATATTCATGCTTCCTGATAGTTCGAACAAATGAAATGGTAATTTCTGGTGCGGTTTTGAAAGAAAAAACGCTTTAAATAAGTAGAGAGTTGAGGATTTAAGGATTTAAGGCAAGTAATAATTGGTTGGCTAAATGGAAAAATAATTATGATGTACACTTGCTACAAATTACTGGTGAAAAGTTATCTTCGGGTGTTAGAATAATTAAGTGAATGTTCAAAAGAATTAGCTGATATTACAAAAAAAGAAAACTCAACAAAAGATTAATAGTTTGATATGGATGAAACTGCACTATAAATGAAAGGATCTTATTTTTGTAGGAAGTAATGAACTAAATGCCCCTGATTCCAAGAATGATACAAATCGGGTAACCATTAGTACATGTGCAAATGCAATTAGTGAAAAAAATTATGTTTTTATCATAATTGTTTAAATAAAAAAATAACTCAATAAAGATAAATGATTGATTTATTTTATTAAACAACCACTGTAGTATCTATTATTTTATTTATATTGTTTTTTTTTTTGTATACGCTTCAATATTTAATTATCCTAACTATAATTCTTTTGGTAGGAAATTTTATCTAAAAATTTGATCGGAAACTTCGATAAATTAATAGAATTTTTAGAATAAAATGGTAAACTTACACCCGAGGTAGATGGAGACCCCAGAAAAAAGTAAAAATAGGAGGAAAGCAGCAAGGACGCAGCATCCGCATCGGTACTGGCCCCCGAGCTTCCTGGTGAATCTTATGTCACTGTCTGAAGACAGGATGGAAGATGGGGTTCCCGCTCGGCTGAACCTTCGCGTGCTGACGGTGCTCACTGAAATCTGCAAAAACAAATGTTAGATTATTTAAGTCGTGTAAATAGTATAGTATACAATATAGTAAAGAACTAAACCGAGCAAATTAATTTTCCCTCTCGTTTACAATTACCCGCTGGTGATTCGCTGAATGCACCCATATAAAGACTCGGGTAACGTGACTAGTTTGCTAAAGGAAGATCCGTAAATTGGTTATTAGACTCGAGAAAGGTGGGCGTTGTCTTATTTCTGTAATGATATTTTCTCGGCACTTCCTCTCTTAACTCGCTTCCAATTACATTTTATATTATCCATTATCCAATAATTTTTTATTACCAATTTGGTGATAAAACTGCTATAAAACGCGCCTACTGTGTACTATTCTATTGCGGTTTTGAGTCACCCGCTTATATTGCGCTTTTACTCATCAGAGATGATTGATTAGTTTATTTAGCTTCAATTGTTAGGCGTATGGTTAATGCCCAATGCAAGTCAATGACCCACTAGCTTAAACACCCGTGTAATAGTACTCAGTTTACATTATGCGTAATCAGTGTTTTTACACACCCATGTAATTTAAATGTTTGTGAGTTATAGTTACATGTTACTTGTTGCCAATAGGCTTCTCCTACTTACACTTTACTCCTACTTCTATTCACTCCATACCAGTTGTACGTTCTGTGTCCACGTAATTCTCTCTACAGTAGTACTACTACTATTACTATGGTACTATTTTATATTTGTACAGAGAGAGAGCAGTTCAAAAGCCCCACGCCTTCCTCAAGCAAATGTTACTCGCGGCTCACGCTCCACAGAACACTCAATCCAGAGATTGCACTTCTCGTGCAGCTATTAATAAGATTTGCTTCATAAGAAAACTAGACGTTAAATGTAATTAATAAAAATATATATTCCTTGCATAAAAGGTTAATATTTTCCGTCATTCTGCCGGTTTTCTGAGTATTCTTTCGAAAGTTTATTTCAAAATCTTGGAGATGGTAAAATAAAAATTATTGATGGTTCTTAAAGATTAGCAACTAAAGGTTAACTTCTTGAGTCAAGAAAATTATCTTTTTTGTTGAATAAAAAATTATTAAATTATAGTGAAAAAGTTTGGGAAATATTTATTATCAACTCAAGAAATGTTTCTGTTTAAAAAATTAATGTTTTTATTCAGTAAATACCTTTATTTGTTTTTAAAGAAACAATTTTTTAGTTTATAAAAATTTACACTAATAGAAAAATTAAATTGATCCATGAAAAAAATTATTTTTGAGAGTTTAATTATTTTGAAGAAAGTAGAAAAATTCTTGAGTTAAATAATTTTTCTGCTCAATTCAAGACAATCCAAATATCGAAAGTTTCTTCTTTAAATTAATTAATTTTTAATCTACAAGTATGTTATTAGAAAAGTTATAATTATAACAAGATTAACTTGATTTCAGAGAAAAACTTTTGAATCAAAAAAATTATTCTAAAGAATTTCTTTACTTGAATCAAGCAGAAAAATTCTGTAATTAAAAAAATTTTTTTTTGTGTAAAATTTACTTGATTCGAAAATTTTTAAATAAATAAATAAATTAATAAAAATTTAATGTTTAAATAAGAAAAAACACAAAATATTGATAATTACTAATAAAGAAATTTTTTTCTAAAGAATTAATTTTCCTATGAATACTTTAATAAATTGGATTTTCATGTTAACTGCCCATAAAAAAAAAAAAAAAAAAAACTTGAAATTTAGTGCGCAAATAATTAAGAGCAAAATTTTCTCTATAAATTTGCACGACAGCAAAACTATCAAATGCGAACTCGAAAAGATTGTTTTAAAAGGAAAGGCTAATTTTCTCACGAGAATAATAAAAAAGTGGATAAAACAAGCGTTGCACATTAGTAAAGTCTTATCTCAGTTCAGTGGATAGAATACAGGAACAGATTAATTAAATAAATAGAAAAGTTACGTAAAACTCGATAGAGACTTAAATGATAGACCGGTGAGAGGTGAACTCTCTTAAGGAATAGGCTTAGGGCACACTCTGTTACGAAAGTTTTGAGCGTACTTGTATTACTCGGAGCACGAATCTTTAATTTTAATATTTTCTTTTAGCTTACGAGATTGAGTTCATTAACCCCCGTTTTCTTTCTGTCTCACCAGCTTTATTTAATTATAACTTACAATCATAATCAATATAAAATTATTTGTGAAATTCATATTTTAAATTTAATTTATTTCCCACAACACAATTTACTGTAATTATACTTCCTCCGGTGGTTTTGCATGTCTGGGAATACTTAATTAATAACAAATATATATTAGTATTAGTATTAACTCTTGCGTATAATAATAATCATGAAAAAAAGAAAAAAAAACAGCTCACAGATCAACAGAAGGAATATTTATCTGTAAAATAAAACTTTATTTCCGGACAATTTAGCAATCTTGAATTAAAATCTCGAGGAAATGTAGGATCTATGAATCCATGTATTAAATTAGAAAGTACGAGAGTCAATGTCAGTGATGGAGAGGAATGCGCTGGAAGCAGCAAATTAAATTACAATTTTTCATCGGAAATATTATATATCTCAAGTTGCTTCTTCCATTCGTTTCGCGAGTCGTGATAATTAAGGTAGAAGTACTGCTCGTGAGCTATTATTATTTAATTTAAACTTTCTACATCAATTACTCATCCATCGTTAATCGTAATCGCAGTTAAAATGCATTTTATATGCCTCTATTATTATCTATCGTTCATTCGAGCGCATGCACGTGGTAAAATTAAGAGATCCTATCGCCAGCAAGTTTATTTCAATTCTTCAGTTAAGTATAATAGTGATGACACGGAAGCGAAACCGTTGGCCTTGGAGTACTTTAATGGGAAAGGTAAATAAAATAAAATAAGACTTTACTCAAAAAGCGGCTAGCGGCAGGACAGCTAAACATACTTACTGTCTATCTGTCTATATCTAACCGTTTAAATGTCTAAGTGACAAGAGGCTAGATGACGAAGTGAGAGATAACGGTATCACGAACCTGGCCAGAGTCGGAAACTCTTTCTCTGGTTCTGATTCTGATTCTGGTTCTGGTTCTACTTGTATTTATATTCGAACGGTCTAGTATTGTGTTTAACTTTCCTGATGGGCATTGTCGGACCCAACCCAACTGACCCAGCCTGCAGTTAAATATTATTCACGCTGGCTTGGTTTATTTGATTATTTTAACTTTAATTTCACAAATGCTGTCAGCAACTCTTTTGGTGTGGTTCAAAAATTTTTGAGATAATTTCAAGGCTTGATTATGAAGAAAGATAAAAAAATTGGTTGCCTTGCTTTTAGAATTTATTTTGTTCTTGACTTCCAAATTCTTGGATTAAGATTTTTGTATATTATATTTTGACTAAAAGATTAAAATTTCTTTTGAGAATTTGAAATTTATATCTCAAGTAATTTTTTTTCATTTTAAGTTTTATCAGATCAAACTCCAAATAAAATTTTTCGATCTAGAAAACTAAACTTATGCTTCAGTAAATTTTAAAAACGTATTTGAAATTTTTTTGTCAGTACAAAAAATACCAAAATTTTGCCGACTTTATTTTATTTTAATAAAATAAGCAAAATATTTATTTTGTTTGAAAACACTAAAGAGTTTTGAGAAAATCAAATTATTATACAAAATTTTATGATCTTCATTTACAAGTTATTATTTAATGAAGCTAAATTTTTTAAAATAACACTGAAATTTGAAAGAAATATTTTTTTTTCAATCAAAAAAACTTTCTTTTCAGTAAAAAATTTTTTATCAATTTTTTTTATATCTTCCTTTGAATAAATACAGTCATTTTAAAAGAAAAATTCATACTAAAAGTTTAAAATTCAGGTAATTATTTACAAGTGGGGTCAACCCCATTTTGGGCCATAGGTAAAAAATTAACATTTTTTATTTTTTGTTATTCTTCTGGTTGTTACGGCGAATTTATGATCAAAAATATCGTGAAAGGAAAAAATAAAGATTTAGATAGCTTTTTTGCCTTTAAAGGTTAAAAAAAATTTTGGCTTTCATCTTTTTTTGATGTTTTTGATCTATTTTTTTTTTTTTTAAAGTACATAAAAAAATGAACAATTAAAAAAAAAAATTTAACATGGCCTAGCATCGGTTGACCCCACTTGTAACTAATTACCAAAATTTAAATTCTGGGCAAAATATTGAAGATAGAAAATGATGATAACAAATCTTTTTTATAGAAAATTAAATTTTCACTTAAAAAAGTCTTTACAAATCTTATTATATCTTTCATTCTCTATTAGGCAAAATAAACTAAAAACTCCGTATTAAAAAAATCAACAATTGTGTCTCTACATATTATACATATGTATCCAACTAAACTGTATTTTTCAGCACAGTTCTGAATGTGTGGATATAATACTACAAAGCCTTATACAAAACACGACTGTAAACCGAACGTGAGAGGTCAACAGAGAACAAGGTCGACGTACAGTCACAACTTATAAGTTTACAAACGGAGAATCATCACGTTATTCTTTTATTCGGCATAATATCCAGCGGTCTCGCGCCTGGAGTTCATTCCTTTGTTCAGAAGTTCATTTATTCCGCAAATATATTAAATAATAACAAAAGTTATATAGGACGCAAAAGTAAACATGTGACCCAACATCAGAAAGTATATTTTAAACAAAAACTAAATTATCCAAGCAAGCATAAAAGTTATAAGTTATATAAATAATAAACGTTTATCCGAAGAAAATGATAATATTTTTTTCCATCGACCGGTCGGACAAGAAATTTGCTGACACTTGTTAGCATTCCAAAAATGCAGCGAACACGACTCGCGCTTTCTTCTTGTGTTAAAACCCCTTCCTCTCTTTTTGTTTACGCAATCGGCTGAACTTTAGCGGTTGAGTTCTCAATTCTCATTCTTTATCTTATTACTCATTATTCGTTATATTCTTTTACCTCAAGCCAATATAGCTTTACTGGAATTTTCGAGAATCGTTGATCATCCACGACTAATAGTTTCTTAATAATATTCTTTGTTCTCAAGATAACTGTTTATTGGTCGTTAATTTTCAATGGAAAAAAAAAGATTGTTTCAGTTTTAACGATGTCGACTAACAAGAAAGAATTCTAGAAAAAAAAATTAGAAAAACGGTTCACCCTAAAGGCCATCCCTGCAACTTCCCGCTCATTTTGTACTTAAACGCTTCAAACTACACATTACGTTTTTGAGCTCTTCGAGCTTAAAACTCTAATAGCAGTTTAAAGACACAATTTTTTAAATTTTCAAACGGCAATAACTTTTGAATGAATGAACCGATTTTCACGCGGTTGGCGGCAATCGACGCAGTTTTTGAAGCTCCATGAAAAATTTCCAAGTTTAAATCGATCGAGCCATGAATTTCGAAGTTATTACAAAAAAAACACTTTTTTCGATTTTTTTCGACAACGATATCTCACGAACGCATCAACCGATTCTAACGTTTTTGGTGGCGATCGATGGGGGTTTTCAAGGTTAAGAGCTGATTAGTTTTTGAGACCGATCGGTTCAGCCAATTCGGAGATATTCAAAAAAAATATAAAAAAAACAACTTTTTTTTTCACTTTTTTTGCATTTTCTCGAAATCTACCGGTCCGAATCGGTTCAAATTTTCAGGAAATCTAAGTTTAGTGAAGCCCTTTCGAATGACACCAACCGCGATGAAATCGGTCAAGTCGTTCAAAAGTTCCAAGAGGTTTACACACACACACACACATACAGACGTACGGACATCATCGTAAAAATAGTCAGGGAAGCTTCCTGTTACTTTCAAATGTCGAGATCTGATGAAAACTCGATTTTTGTAAAACGGAGTGAAAACAATAACTTCCCGATTTTTTAAAATCTGAGATTTTTAGCGGGAAGTTAAAAATTAAATTTTACAGTTCAAAAAAAACATTTTAATTACTATAAAAATACGTTTAAAGAAAAAGTTGAGAATTAGGGGCCCAGTAGTCTTCAATTAGCTCGTATTTATAAAATCAAGCTTGTGATGGATATATTATATCACAACCTTAGACAAGGAGCGTCTAATTAAGCCGACAAAGTTTCTTATTTTGACTACCTGGGAAAATTTTTTTCATTAAATTTTATAATATTTTATAAGATGACATAAAGTTTTATAAAATTTCATAAAATTTTAATGTTGAAACTTGATAAATTTTCATAAAATTGTATGAATAAGTTTCGTGAAATTTCATAAAAATAATTATTAAGTCCCGAAAAAATTATTGATAAAAATTTTTATCAATTTATTTTTAAAATGTTATGCAATTTATCAGATCATTTTCTACATAGAATTATGTGAAATTTATAAAACTTTATTAGGTTATTTTCGGCATAAAATTTTATCTAAAAATTTTTTTCCGGGTGCACAGAAAAAAAAAAACTCAAATTAATTCAAATAAAAATTATTGAACAAAAAAAATCACTTTGAAAAGTTTCATCGCCTTGATATAAGTAGAAAAATACTTAAAATTTTTTTTGGTTCAAATAAATTTTTCCTGTGTCAAGAATTTTACATTTTGATTCAAAACGAAGCTCTGAAAAATGATTTTAGTTTAAAAATGTTACTCTTGATTCAAGTGAAATTGTTATTTTAGTGTAACGTCAGAATGATTTTCAAATAAAACTGTTTCAAATTATCTTTTCTCAAAATTGTAACTCATTTATAATTACCCATTATAAATCTGATGCGATGACACATCATAATCTAACCACCTAATAATAACAATTACCTTAAAAAAGATCAGATTACCAGTTTATTACACCAAAAAATTGAGTTTAAATAATGATTCTTTGTTCTTGCGCGTTCGTTGCGGAAAAATCAGTTCACGTCTTGTATTACTCTCATTGAAGACAAATAATAATGATGAAAGGTTGCAGTGTATTATTTTACCATAAAAAATTAGTACTCATGCTCGTGTGCATAAATAATAGCATACATTCACTTATGCTTACACTCTAAAGGTAAATGTGAGCTCCACTTTCACCGTACACCAGAGCAAGAGGCTATTAAAGGGTGACTTTATCTCCAATGCATTACTTTCGAGATGATTGGACCAAAGGTACCAACTCTCATTACATTGTAACCTCTGTTTATACTCCAACGCACTATTTGACATTAACTCAATTTTTTTTTTACATTGAAACACTGTAAAGGTTCGAAAATATCTGAGTAATAAATTAAAGTATCAATTAAAAGGTCAAATGAAATATCGAGAAGAAATGACACTGAAGTTAGTAGACGTCTAAAAATTTTTGATTTTTTTTTTTAAATTAAATTACAACTAAAAAAATATTTCTAAAAAATTGCACCTGTAGTTTTTCAAGTTTTTTACATGTGAATTTTTTTTTTTTTAATTGTTTAATTGAAATTTCTTCAATAAAAAATTTTGAAATGTCAGCTAACTTCATTTTCATCCAGAAGAAATTTCATTCGCCATTTTGAATTATCGTTCCCACTTGAAAAGTTTTTTATCTCATAGTATTTGATTGATAAAAGATAATTAATTTAAGTAAATATATTTTCAATCTATAAAGTGGTAAAATTGTAAATATTTTATTTGTTTTTTTAAAGTAGTTTTTATTTTTAAAAAAACTGACCAGAAAAAATCTAGTCCAGTTTTTAATTTTAATTCTTTGAACTAAAAACCAGGGAGCGTCGTTCAAGAATCGGCTCAGTAATATTTTATTTCTTTTTCAGTGTCGGACTGATTTTCTAGAACAGCGTCGTAAATCTAAATAAAATAAATTATCGCTCGGAATTAAAAAAAAAAAAAAATCTTACCTTTGAATCCCATGAAGTCTTTCTTTTATGCTCCATTGAAACAGTCATTATTTTATTAAATAAAATTATAATTACAACAATTAATAAATAATTCAACTTGTGCACTTTTAACTATTACACTTTTAATTCAACTTAAACATCGTATATAATTAACCATTTTAGATTACAGACGCAATTAACAGTTTAGAATTATTTTTAGCGTAATCTGTCTGTCATGTGAAAGAGACAAGTGGGCACACATTTATATCAACACAGCAAAAATAAAAGCATTGTTGTTCTTGTAAATAATTTGTCACTTAATTAGCAAGAAGACAATGAAATCCGACAACGGTCTTTTAAGCTTTTTAACCGTTATCCCACGTCCATTAAAAGGAAATAGATTAATGATAAATCTCCGTTGCAGGTGCACGTAAAAATAAGTGTTTTTATTTATTTTATTTTATATGATTAAATCACTGATGCCGATTGTATTGCACGTCATCCTCAGTGTCACTCACGTAATATCAAGGAGGACTGCTCAGGAGCCCGAGCAGATGAGGACTCTGATTGCCCGGCGACTTGACGAAACGACGGGGAATTTCTCCCGCTAATATAATAACACTTGCCAGGTAAACGGGGACTGTCGCTGCCGCGGCCTACCTCAGAATAACAAGTAGACAGTAAGAGACTGGAGTAGCGAGCGGTCTTACTTGCAAACACTTCATGTAGATACACTTTCACGTATTAGCAACAGCATCGACAACTGTTACTGGTAATGTTTATTCCTGTCTCATTTTATCACGAGAACATCTCAAAATTATTTATTTAATTTTATGAAAATTTATTTAGAAGATATTTAATAACTCCAATAATTTTTTCTAATAATTTACTGCATAAAAAAAATATGAAAATTAATTTAGCAGAAATTTAAAAAAATTGAAAATTCAATTTTTTAAAAATAATTTTTTTGGATCAAATTTATTTGTTGAAAAAAATTAAAAAATAGTCAAGTGACTGCTAACTTTAGTGTCATAAAAAAAATGAGAAAAAAATTGAAATTTTAATAAATTAAAAATGCAATTTTTTTAAAATAATTTTTTGGTAAAAATTTATGATAAATTTAGCAGATATTTAATAATTTTAAATGTTTTTTTAATAAATAAATTATGGCAAAAAAAATATAAAAAAAATTGAAATTTTAATAGATTAAAAATGCAATTTTTTAAAAATAATTTTTTGGAGCAAATTTTTTTGTTAAATAAAATAAAAAAATTCTCTAGTGACTGCTAACTTTATTTATTTATTTATTTATCACTTTAATATGATATAAATTTATTATTTTATTTCCAGCAGCAGGTTATTGAAAAGCAGTTCATGGACAAGTGAAATTGATAATTTACTTTTAGCAATGTATCGAGTCTATGATTTCAACAGGATCAAATATCTAGTGTCGAATGGAAGAGCAGGTTATATTATTAAATAACTGCTAGATTGCAGGAGTCTCAAGTGCACTATGCAAGTTATTAAATTTCAAGTAGAAATGTTTGAGATTAAATACACCTTGGGTTCTGTTCGGATATACAACATATAATAGTATATATGTGTGCTATGATATAGATCCTGATTTATTTACTGTTATTTTATCGTATCGTCGATTTAAGTTCACCACCTGCAGATATTGCAATTGAACCGTTTTTAAAGTACATACGCGTGTTATGTGGAGAATGGAATCTGTTAATCGAGTAAGAGAATGCCCGTACGAACCGAGCTACTGCCGTATACTGAATACTGACTCCATTCTCTTGATACCACCAGCTTGCTGGTCCCAGCTGTCTTAAGTCCCACCGGAAACAACTCTTTGTCTCTCTCTGTCAAAATAACCAAAAACAACCACTGCATCACTTTGGTCACTTATATACGATGATTTATTTTGGACACAGGTGAAAGCTCTTGATCTAAATCAGTAAACTCTTCTTTGTTTATTTATGTACTGTTAGTCTCAGAGAATAAATTTATATTATATACTAGCAACCTTGCAGTCATTATGTGACTGCCGTGACTTGTGAACTATAAATAAATAAATTAAATAATGATTTTTGTTAAATAGCACTGTAATTTCTTAACTTTTGACGTTTTTAAAGATATAAGCTCATCCCGATGTTACACTCATTGCGAGCTTTCATTTGAGTACCCACATGCATTTTTGATATATTTTCATATATAAATATATATATAATATATATAAATATATGAAAAATTGATGTGGGTACTCAAATGAAAGGTCTCGCTGAGTGTAACATCGAGATGGGCTTATATCTTCAAAAATATCATTAGTTGACAAGATAGCAAAGTCAGTTCTTAATTATTGACATTTTTTAAGATATAAGCTCATCCCGATGTTACATTCATCACGAGCTTTCATTTGAGTACCCACTTGCATTTTTGATATATTTTTCATATATACATATATATATAATATATATAAATATATGAAAAATTGATGTGGGTACTCAAATGAAAGGTCTTGATGAGTGGAACATCGGGATGAGCTTATATCTTTAAAAATGTCTAAAGTTCACAAGATACAAAGTCATTTCTTAATTATGTATCCAGAGATAGAGCATTTTCGAATGCAGCCTAAGTACTTATCATAATAAATTGACTATTGGTGAGAATGATATGAAACCATGAAAAGCCACAACTCCAGGTCAAGACTTTTCCAACGATACCAAATTTAACCATAAAAACCCATTTTATCATATAAATACACTGGCCACAAAATTTTGCTTATTCTCTTAATAATATAGATTAGGAGGATGCTTATTAATTTCAAGGTTGTTGATTAAAATAAATATATACGAGTATTACGAATTACATGTTGCTTTTTTTTCACTTTAAAGTCAATACATTTGATGGCACACGAGTTATTACAAACCAGTGCATTTTTGTTCTACATTAATAAATCAAATAATAATAATAATAATAGTAATAATAATAATAATAATAATCATGATCATAATCATAATCGTAATATAGATATAAATGTATTTATTTAATTTTAATCAATTTATTTATCAACTTTTTTGTTCATCTTCGCCTTTAAAATCTTACTACCCTGTAAAATGCATTATTTTTAAAATTTATATTTATATATATCATAATTTCTAAAATTCATTGCAGTACTTTTAGGTTTAATATTAGTATTTTATGTAAATAATCCAACAGTACGCTAATATTCTGACAATTGTATAAATAGTTTGTTCAGATTAATAGTACCTCGAGTCGCTCGGTAATTTAACAGACCCGTTTGTTCTTTCAATTTTTTTTTTTTTTAATTGTTCCTTATTTACTATGCGTAGATTTATGTGTATATATTATTATAGACAAAATTAACAATTGATTGCGTTGATAAGTTATACAATAGTTTTTGTTTCCAGTCATCCTTAACTATAATAAGTAATAATAATATATAAAAAAGAATATCGAATAAATGAATTTACGTTATTCATGATAAGATTACATAAAAAATAATTATGTAAAAAAAAATAAAAGTAAAATAGTCGCTAAAAAATATAAAAAAGGAAAATGAAAATAATATTCATTGCCTCACACTGGACCCGGCAGCTATTTTATCATCATCATTATCATTTAAGTAATTGTTTATTTTTTATTTTTATTTTTACTTTTATGTTATTGTATTAATGTTTACGTTATTAATTATAGATTCAATAAATTATGTCGGGCTTAGAGATCGGTATCGTACCAAGCGGCTACTTGATTGTTGTCTTGTGGAGGCGCTGGAAGTTCGTCAATGTGGTCAAAACTCAGATCCGGGTCATGTCCGACGTCCATCGCGTCCATTGCGCCGTAAGTTGATCCCCCTATTTCCAATCCTTGCATTGAGTCTATTGGAATCTGGTCATAACTTGCTGTTGAGTTGAAAGAAAAAATATTTATTAAAACTCGGCTAAATCAAAACAATTTTTTTTATTTTATTTTTTTTTTTTATATACTGACGACAAGCGTCTGCTGCAAATATTCATCTCGAACGTTTAATCAGTGCTATAAAAAACTCAAACATCAAAAACTCTGGTTCATTATTCAACTATTATTACTGTGATTATTTTTATTATTATTATTATTATTATTATTTTAATATATCAATTACATAATTTACAATCTCGGCGATTCTAGCTTAAGATAAGCTGAAGAAATGAACCGTTTAAGAAGAAAGAATAAAGGAAGGCATTTTATTGATTTTTCAGCTTCAACAAACATCTAAAGAGGAAAAAGATTAAAGGCAGTGCAAAATACAGCTCACGAGAAGTTCGTGAATTGCTCATGCTTTCATACGGCTCGAGAGTTTTTTTGTATTACCTTTACTTTGAGTTTTTTTTCTAAGGATAAAGTACTTTGTCCCTTTAGATTTTTTATCCACAAATAAATCAAACATATAAATTTAATAATCTATTTTTATAAAATTATTACAGACACACACATGCATTAGCGTGATTATAATTCAAGCAAAAAAAAAAAAAAGTAATTCTATGAAAATTAGCAGTGCAAGCAATCGTGTTTGTGTTACAGCATTCAACACTATTTTATTTATATGAACTTTCACCTAGTTACTGCGTTATTTTGATGGTAGTTGATTACTTAAAATTAAATCCATAGATTATGCTGCTGCCAACAAAGATTATTTTAAGTTTATCCAATTAATTAAACAGGACAGGCTTTGTTAGTTAGATTTTTTTTTAACTAAAATGATATAGATAATAAAAATTATTATTTTGTAAAATATTACTTGAAGTAAAGTAGAATTTTTTAAATTAAATATTGGTCTGATAAATTGAAATTGAGAGTTGATCAACGATAGTATTGTGAATGAAAATGAATTTTACGACTTACCTTGAGGCTGATAAGCACGTCCGCCGTGACTGCTGTGAACGCTAGGGGGTCCCTGTCCATACATACCATCATAGCCTGGTTCAGTACCGAGCATGTCCTGAAGATTATGTACCAAGGATCAACAAAAATGTCTAATAATATGTGGGGGAAATTACTGAGAAGAGTTTTATTATTGTGGGACAATAAACAAACAAATGGAGTTAACATACATGTGCAAACTTAGGTAATTGGGATTATTAATTTAAGTATTCAATGTTATGACACTTTTGCGTATATCTATATTATCTATGAATTTATTTTTAACACTGAGCAATGTGAGTGAGATCATTTAAGAAGAAAGTGCCAAAACAAATAAATACTAATATTTTTACTGATTTATTATTTCTAGACATACGAGTGGATTTAACAGTACAATGTCAATCGTATGTCTTAGTGATAAATAATAAATAATTGGTACATGGATTATTCTAATAAATTATTGTGCCAGTGTGCAAGTACTTTTAAAAATAAAACAGGAAAAGTAATAAATAAAAATGATAAATTGTATACTCAAAACTACTGACATTTAGCAACTGCAAAGTGACATTTAAATAAAATAGTACGAAAAATTAAAAGCTTGCGCTTGAGCGATTCGTATATAATAATAATAAATTCATCATAATTACATTCATCCTACTTTTAACCGTCCAATAAAACATACTTTTACTCAGAACGTTTAAATAAAATATGCGACTAATTAATAAGTGAAAAAATAATATTACCTGTAAATCTGGGCCCATAATTCCGAAATCTGGATTATTCCACATATTCGTATCTTCACGTAGTGAATTTGTCAGCTCCATTGATATACGTTTTTTATAGTCTTGGGGTTTGTCCTCGCTCATACGGAATAAAACAGCGGCGGCGTAAGTTGCGACAGCCTCGTTTCTCGAGTGGAGTAATTCTGTCAGCGGTGCCGTGGCACCCTCTTGTTCTATCATCTCGGCACCCTCTTTGTCGGCTGCCAGCTCACAGAGCACACCCGCAGCGACTCGTTGAATATTTTCAATCTCATTAAACAGTAACTATTGACAAAGCAAACAAATATGAATGATTCATTAATTAATGCTATTATTGATGAATAGTGTTAATAAATTATTCAAAATAATTTATACCTGTACGAAGATAGGAATGACATTTTGAGATCGTATGATTGCTCTATTGTGAGACTCTCGCGCGAGAATGTGGAGCGTACCGACAATTCCTTCGACAATTTCCTCCATACGTACTCCATCTGCATAAACTTGCTGGCTTCCCATGCCAGTGACAGATGCTCGTTGCTATAAATTTATTTATTTATTTATTTATTTATTTTATCTAAATCTATAAATAAATATTTAATATAATAACAGTTATTATTATTATTATTATTATTAATAAACCTACTCGTTCAGTGTCTTGGAATGCTCGCATTAGATGCCTGACGAGATGATGAATAGCACCGTGTTCACGTAAAGGCACGTGATTAGCTTGACAGAGAGTCAGATTGCGAATCAAACCAATAACAGCCTTAACCAAGGGCCAGCGTGACGGAGGGTGAAGTAATTTAACTATCACCTGTATACCGTAATTTACGCGCACGGAATTCTGTGCCATTTCAGCCTCTACGTGTCGTGATGTCAAGTGACGTAAAGCACAGACCGCCGGTTCTGTTATTTCCTCACGATCCCCAGCATTTACGATTGTGCGAATCAAAGCTTCAACACCTCCGACTTGACATACTGTGATCTATTTAATAAACATTTCTTTTGTATTATATTATAATTGATAAAATTATTGATATTTTTTAAATTAAAATTTAAATATTGTTTACCTTATTACGCTGATTGTTACATGTGAGATTTGAAAGAATTCCAGCAGCGCAGGTGACAACATTGACGTCTGTGGATGCGAGAACTTGTACGAGACTCTGGAGCAGTCCTTCCAAGCCATCAACTTTAGTACCAGCGTCCGAAAGATTCCGCAGAGTCCAGAGACAATTTTGAACAAGTCTTTGGCTTGGGTTACCCAAGTGCATTGCGAGTGCTTGCATACCACCAGCTTCAACGATCGCTGGCTTGTTGCTCGCACATACTGATAATACTGTAATTTATTAAAAGATCATCAGTTTAATATTTATTTTTTCTTAGACTGGTTTTTAATACTTTTAGCCTGAATATTAAAATATTTTATACTTTTTATTTCCCTTTAGGCATATACAATTTAGCCACAATTCTACAAAGGTATCATTTGAATCCTGGTCTAGGCCGTTTGAATTATTTTTTCAGTTAAATTTATTTTTAAGGTAGTTGTGGTGGTTAAGGAGAAGCGTCAGAAAATTATGAATTTTTTTTTATCGAAAGATAAATGTATTAATAATTCACCACCAAAATTTCAGATCAATTTACCAGATGCAATTTTGAAATTGCATCTCTCTATACCTCTACGTGTAAAAGATGCAATTTCAAAAATTAATTAATCAAAAACGATGTGGTAAATTGATCTGAAATTTTGGTGGTGAATTATTAATATATTTATCTTTCGATAAAAAAAATTTCATAATTTTCTGACGCTTGGCTTTAACCACAACTGCCTTAATGAAAAATTTAGACATGAATTGTAATTACGAAAAAATAAAAATTGTTGTATTAGACTAGACAGCCAATTAACTAAAAATCTAAATTTATCATCAGTATTACGCTATAAATTTTAATATTCAAGTAAATGTTTATAATTTAATAAAAAAAATAACCTTTTAAAACACGTGAAGTAGTCCACAATAGCTTCTCGTAATCGTAAGTGCGCATGATACGTACAAGCTCAATTGGCCCTTGTGAAGCGAGAATAATGAGTTTACTTTCCTGGTTACCGTAAGCGAGAATTTGGAGACAGTCTGTGACAATAGCCAGAAATTTGACGTTATTACGTTGAAGTAACGCGACCATTTTTTGGAGTCCACCAGCCAAACGTACTGCCATTTTTGAGCCGTCCTGGTGGAGCAGAAGGTTGTGGAGAGTTGTAATGGCGTAGAATAGAACAGACTCGACACCAGAGCTGAGAAGCTTAACAAGAGCTGGGATTCCACCGCTTTTAAAGATAGCCAGCAGACCCTGTCTGTGGTGAGACAAGTTGTGTAGAGTGCCCACGGCAGCTTTTGTCGACTCCAGGTCGTCGCTGTTGGAGATAGCGCGAACCAAAGCCGCGACCATCTGAGAGCTGTTCATGATGGCGTGCCGAGCAGCCTCCTTCTTTGATAGCTGATGGACCATCATGGCTGCGTGAGATACGATCACTTGATCTTCATCGTTAAGGAGCTTTATCAGCTCCGGAATGGCTCGAGTTGCCAAGTCCGCGTCGTCTTGATAGTTTATCAAGTTGACAACCGCGTGCTTCAGCATCTGACTCGGCTCGGCTAAGCGCTGAACTGCTGTCGGCTGAGCCGGGTCGAATTGAGTCGATGGAATTTCAATACCTTCTTCCAATGTCTCCGGGAACATCGCTGCGCGTACACGTTGTGAACGTGTATGGCTCAATTGTGAATTCATTTCTGGTTTTTTAAATAAAATTTTAATTAGTTATTAATTGCTCATGCTCAGATTTAAAAGTTTTAATTAATTAATATTTATTTTTATTTTTGTCAAACGTTTTAATGATTTCTTTACTGTATCAAGTACTCAGATAGATTATAAAGAGGAAAATTTACTTCAATTAATTCATATAAATATTAATACATTTTTTTATGTTGCTTCAAGCACTTGTAAGTTTAAGAAATCAATGTTGAATGGAATATAAATTGATAATATCCCAGTCAATAAATTCCTTTTGTTCAATATTTTTTAAGCTATTATAAAATATACATTACCATCAACTTGGTCTTGAGTAAATCCCTGAGGATACCCTTGATCCAAGTCGAACATCAGTTGATCTCCTTCCATTTCATCGTCATCCTTTCCTGACAATGATGGAGCCTGTGTAGCGGCTCCAGAATGGATACCAGAGTCACCCATGTATGAATTTTGCTGCCACATCAGGGTCTGCTCTTTAGCTGAACCCATTGGTAAGTCACCCGGTCCTTGGTAGTTACCATGAGACACTAAAAATACAAAATATTTATTATCAATTTATTCGACTGTATAAATTAAAACTATCAACAGTTTAAAGCTCAAATTCATTTAAAAATCAATGGTATAATTGTTTTTTTTTTTTGTCTTTACAGACAAATCTAATGTTTATATACTTAGAAGATTTGTTTACTTATGAGACCTGCAATTTCTTTAACTGAAACTTTTAATGCTCATTACAAATTTTTTTTTTCTTATCAATTATTATTCATTTTTGATGAAAATTAATTTAGCATATATTTTTAAAATTCTATAAAAAATAAATTATAATAAAAAAAAATTGACATTTGAAAATTGTAAAAACTAAAAAATGCAATTTTTTAAATATGATTTTTTGGGAGAAATTTCTTTGTTAAATAAAATTAAAAAATTGTTGTGACTGCTAACTTTAATGTCATTCATTTTTGTAAGAAAGACTCGGGAATGTTATAATGCTTGCACATTGAAATTTATAATGAATATTAGCTAGAATAATTATATGGATAAAAGGTGCATGCCAATTCGATAGAATATTATTTAATACTCTAATTAAATTTCAAGTCTAGATCTAAAAATGCAATTCTATAAACTGCCTAGCAGAACGGGCGAGTAACAGCTAGTATTGAATAAAATATTCATAAATTTTTATAAATTTAGCACATTTATTTAAAAATAAACATACCAGGTCTCATTTGATTGGAACTCATGGCTCCAGTTGTATGTAGACACCTGAAAAACAATAATATTATTGTAGTAAAAAAATCAAAACAAATTTTTCACCCGAGTGTCAAATGACGAAATGGAGTATTACGATAATAAAAATTAGCAAGTATAATATTGAGGTTGTTAATTGGTCGTTAGCGTACACAAGATTGTATAGACAACTACAAAGGGTCAGTCACCGCGTAGGATGCTTGTATTTCAACCGGAAGATGCTGGAGTGGACTGAATCTCGTGTCGAATCGCAATCTACAGTGAAAACTAATAAAAAAAGATTGAACTTTTGAGCACAAGTATCGTTAGTTATCCGTATTCTCTATTCTACATTCTATTCAGCGTTACTTAAACATCGGTGCGCATTTGCTAAAACGTGTACAAAGTCGCGCAGAAAGGACGCTCAAGATTTTCCAATAAACGAGAGTACAACGACTATGACGCTGGTGTATGAGAGCCGTCTAGCGCGGGGGTGGTATTTCACGAGGAGCAAGCGGAACACAGTATACCGTAACGCCGTACATATATACCATCCACATCCATAGTGTGGTATATCGTATGTATTTAGCTTTAGATCTTACTCGTTCTCTCTTTGTCAAAGAGCCCTGTGACTGTCAAGCACAACAAAGGATTGCAGAATCCAATGCATCACCATTTTCATGACAAGTCCTGCGCGAGCGTCGACGGGCAATACAGCCCGACCTGAGTTGAGGGCCCGGGGGGGTGCTTCCTCAATCTCACTCCACTACAGTGAGCAACTTCTACACTCTACACGTCCGCGTAATGATGAAAGGAACGCGGCAACAAAGTCAGAGAACTTTAAAGAGAAATAAAGACAGAGAGAGAATGAAAATGAAGTTAGCTGATGATAGTAAAGTTAGCCGACTTTTTGATATTTTTTTAATTTGTTAAATTACAACTAAAAAATATTTTTAAAAAATTGCACTGATAGTTTGTCAAGTTTTTTACAGGTGATATTTTTTTTTTTATTTATTTGTAATAATTTTTTTCAATGAAAAAAAAAATTATAAAAATTTTTAGATGTCGGCTAAATTAATTTTCATAGTTAGCTGACATTTCGAAATTTTTTATTGAAGAAATTTCAATTAAACGATTAAAAAAAAAAATTTCACATGTAAAAAACTTGAAAAACTACAAGTGCAATTTTTTAGAAATATTTTTTTAGTTGTAATTTAATTTAAAATAAAAAAAAAATTCAAAAATTTTTTTAGACTCTGCTAACTTCAGTTTCATGAGAGAGAAGGGAAGTAACTGGAAAAGACTGAGTCCAAATGCATCATCAGCGGGAGTGAGACAGAAACTATGACTGTACTGAGAATAGAGAGAGCGCACTTTGTAACACACTTTGACACACCCTAGGTAAACACACCAAATATTATTGTTTATTCCAATTATTTTTTTTATTTTAATTAATCAGGAATACTCACCGCTATCAAGGTATACACCACTGGGGTACTTGGAGGATCCGGGTTGGTTATCACCTATGAATCACTCGATAACAATAAATTACTCACACGTAACACCAGCTTCCTCGGTATCTTGCGGAGATCTGTCATGTAAAGATGGCGGATTTTCCCCAAGCAATTGGCTGGGCGACCGCAGCGCTGTGAAATATTTCGGAAGCTCTTGACAACAGAGTTGTAGGTGGCGGGGCACTTGTTAGTCAGTGACGCTCAGCTTTCTTATTTCTACGACGCCATGACGCCAGCGTTTACAGCTTGCCAGTGCGCAAATCCGGGTTTCTGTATTGTGTTTTCAAACCTGTAACTGAATAGAGAGAAAGCAGGTACTCATTTGAGTCTGCCTTACCTGCTAACTGCTGATCCGAATTATGTACTGTAGATGGAAGAAGAATACATACCTGCTATACTGATCCAGGGTCTCTTTGTTCGAGTTTCAATCTACTATGGGTAATTTTATTTATTTTTGTAGTCATCAATATATGACAGGGTTCTTATTCTTGGAATTCAGTAGTTATTTTGAGAGTATTTTCAGAAGGAACAGGATGTTTAAGTATTCATGGAAAATTTACAGAATGTTTATATTATATGAACAAAAAATTACGAGTAAACAATAAGGGTGATATGATGGTATTTTTTTTAAATAATATGTCATGCGTAATAATGATGATGATTTGAAATATGATCAGAAGTTTAAGATTTAAAAAAAAATTAGAATTTCAAAAAATTATATTATGATTAAATTTAAGACAACTAAATTAATTTATTAAATTTAAGTAAATCATGTATTTAAAACATGGACAAATCAATTTTTTGATATATTTTATTATTTTTTTTTCAATAATTTTGAATTTGAAAATTTATTAAAAATTAAATTTTGTTAAGCAACTTCTATAAACCGAAAACTAAATTTAACATTATTTTTTCATGAAAAAAAAGAGAATAATTACATTATACAATGTAACTTGGCGCTTCATATAAAAAAATGTAAAAATTACAATTTCAGATTGTAATTTTTACGGGTTTTGTGAGAATTACATTGTAAAATGTAAATATTACATATTTATAGATGTAAAAATTAACATTTAAAGTTTGAATATTAGAAATGTTATTGCGAACTGTATACAGTAAAACATTTTGCGTCATTGCGTCAAAAAACTTAGTGTTAAAAATTTTTGTGTTAAATATTTAACACTTTTTTGTGTTGATTTAACACTTTTTGGTGTTGATTTAACACAATAAATGTTAAATCAACATAAAAGAGTGTTAAATATTTAACACAAAAATTTTTAACACTAAGTTTTTTGACGCAATGACGCAAAATTTTTTACTGTGATAATTTTTCTAGTTTTACATTTGAAGCGAGACTCATTACTTATTCAGAATGTAGTTTTTCCCTTTTTTTAATTTCCCGCTAAGACATTTGAAAATTTTCAAAAATTGGAAAGTTATTGGTCTTACCCCGCGCGCGCGCGTGTGTGTGTGTGTGTGTGTGTGTGTGTGTGTGTGTGTGTGTATGGCCATATGTAAACCTTTCATAACTTTTGAATGGCTTGACCGATTTAATCACCGTTGGCGCCATTCGAAAGGGCTTGACCAAACTTAGATTTTGAATAGAATTTGGACTGATTTGAACCGATTGAGAAATCTCAAAAAAACCACCAAAAACAATTTTTTCGAATGTGGTTTTATTGGAATAACTTTTAAACTGCTTATTTTATTTATGCAATGAAATTATCTCAAATTATGAATCTTGAATATTTGGATATTTAAAAATAAATCAATCTCATAAAAAGTCTCATCAAAATTTCTTGGTATGATTGACTAGCAATTTTTTTTTTTTATTAGATGTCATAAGAAAAAAATTTTAGGCAATACGCCAGTATTATTCTTTTGAATTTTATATATTTTAAAGTAACTATTCAACTAAACAGTTTTTTAATATTCACAATTTTTTTAAATTATTAAATGTTCACTACATTTGACTAGGTCTTACAAATATGATTCTGACCTTCTGAATTTTTCTGACCTCAACATTACAATTTACAATCTCTTGATTAATTGGTGTGCTCAATATCCTCGGTTGTTTGCGTTAAACACATTTTAAAATGTTTAAAAGTTGATTACCATCCTATTATCATTATCCGCCAGGTTGGCTTAAAGTTAGCGTGCGCGTGTGGGCGAACACCATAATACATATTATTTCTAGTCAACTATGCGAAAATCATCGATGAAATTTAGTTACACATATTTATGGTTATTATTGCATTATTTAATACTTATTTCCATCATCTTCTGGACTCTTCTCAGGTTCGCTCAGCTCATGCACAGAACATCCAGCATCATATAATTATATGCCTGTTAACGAATGAATTATAGCGCCAGCTCGGAGACACTCTGTGATTTATGGATATTCTTTTATTTGAGGGAGTAGAGTCACTGCAGAGTGCGACACCCTGATAAGTGTCGACGATAATATGCTAATAATGATTTGTGGTGACGGTAACTTCCGCGTTAATCCACCTAAACGCAGCTGAATCTCCATTCTCCAACCAGTCAATTATTTCTCAGTACACATTTCATACATCTTATCCATAATCTTCCGCCTCTTATTTATTTAGAGGTCATTGAAATTTTTTCCACACATCCGTTCCGAAATCTGGGTTAGTATTATTAATGTCACACGTGGTAAAATTTTTAAAATTAATTTGACTTATTTGTAGATCTTAGAATTGTAAAAAAAATTTTTTAAAAAGCACAATTCTACACTGAAAAAAAAACTAATTTGAAGAAAACAATTTTGAAGAGTTTCATTGTCTTGAATCAAGAGAAAAATTCTTGAATCAAGTAAAATTTATTTAAACCAAGAAAAATTTCTTAGTTTAAGAATTTTTCTACTCAAATTAAGAAGATGAAGTTCTTCAAAATTATTTACTCAAATCAGTCCTAATTTCGTATTGTGGGTTAGTATTATCACATATTTTTATTTTTAGATATTGGCAAAAATTACTCCAAGAAGAAATTATTTCAAAAGCAATTTAAATATTGACAATCTCAAATCATCCCCAGTTTTTCACAAACTCTAGGTAATATTTTATAAAAATATTTTGGGTATATATAACATAATAAATGCTGGGTTATCTTCCCCCCTCCTACGCCAGGGTATTGCTGACACGAGCGTTTATGTCTACATAAATTCTCATTTGAACCTCCGATAATAAAGTAAGCAAGAGCAGGGCAGGGGGACAGACACGGTTGCCCGGTTCGGCGAGCACAAGTCGATGCATAGATCACCAGAGGAACGCGTTTCGCTTTGGACCTCTGCTGGTGTGGTGGTTGGAGGCACCAGCCAGTACAGCTGAAGGGAAAGAAGAAGAAGAAGAAGAAAGACGGCACTGTTCCAGCCAATATATACGCACGAATGTGAACAATATTATGGTGTTTGCAGTATACTGGATCAAGAGTTCTATGGTCGGTACTGTATTTTTACACGCATGTGTGCTGCATCCGTGTGTCGACAGCATCCCGCGAAAGAGGAAGATAAAGAAAGAGACAGTGGGATGCTTAATTATATGCATTCTCAGAATCTGGTTGGATCTCAGCTCTAGACTCTGGAGCTGGAGCTCTAATGCCAAAGAACAGACAAGAGTGTATGTGTATTTTGCAGCAACGCTGTTCCACTGGTGTTTGCGTCCGGTCACAAGAACTAAAGTAGGAGGGGTAGGTAGAAGAGGAGTTGAATGCGACCCCCTTATTTACGACCCCCCTTGCCATAATGCGAAAGGTAGTTTAGAGGTATCGAACTCCTTCCTTTTCGCTTTCCTCGCCTTTTGGTGTGTGTATGAGAGTCATCCTGTCGTTGTTCCTTGTTTTTGTTCTATTCGGTGTATATATTTATTTATTTATTTATTTATTTCTTTCTTTCTTTATACATTTATTTATTATACCTTTTTTTCCTCTTTCTTTATCATCGCTACCTCTCTTTTTCACCGGCGTCCACTCGAATTATTAATTCTGTCGACGAATTGATATATATATATTTACGGCTAGCTGTTTTCGAAAGAGGAAAGAGGAAACAGCTCTGCTCAACAAAAAGAGAGAGATCTACTCCGACATTCTCTTTATTTATTACACTCCGAGAAGATGTCCTCGTACACACTACTTGACTAATACTCGCCTGCCCAAAAAAATTATAATAATAAATTCACTATTTATTTTTTTTTTTTTCCATTCATTCATCTTTTTTTTTCTCAATCGTTTTTATTTATTTTTTTTTTAATTTTCATCAATTCAATATATAACAAAATAATGAATATATTAAAGCGATTGGTTTATTTTATTTGTTTGGTTATCGGGATCGGTCCTCGTGTGTCACAAATAACCGGGAACGGGAACTTATGATAATTGTCTGGGTATTTGAAAGTACACACTACGTGTGAAAATAATGACATGGTTTATATATTTTGTTGTTAGATCTCGGCACACCTGTGACGATGACGACGACAGTATATATGTACATAGTGAAGAGACGGGTGTGTTGTTGGATGTGTCACGTGTGGGAGTAGAAAACCCGACAGCCCGTATCGGAATTGCAGGCAAGTAAACCGAGTATGGCAAGCAGATAGGTTATTGGCGGTCCTCCTCAAATGGCCAGCAGCAGCAGCAGCAGCAGCAAGAGTTGGTCTGTATTATATTGTATGTCTATAGTTATTTAGTGTTCAGTATTTAGCGAGGGTGTTGTCACAAGTCTTAACCAGCGTCGAATTGATAAGACTGGTAACTGGTATGTATGCCAATAACTGTGTATATGTAATGTGTCGATGCAATTCCAGGTCCAGGGTTTTCTGGCTCTGGTACTCTACAGCCGAGAGATTGTGTGGATCTGGCCATCGCTGATGAGTGGGCAACCCACACTAAACCTCGTGGAGTTAGCAATAGTTGGCGAGACAGCGACAGCGACAAACAAGACGACATCAGAACCGTCTACTTGCTCTGGCTCTTTCTCCTGGTATCAGGACTGTAAATCCGGGATTTTATTCGCCCGGTATCGAGGTTTATAGTGTGTCCTCACAGTACACACCGTCTTTGGGTCTATATGTAGAGGTGAATTATGTCCAAGTGTCGGGTTGTGAGACGTTTGCATATCTTCGAGCAAGGTTCTCTTGCTCAGTGTGCTGGCGCTAAAGTCCAAGATCCTTCTCAAGTTGGACCCGAGAGAGAGCTGATCCGGAGGAAATGTATACAGGAATTCAAGATATTTTCAGTCTGTCACCTAAAACGAGTCCGAAAGACCGGGAACCAGCCATTCTTATTTGACTGGTCCATTTATAGTACAAGTTATATATCGCGTAGACATTAAAGTCGTAGCCGTAATATGTATACATATTAACGTCGGTGTGGAAAGCCGTCTTATCTTGCCCGTTTCGTTGGGTTATTAACCGACTGTCTGATGGCCAATTAAATTTATCGGGAAGCACTGAGTAAGAGTATATACGCGTTTTACCTGGGCTGCATTATCTTTGAGTTTATGTTGGGACTCAGCATTCTGATGGCCTTGCTCGGGACAGAATGACAGCTGGCATCTTATTATATGAGTTGCGATCAAGAATTATGCCCGTCGATTATCTCTCGCGACTATATTTAACGAACCTACATATGTACATATTATTATAATTATAATTATAAATAAAAGGCGTGTTGTACATAAACATCTCGAGCTGTCTCGATTATAAATAAAATAATAATTCGCGTGAATATTTAATCAACCAGTACCAGCATATTTGATAGTAAGTTATTCTCGTTCTTTCTTCTTCTCTAACTCTTTACTGTTTAATGTTTAATGTTTAATGGATTTTTGTTTATATATCTGTTGCAGTTGTTTCCATAAAATGCACCCCCCGAGACGATGTTCGCTATAGAGAGCATTAAAATCACAGAGCGAGTGCGTGACTTGAGACAGTGTGCGGAAATTCGCAACAAACCTTTGATCGGGCTTGTACCAATCGAGGTAATCGGATAGCTGCTCAACAACCTCTCCAGAGGAATGCCGGAAACTAAAAAAACAAAGACCGACAGAAAACACTCAAGTAGTATACATTATTACTCAATATCGCCTAAAAAATAATCCCTGTTATGTATAGTCTGTACAGCAGTCTGAAGAATATAAAGGGATCTCACATCTGCAGGTTGTATAATATTATATGAATAATATGTACACATTATTTGAATGGGCAAATCGATAAGAACTTATGAGGCCGGAAGTACCTAAGATATCGATGTTAAATGCCCGTTTAAATTTAAATTACACGTATATATAATATTTATTTATTGCAGAGATGTTTATTTGGGGAGAGACCGGCGTCAAGAGTCGAGTCTGTTGGTATTATACAGCCAAGCCGTATCGGCTGAAAAAATAAAATACGGTGAATTTTAAATAAAACTTGATGAACGAATAATTATCGTCTTAATGTTAATCCACCGATAAGATAGGACACATATTATATGAATATATATATTTATATATATGAAGGCATATACGCACTTAAGGCTCGAGAATTCACGACAGACATCAATAGCCTCAATAAATAAAGTGGATTCGATTCAATTTTCATAAATAAGAGGGCATTCAAATGAGAAGGAATGATGAGGATGTGCCGGCGGTCGCGATAGTGGAGGCGGGGATTCTTCTTGGATTATTGCGATTGCAGATGAATAAGGAGAGAAGAAAAAGAAGAGGAGGTGAATGTGGATGGGGATGTAGCAAAAGGTACGTTTCTCAAAGTCGTTTCTTCTGATATAATATGTGCACAGGAAAAAAAGTTCACTTGACCCAAGAAAATATTTTTCTTCCTAATTATTTTCTAGAGCGGAAAAAAAAATTTTTTTTGACACAAGAAATTTCACTTATTCCAACAAAATTTATTTAAGTCAAGAAAATCTTGTTGTTTTGAGAAAATTCAGCCTCTTGCTCCAAAAAATTAAGTTCTTGATAGAAGTAAATTTTCTTGTCTTGAGAAAATTTCTCTCTTGCTCCAAAAAATTAAATATAAAGATAGGAGTAAATTTTCATTAATATTTTAATTGATTAACATGTCAAATGGGAAGATCAAATAATATTGAATCATTTTTTTCATTCAATATGTATAATTGGACGCTAAAATAATATAAAATGGGTATCAAATATTCAAGAGAAAAATTTTCTCAAGGTGAAAAAATTTTTTTCTCAGCTGAAGTAGGTAGCGCTTCTTCCTTAAAGTATTTAAAAATCTTGATCAAATACAAAAATTTATTGTATCAAGATTTATGATGATTCCACCACCAAAAATTTTCTTAAGCCAAGAATTTTGCTCTCCAGTCAAGAAATTTTTCTTTCTGTGTGTATTATGTTACCACTCGCTATATGTAGTGTGCGAATGATGATTATGCATTCATTCACTCTTATTATCATTATTGTTATTTTACGTTTCTTTTTAAGATATTTTGCTATCTTTATCGGTGAGTTAAATGCTGAATAGTCACTGGTGCTGTGTGACTGTTTGGTTGTCTGAGGCATGGCAAGTTTTGGGTGCAGGCTAGCCAGCAAGTGATCTAAGCGATGCGACAGCGGGGAGTAAGCTGGATATATTACCGCCCGAGAGCTTGCTGTTTTCAACCAATTATTTCTACTTGTGGTTGCATGACGGCCCGGGCTGGGTCGGGGGCGGCACGTCGTACGAGAAAGAGGCGAGTTAATGCCATAAATACATCACCGTTATGGATGCCAGCAATTATATGAGACTCGGACGAGTGGACGACGGAGCGGCTTCGAAAGTATATAGATATATAAATAATAAATATATAAATGTTTATAGGTGTGTATGGACAGGATTGACTACACAAACACCAGAGTGGACTCCAAAGAGTTGCTCAGAATAATATGCGATATGATTTAGCTCGAGACAAACCTTTTGCCTCTTGTGAATAAAATAACCGCAGCTCGATTCTCACGTGTCAGATTGTCCAATTACTCGTATATTCACCTGTAATATATAACATATAACACAGTCGCAGCATAAATGGGATCTCGAATATCTCGACGGGGATGGAAAGAATTTAAACGAATGATGGTAATACATAGATTGACTGTAAGAAAAATAGTAATAATGCCAGAAATATAGAAGAAGAGTCTTTGGATATCTTGCCACTCTTAACTCGTAATATAAAATACAAGTAAAGAGTCGAGAGTTGTCTCGAGTAAATATTGTATACGAGTTTATATATAACTATATAATAGTGTGTGTGTGTGTGTGTGTGTGGCTGGTTTTAAGTATAAAAATAAGCAACTGGGTATAAGGCTATTAGGCCCATCACTGGGATACTAAATGACATCGCGAGAGAGTGCTTAGTCCGGTTAAGGACGACATAAAGTTGCCTGGACGAAAATGAATGTTTGCCGGAATTTATTATTGCCGGGTCCGAGTCGTAATTCAAAGATGCTTGGCGTTATCTTCATCAGGGGCTGCATCGGCTGAGTTCAGGCTCACCACGCCGCGACCATCGTCCAACTATATATGTATACGTACACGCCTTTGCTCGTGATGTACTTCATACTTCTCGTTGATATTATTCAACATATCAGTTGCGACTTTTCAACTGATCAGTTTCACTGCAGAAGTTAAAAATTAAAAAAAAAACTAAGGAAGATATTTAATTTTCTTAAACAATTATGACTGGTTTATTTTTATTGGTGATTAATGCTGGAAATTGAGGTGAGTTATTGCATTAACTGATTAATTTAAAAATGATTTTTTTTTTAATTATTTAATTTTAAATTTATATTTTTAGTACTTGATAAAGTCAACAGTGATCCAATAAAACACTTAACGATAACTTTATGGAGTGTTAAAAATGACAAAAGTTTTTTTACTTATATAAGTACCTGTCAAGTTTATTATTTATAATTATGAGTAAGTACTTAAAATTTATTAATTTTTTACGTATGAATAATTTTTAGGAGCTTATAAAAAATAGCAAAAATTTGCTTGAAAAAATAATTTTTTTACTATAAAGAACCAACTGATGGCATAACTCTCTTATCAAAAGTGATGTATGGAGAAAATTTTCTCCTAAACGACAGAAAATCCGGTATATCACCGCGAATATCATCGAAAAGTTAAAGAAGTTGCTTGTAGATGGCGACAGGAGTTTCGATTGGGAGTTGCGAGTAAAAACCCGCGCAGAGCACTGGATGTTCAAAGTAAAGCTGTACTGCTTACGGTCCATTACGAATTCCTCCGGTATCTCGGATTGTCGACAAGCTGTAAAGCAGTCTTTATCAGGGTGTACTTTTCATATTTGTCTGTAAGAATTTCCATAGTCGGTGAGGGTGCTCCGGCAAGATGCGAAATCCGGTTGCCGGTGAACGAAAATAATAAATAAATAACTAAACAGCGAAAAATGTCGGAGGAATAAAAAGAATAGCAAAAAAAAAATAAAATAAAATGAAAAAAAGGAAAGAAGGCAAATGACAAGAGGAGCAAGAAGAAGGTGCGCGATGAACAGGAGCGCACGAACAATGGAGACCGGGGTTCCATATCGAAGTATGTAACCTCGCGAATAGGAGGAGTAGTTGCATCGCACACGCAACTATATAATACATACTTGCAGGTAGGCAGGAAAAGAAAGAACGAATAAGGTATAGGTACACAAGAGAAAGAATGAGTTGCTGGCAAGCAGCGAGCGAGGCAACGGTGAGACAGCAGGTGCTTTGTCACCACGCGAATAAATCCGGGCAGTCTTTGCGCTCATTCTCTCCTTCTTGGTCTTCTTCTTCTTCCTTGAGCATCGCTTCCCGCGACTCAGAGTCCTATCCTGCTCACCTCGGGTACTCGTCTACGCCCATGCCTTTTGTACCGATGACGTCATTGAAATATGGTTGGCTTTTTCATCCGGGCAGCAGGACGAAATAGAAAGGAAGGGCCGGGGTCGTCGAGGTGCTGGTGCCAGTGAAGAGAACCACCACTAGCTCTACTGTACTCTATAATACTATACTCGTACAGTAGGAGTATATATTAAAGCGTATATAGAATGGATCCAAAGGAAGAAGAGGATGTGAAGAAGAGGGTGGCTGGCAATGGTGGCACAAACCAGGACGGAGGCAGACAAGAGAACGTTTTTGTTTCCTAGTGACATTTATTTGGGCACGGGGACGTGGGTTTGCTTTGCATAAGTCAGGTGTACCGGTGTGTGCTGTGTAAGAACTCGAGGACCATCGTAATATAAATCCTCCGGCAACCAGTATAGAAGACTACTGCCCAGTGGTTATATACCAAACTCTTCTCTTTTCTCTTTGCTGCTGCTGCTGCTGCTGTTACTCACATCGCAATCTTTCTTCCAGCTCGGTATCGCGATTCACCGGCGCACTATGGTCCACCCTATTCTGCATATAATGCACACACCAAGAAAAGAACCAAAACCAGTGAAGCCACCACGTCTCTTCGCTGAAAATATGCGAGATATAGTGCCCAGCAGAATGAGCTGGCTCCCATCCACTGTAGCGCGTGCCTTTCTGCCTCTGGCTGCATCAAGCTACACTCATCATCTTTGCTGATCTTCCCCTAGTAGAAATGCAATCAAGTATCTGGCTAGTGTAATATCCAGTAACTGTCTAGTTACTGACCAGTTTTACTAGACATCAAATAAAACATGGCGTCACTTGTAGGATTTGAGGTTCTTTAAAATTAAATGTGGATAAGTTTATTATAATTCAAAATTCTAGTACTAATAATAATTAATATTATTATTATTATTATTATAGAAATAATTATTATTTCGGTTTTTTTTATTTTTTCGAATATATAACAGATTATTTTTCCATTTAAATACACAATTGTTTTTAATTATTTACACTGTTTCGTAATACTTACTGAAGATACCTCAACTTACAAGTTAAAGTGAAAAAATAAACATATGTAGGTGGCGCAATTTCTAGTTTTTACCTAATAGTTTCGCTAGCTAGTTACTGGATTTGATTGCTGGCCAGATACTAGATTCAATCGAGTGAAAAATTGATCATTTCTACTATAGGGTCAGAGTCTTGTCTGTGACAAAATAATGTCTGGAATTTATTATTATCGGCACACATCATGCAAGTTATTTAACTTGGAACAATAATCTACACCGTTCTAGAAGTGGACATTCGTAGATCGGATATGAGAGAGCCTAGTCAACTTCTCTAGTGTATGGCTTTTTGCAAATTAGTCCTAACAATTGACCAGAGAAGTCTCAGTGTAGGGTTTGTTCGATGCAGATCTGTATCCCCAGGATGCTCGTTGCCATCGGCGGAAAGAGCCGCGTTTCTCTCCGTAATCCGATAGCATCCACAGCACGAGTGGAATCGAAACACGTTTAATTAGATTGAACCCCACGACCATGGCCTTTTCGATGACCTCCCTTCGGGCCACAGGACCAGACCGGCTGGTCCATCTCTCTCTCTCAATATCCACATATTCCCATTTACAACCTAAATTATCGCGACGTTTTCCATTTATGTATAACATCCCGAGACGCTTCTGCTACTGTTATTCGATACACCTTTATTCTCATCATAGTCCATCACACTTTATTTTCTATCGGTATTCTCTATTGTTAATTAATACAGATATTTTATGACCCCTTGAGAAGAAGACATTGCCAAGATTATTTTTATTTAATTACTTTAAGCCAATTTCTTACAAATACTATGTTATACATCTGCTTTACATCTGGGTATAATTATTTTTACTTTGTTACAGTTTTAATAATTTTTTAAACAAAAACATTCGTAAAATGTCGGTATTTAAATCATAAAATATCTCAATTAAATTCAATTGTTTGCTTTAGAAATTACTAAGTTAAAAAAGATTTATATTTCTATAAAATATGATGTCGGATTTATAGCTAAAACGACTAAAAAAAAAAATATATTAAGTATCATTTAGTACTTAGTAAACAGAGTCATTGAGATAAAATATTATGTTAATCTTAAATTTTGATGAAATTAAAAAACTAAAAAATAATTTAATCCAGTTTGTATTTTTTGATACAGATGGCGCTAGACATAAAATTTTTTTAACGAGGTATTCATTTCTTTAACAATATTTTAATTTTCAAGATATTTTACAGTAACTCATTTAAAAGATAATATTTTAAGATTTTATCTACACTACAAAAATGATCATTTTTTTTTATTTATATTAGTAGATGATAAAAAAAATGTTTCCGTATCAGTATAATATTTTTACCATAAAGGATTTAGACAATTTACCATATAAAATTATCTATCAGCTTTAATTTCCAAATTGATAAAATAATTACCATTAAAAAACTTTTAAATTAATTATTGAAACCAAATGGTGGCTAAACTTTAAAAAGAAAATTTTTTAAGAATTTTCATACACAGAAAAAAAAACTTCTTGTACCAAGAAAATTTTAAGGAAGACAAAATTTATTTTGGAGCAAGAAGAAATTTTTTCGAGCCTAGACACAGTCAAGAATTTTTTTTTTTTCAGTATACTTTAATTTAAATTCTTTTTCAATCCAAAAAAAATTTTTTTTAAATAAACCTGTTCTTAAAAACCTTACTATAAAATAATAATAATAATAATAATAATAATAATAGTAAGGTGTATTTTTATCAATTAAATAGCTTAGTATCGTTAGAACGAGTAAGATAGTAAATTTATTATCAAGTGGTATGGAGAATATGTTATATATATTACATCGGGAATAAAAATCCGTAAGGTATGAGGTTGGCTGGTAAACGACAAACGACAAAGGCTGCCGGTAAAGTATTCCAGAGGTTGGACGATGATATCGAAAGTTTATACATCGTCGACATAATAGCCCATTACCCACGGCACATTATAATGAGTAGCCTGTAGCTGGTAGCCTGATTATACCCGGTCTTGTTAAATCGTGGAGAACACTGGGTTTTTGCCTAGCTGACCATGGACCGTGGACCGTGGCCAGATTGCTCGTCCTCGTCCTGGAGGATCGTGGATCGTGGATACGAGTGTCGTCGTTGTCGTTGTCCAGTACGAGCTTCCTTCTTCTTAAAAGGGTTTTATTTGTTGAGCGCTGTTTAGGTGAAGAAGGTATTGGTATGCATATACACGTGCTAGCAGGTTGACGAAGAGAGATACCGACCAACAGATTTTTTGGTTGCAGAACCACGAGACGACCTAAGCTCCTATCCGAGTTGAGCATCCAGGTTCATGTGCAGACACAAAATACACAAGTAAAGAGCAAGAACTTGGTTCTTCTCTTCTCTTGTTCCAGTGGATGCTTAGAGCACGCAGGACTCGGCCCTGATACTGAGACCTGGGAGATCGTATCAAGGATCGGACGCGAGCGAGTTTACGTATATAAATGTTGCACGAGGAACGAGCACTACTATACCAGATACAGACAAGAGGCTAACCGAACAGTGAACAGCAAACAGCGAACAGAGAACACAGAGAGGCGGAGGCTCAGCAGGGAAAGGGAGAGGTCGAACTGCCTCCTCAGCTACTCGCGGTATCGCACTTGGAATCGTCCCCTGAATTCACGACGCATACATTATCGTGCCCGCGTACCTTCAATCAGCGAGCACAAGACTCCCGATCGCGTCCTGCCTCGAGTGTATCTTCGGCATCTTCGTATTCTTATTCTTTGGCTCCACCTCGTATCGTCCCAGTCCCAGTATTTCTGCTTTAACTCTTTTATAAACTCTCAGCTCTTCTTGCTCAACTTTCCCGGAATTTACTTATGTGTCCTCGTTTACTTAACTTTGCTGTATTTTTTATTATATTTTTCATTTACGGTAAAAATTATTTTTAAAATTCAATCTGACACTGTGAAATTTATATTTTTGAGCTAGAAACATGAGCTATGATTAATTTTTTCACGAAGATTTTTAAAGGATTGATTTTACTGTAGGAAAAAATAATGCAATCATTTTTTCTTGTTTTTAATGATTTATTATTTTTTATTGCTTGAAAAAATTTTTTTTTAGGACTTTTGACTCAAATTTCATCTCAAGCATTGAAAATGTGTAGAAATTGATGAAAACTTTTTGTTTTTTATAAAGAATTGAATTTCTTATATTTTTTTTTTCATATCTTTAATAATTAATTTTTTTAATTACTCCAAAAATTTTTTCTCATAACTTTTAACTCCAAATTTATCTAATAATATTTTCTAGTGACTTTTATCTCAAATTATATAAAAAAAAAATGAAAATATTTTTATAGAGATTCAAATTTTTTACAAAAAAAATCTCTTATAATTTTTTTTGTATTTTCAACATTTGAGTAAATATTATTATAATTTATTTATTTACTTCAATAATACTTTTTATTGAAGATTTTTATAAAACTCAAAAGCAACAATAACATTGGTGTAAAAGTAGTTTCTATGTAGTGTCTATAAATAACTGTAGTAAATTTGAAATTCCAGATTACCAAGTGTATGATAGAGGGAATGCAGAAAAGGATAACGCTGACCACGAGGAACACCGTCAGCATCTGAGCCAGAGAATCAAAAGAAGAGAGTGTATAAACGGCGGAGGACGAAACGACGTGATACACACGCAACGATATCTCTTAAATCACTCGGTTTGAAGGCGAGTAGAGCCTCGGCGAAGGATACCAGGGAGTTTAAAAATGAACAACTAAACGTAAACGATGGATTTATAAGGGGATGCGGGAGGCCTGCCGTTTTCGACGATTCCACACTCGTTTGCCAAGGTAAGAGAGACGCTCTTTCACGACTTAACAACGATTTCGTATCATCAATCAATCCATGCGCACGAGGACTAGTTTTTTTTACGCCTTTACATTGTCAACCGAATCCCCTTTTTTTTTACCCATTTTATTGTCCTCATCGCCTACAAGTTTATTAGGTGACGTTAAACTACACTAGTATATAAATATATACATATATGAGTGACGTGGACTAAACGAAGTACTTAAAAAAATTTGTTGAAGAAATTTTCTATTCAAAAGCCGTTTAAAACAGTCTTTATGTTATTTCAAATTTGTTTTTACATGTTTTGACGTAATATATAATGTCATCTGAAAATAATTACAATGATTTTCCTTCATTATGAAATTGTATAGCTTCAAATACCAAAGTAATTGTTTCATTAAAATATTGTGCTTAGTGATTATATTGAAAGTTGATTAGTTACCATAGTCGCTTCTAAGAATTTTTATCTCATTTCATTAAAATCAAAAAAACAATTTCTAACATTTTTGAATACTTCGTGTTACCCCTACATCTATTAACGTCTACGTAAATATTCAGAAATAATATGTAGAATACCAAAGCGTCCATCTAAGTTCTTTATCGTCCGTCCGGAATGCTTGATAACATTTGATTTGTTTCATCCGTAAATACAATCCAGGATGCAATATTCTTGCCGTTAAAATAGTCCTGCCGTCAAAGACAATCGTGACGGTATTCATGCACGCATGTAAATTTACAAATACATATTCATATTGGATGTATATAAACATCTCTGCAGTTAAAAGTTACTGCAATAATCGCAAGGTTATAGCTTTTTACATATAAATTTACATTTAATTATAATTACTGAATTCCTCGCGGGGCAGGAACATGGAAAACGAAAAATCCAGTTTTAAACAGGGATGATTGTCGTTTCATATATAATACATGTCTATATAAGATAAAGAAAATAATTTTTCAACAGAAAATGTAGATTGATTCGAAATAGTCTAACTCTTCAAAATGATTTTCTTGGTTTAAGATTTTTCTTCTTGTCTCAGCTGAGGTTAACTTTTATATCAGTGTAGAAAAAATATTGTAATGGTATACACGGAAAAAAATTAACTGTTGCTGCAACAGGAGGCAGTCATGTTGCAGCAACAGGATTTCCCTGCAGCTGCAACATGACTGCCTCCTGTTGCAACAACAGGAAAAAAACCTGTTACAGCAACAGGAATTTCCTGTAGCTGCAACAGGAGGCAGCCATGTTGCAGCAACAGGATAAAGTCCTGTTGTAGCAACAGGATTACTACTGTTGTTGCGACTTAATAATAAAATATAGTTGGGTCATTCCATGTCAAATTGACCTACAGTTGGAATTGACCCCCTTTTGATATGGATAAATTTTGGTCAGAAATTTTCTTTTATCATATAACGAACTTCTGATTATTTCTGATTTTTATTGGAAATTTATATTTGTTTGAGTTATTTGACGTCAAAAACTGTTATTGAAGTGAAGAAATGGACAAAATATATCATGCGTTAAAAAAAAAATAAAAAATTATATCATGCGTTAAGCCTGACTTTAAGATTACTTCAAAAAAATAAAAAAAAGTTAAAATTATTTTATTATTTAATATTTCCACGTCGTACATTTAATTTTTTAATGCTCAAAATTACAATAATATGTATCTGCATAACTTTACCTTATTTAAAAGTTGCAAAAAAAAAGAAAAAATTTTTTTTTTAAATTCAAAAATTCATATTAAAAAAAAAAAAAAAGTTCTCAAAATTTCAGAGTCTATTAAGATCAGTACAAGGTACTAAATAAAAAAAAAAATTGAGCCAAAATTTTAATGTCAATCGACATTTTTGACGATTTTCAAAAATTTAAGATTAGACAAATTTGGCATTTTTCAAAATATTTTTTTTCGATAGCCCCAAGTATCTCTTTTCAAACAAACGAAAGGCTATTCCTGTATCTATAATAGCGTTCGCGATATTCCAAAAACAAAATTGAAAAACTGAAAAAATAGCGAAATTTTGAGTTTGCATATCTTTTGAATAAAATTTTTTAATTTTTTTTCCTCTGGCAGAAGTTCGTTATATGATAAAAGAAAATTTCTGACCAAAATTTATCCATATCAAAAGGGGTCAATTCCAACTGTAGGTCAATTTGACATGGAATGACCCAACTATATTTTATTATTAAGTCGCCACAACAGTAGTAATCCTGTTGCTGCAACATGGCTGCCTCATGTTGCAGCTACAGGAAAATCCTGTTGCTGTAACAGGATTTTTTCCTGTTGCAGCCACAGGAAATCCTGTTGCTGCAACATGACTGCCTCCTGTTGCAGCAACAGTTTATTTTTTTCCGTGTATATGGACCCGAATAATGACATTAATTAAATGTGACTTTTGTGCAGATTTTTCTAATACAAGAATTTTTTGCATGCCTCATAGCCCGAAGTTACTCTGTAAGAAATTACTTAATTATAATATTTTTTTTTTTAATCAATTACACAATTAATTTTTTTCTTAAAAAATGAATGAGCGTTACGAGGCGTGCACTTTTGGATTTTCCAAACTTTTTTTGATTTCTTTCAAAAATTTTTACTGTGCAAAAGGTGTAAGATAGAAGTATAGAGAGAAACTGCTAATCGAGTCTCTTGAAAAACGACACCTCTAATATACTCAGTTGTTATAATAATATATTACACAGCTTTGTTATTTATATTAAGCATGCAGCAAGTATAAGCGTATTGTATGGTGGTATTAGTGTCCCTTAATTCGACGGAAAGCGCATACCAGCATAAGTACAAGTCCAGTAGATAACACCGGGTTTAAGAAATACTGTCGGCTTGCACTGGCTGGAAGCTCCAAGCTCGAAGGAAGTAGTAGGAAGAAGGTATAACGTATGTCGTCCAGCATGAGGATAAGTACAGCCCAGCTAAGCAGTCCGCCCGAATAAGAGCAGAGGGACCAGGGAGTAGAGCAAATAAGGCAGTGCAGAGAAGCTAAGGTGGACAAGCTGGAATAAGGTGGATTTGGATAAGGTGGGAGGTGGGAGGGAGGAGGGGGTGCAGTTAAGTGTATTTATATATTTGCATTCCGGCCAAGTGCACGCCGACAAGACAGGAGGCATCGAATGTTTAATTCAAGATACACACTGCGCTCCTAAGAACAAGAGAGAGAAAGAGGATGATACACACTCAGAGGAACGCACTATTGCGACTTACTGCAGTGAGACCGAGGCAAGAGATAAGAAAAGGAGGCTCTGAGCGTAGGGTAGCAATTGATGAGACAGGGTGGCGCGTTTGTTGAGCTAATTACTGTAAGGCGAGGCGCTTACGTGCGCCGCTACATACAAACGGCATTAAAGGTGGTGCTCATCAATCCCCACAGCCCCTCAGATCCGAGTTCTTCTATTTCCCCACAAGTTTTATTTGTTTTATTAATTTTATTAGTCGTTTTAGGATATTGTGGAGTCGAAATTTAAAATGGAGATAGAAAATTTTGGAGTTTAAACTTAAGAATGGTTTGAATGTATAAAAAACTATCAGAAAGCTGAAGCGTAAGCTCTAAAATTAAAGTAGTGAAATTTTAACTTATTGAAATAGTAGTATGATAACTATATCAAAATTGGTAGTTCTTAAATCAATCTATTATAAATTTAGTAAATCTATAATTTTTTTTTAATTAGTTGTTTTTTACTAATTTAAAAATTCAAAAGATTTTTAATGATCTAATTAGAATCCTTAAAATCGTTGGGGTAGTTCCTATATTTTTTTTTAAATATTGAATTATTGAAAAAACAATAAATACATGACTCTGCAAAACTTTAAATAACAAATTAATTTCTAAAATTATTACAAAAGTATCTACTGTTAAAAATAGTTCATTTTAAATAACATATTAAAATATATTAAAATATTTGACAAAAACTTAAATATACATTAAAATTAAAAAGAACTAATAATTAGTAAATTAAATTTATTATTAATTAATTTTTTTCACCTTTAGATCTTCTGATATACTTAATCATAAATCTTAAAAAAATTTTAAGCAAGTAGTTTCCTAATTTTCAAAATTTATGATTTTTTGTAATTATTAAAAGTCTGAATCTTTTTTACCTTAAATAAATTTTATCAGCATTTTTTGACCTTAAAATTAAAATTTTAATAATTATTAAAAAATTATCTTTTACAATTTTATTATTAATTTGTTATGTCATGAATTTTACAAATATAAATTTTCAATTTTTCCAAAATTTAAATACGTAAGCATTTATTAAATCTCATGCTAACGTACACAAAAATAAAATTATTAAATAAAAAATAATACATCCCCGTTAGCATGCTTAACAATAAACTCTGTTAAATTAGTGATAGTTGTCTTTTTAGGCTGACGCAAGCCATTAATGCATACAAAGTAACCGCGACATATCAACCCTCGCGGTTAATTCTCACCCTCTGTCTTGGTGGTTGGTATTTACGATACCGCAGCGAACGAGGCCGTCGTCGGGAGCCGCAGTCTTCTGGGAGAAATTTCCAGGTGTAATTGCCGGAATTAAATCCGTTGAATTTACCCAAACTCAGTTCTTGCAGTAGTATAAACCCAGAAGACGTCCTGAGTGTACTATACCATAGCATATCAGGAGCCAGGAGCCAGGAGTTCTGAGTAATCAAATCAACTAGGGTGACGACGAGCTTATTATATTTTTATTAGCCTCACACCGTCTCCTCCAAGGTCTTAAATATCTATTAATTTAATTAGCAGTTTATTTTAATGCCTGAAATTAAATAAAGAATGATTTACCGGTTATCCAGTGAGTGTGTCGCCGGAAATTCCATGACGCTTTGTCGATGAATGAGTCAAAGGTATAACTCTCGAAGAAAAGAGACAAAGATAATAGGTACAGGAGTAGTGTCCAACGCTCGTAAATATTCGGGCGCTAAATAACATCACCCAGGTCTCGGCGAAATTAACAGAGAGTAGCGATCAAGGTATTGAGTTGAATAACAAGGAAAGACTAAACAAAGAAAACAAAGACTCAACTCTGGTAATGAAGGACATAATCCTCGTTAATTAGTCGATAAATTATCCTTCACACTCGACATTCGACACACTCTGTATAGACCCCGAGCCGATCACCGGGTTTGTCCTTACAATTTTGCATGCCTTTAGAGCCAAGCTCGAAGGCTATATATGCTTTACTCTTGCCTCAAAATCTAAAAATCAATTTCATCATTTTTAAAATGTTTTATTTATTCAAATTGTTAAATCAGCGGTTACTTTTTAGAGAAATAATTAGTACCAATTTTTTTTGATGGGTTAATTAATAAATATTACCATATGTAAAAATTTTTTTTAAGTGAAATTTTTATTAATTGATGAGGGTAAAATAACTTTTGAAAATCAAAATTTAATTTCTTTCAAAAAAATTATTTTTAAGAATTTTTTACATCTAAATTAAGGGAGAAAGTTCTTAAAGTAAAATTTACTTACTTAAAATAAAAATTACTCTATTAAATTTTAAATATTAACAGTGAAATTTTTATTTAATCAAAAAACTTCTTTTTACAATTCAAAAATTTTTTTTAAATTGATATCATAAAAATATTACGCTATTTTTAACTTAAATTCATTTATTATGTTTTTAATAAATACACTACTTGTGTAAAAATTTGATAAAGAAAAAACATCGGTTCAAAAATGACCATATCCTTCGATCGATCTTTTTTTTTCTTTCTAAAAATTATTTCTTGAATCAAAATAATTTTTTCTTTGGATAAATGTTATTTTATTTTTTACCAATTTTATTTATCGACTGAGTTTTCTTAAAAATTTCGAAGGATGGCGGCAGTGTTGTATCTATTCTCTGAATATAGTTGAAAATGGCGTTTTTCATGTTAAAAAATTATAACTCAGCAACTATTAAAATACTTTCAACTAAACAAAAAATCATAATTATTGAGTCGTGTACAGAAATTGAATTAAATTTTTAATTCTTGGGCCGCTTTTACATAGAGTATATCCCTGAGGCCAAAGACAAAAAAAAAAGCCGTCGATGGTACTGAAGGGTTACGACACCTATATATCTGGAGATGAGAGCCAGGTAGGTCTAGGGTCTACCGAAAGAACCGAAGCGGCCTATATGCTGACATGGTTATGGATCCATCTGGCTCTAAACTGAATACTCCCATATAATATACAATATAATATACTGTATATATACTGGTACGACCTTTGCCGACCACAGCTCGTGACTACTGTCATAAACTCTTGGGTATCTTGTTTACAGTTTATACAACACAGCTAAACGTAAATCGTGTGACATTAATGCCATTTTCATTTTCAATATATCAGGGTCCACATCATCAATACAACATTCAAATTATGTATAATAAAATAACTGTCGACATAACTCTGAGCAGTATTTCATGAATACATAAATAAATATAAATATAAATGTTTTAAATGGTCATCGTCATCATGATGACGACCACTAAAAAAAATAAAGTATAAAAAAAAGACAGAGATAATAATCATTAAAATTGTAATTAAAATTAAATATTATTGTGGAATTTTAAATTACTGGGGATTTATAACAGCGGTATTTTTTGAGTTATTCAGGTTGTTTTGAGTGTCCATCACCGGCAAACATTCCAGCAACGTAACTGTTGGCATGCCCGGCCGTAGGAAATTTTTCGGAGTGTTCACTGACTAAATGAGCGCGTAGTTCCTTTGAAAAATTCGTCACATAAATATCCGATCCCTTGATTTTGCATCTTTCACACTCATAAATAGTCTTTCCTGGGTGGAGTCGCGTTGACAGGACGTGTTTCCTCAAATTTTCCTGAAAATAATTAAATTAAAAAATTTTTTTTTAATTAAAAAAAAAGTTCACGGCATTTATCTGACTTATTGAGACACGCGAGCGTATTATCTGAGCTCAGAGAAGGAGGGCGGCTCAGATGCGTGTAGATAGGACAAAAAGCGTGTAACCATCCGTGGTAAATCATAACAACGCCGTAGGAAGGAAGAAGGAAGGAAGGAAGGAAACAAGAAAGGTGGCACGTGTAAACTCGTCGACGCAGCAACCACGTTTTGTTGTCAGTTATATGCTTTACCGGGGTTCCGGGAGTTTATTATTTAACTTGATGTTAAACAAACAGAACGGGTAATTTTATTATTGAAAAGTTACTGCATATTATGAATTTTAAGTCAATTTTTTTTTCTAGGCAAAAGTGATTAATTAAAGTGATGGATAGTTACTTTATATGCACTGATAAAATTATTTGCTAATATTGAATAATTGTTAATAAATGATTTTTTATCATTAGATGATTTAGAAAATATTTATTAATGATTAATACATCATTTATGAAGTGAAATTTATTAAGAGTTGATAAATATTTATTAACAATTGACAAATATTCATTAATAGTTAAGAAATCGATTATTAAATACAATGAATAATTTTTAATTATTATTAAATATTTATCAACTGTTAATAAATGTACTTTTGTTTCAAAAAATGTATAAATGTGCTTCGATAAATATGTTTTATTTGGAATAAGAAAGGGCGTTCATATTGCTAAAAATTAATTCAAATTTTTTTTTCAACGGAATGAGGGTGTATTTTTTACATTGATGTTGGCATAGTATATTTGAAATAGTTATTGCAAATTAAGTAGTAATTTTAGATGGAAAATTTTTAGAAAAAAATTTTTCAGAACATTCTAATAGTACAAAAAGAACATAGTTCCTCGGAAAATAATTTTTTTTTAATAATTTTAAACTTGATTTGTTGAAAGATCATTCAAAGTAACAAATTTTCACAATGAAAAAAAAAAAATATTTACTTTAAATTAATTAAAAAAATATTCAAATGATAAAAAAATGTTATAATTTTGTTCAAAACAAAAAAATTTGTTTCGAACTGATAAAAAGTTTAGAGGCAAAAAATTTAAAGTTTTAAATAAAAATTTTGGTGTTAATTCACACTACTGCGTTTGGAATTACAAAAAGATTTTTTCACCAAATTTTTGAAAATGACCACTTTATTCTTATAATAGTGTTTGATCAACATCATAGAATTGAGGTCCTTGATCACTCGTTAGTTGGTTGGGTTGGATTAAATATTAATACTAAAAGGATGATTTACAGAGTAGGGGATCTGTTTAGTGCTCGGTGAGAGTCACTGGAATGAGTTTATGTCGCTATCAAAAAGAGAAAAAGAGAGTGAAACCCCTGGTGTATGTCGGAGAGAGATGACCAGTGTGGGTATATGTTATTCTGGTTATATATGTATATATATAAATATATAATAAATATAAGGTGGTTGAAAAAGGACATTAGCATACCGGCTTGCTATGACTGTTGGACGACATGCGTGTGTGGGCATTCAGTGAGCACAATTAACTCGTTATCTTATCGTGGCGGCGGCAAGGTCCAAACATTAAGGTGTACCTTGCTTAATTTACGCCACCAAGTTGTCTGATGGCGGGCAGCGAAGCTCGAGGGAGCAAGGACGAGGTGTGCAAGGAGCCAGCGTGAAATCACGTCCACGGATAGTGACAAGAATTTTAAATAAAAAAGATTTTAGTTAAATTATATTACATTATATTATACTATATTTTATTGGAATATAGTCGGCTGCTTAACCGACCACCGACCCACGTCTAATTATTTATTGTGCCTCCATTTACTTACGATATTATTGCTCGCGTACGGGCAGTGAGGACACTTGTAAGGCTTAGCTCCTGTATGCACTCGCATGTGACGCTTCAGATGCGAGTGTAGTCGGGTTATAAATTTGCAATCTTCTTTTGGACACTTCAGTTTTGTGTCCGGGCTTTGATGCCGAGTGTGATGCCTGAAAAATTTCATTAATTTTTTTATTTTCTATCTACCGGCCTTAAGAGTTTTGGAAATTTCAGATTTTTATAAATATTTTCATTATTTACACATTTTTTCAAACAAAATCTTTACCGAAAAAATATATATGATTAACATGTATAAAGATATATAGAAAAATATATAAAAAAATTTGTATCCTCACTTATATGTAATTTTTTACATAAAAACTATATATATATTTTTATATATGTTGAATCGATTAGTTGATTGATCATTATCTCTTATAGATTTTTGAAAAATTTCCGAGGTTTTTTTTATATAAGAAAGGATATATATAAATTTATGAACATAAATACGATTTTCATACATGATGCATTTACAAAATTATTCAAATATGTTTTCGGCAAAAATACATATGAGATATGTGCATAGATATACATTTTTTAAATGGTTTCATATATGTTGAATGTGTACACATCTTTCTGTATAAGTCTAAAGAAAGAATATTTTGACAAAAAAGAACCAATATTAAGATATATCATTTAAAAAAAAGAATCGAGATGAAAATTCTTGTTGAAATGATGATGTTAACATCGTATATGTTTTTCTATAAATATTATTATTATTATTATTATTATTATTATTATATTGATAATTGATGTACGAAAATGAAAAATTCGAAATGATAAAATATTTAGTCGGATTCTAAAAAGAAAAGAAAATTTCCTAAATTAAGAAAAATTTTACTTTGTTCAAGATAATTTTGGTTTTGATTTAATACTTTTTTGATTTAAAAATATCTGAGTTGATAAAATTTCTTCTCAAAATTAATATCGTAATAAAAAAATTTCAAATAAAAATTTTCGTTTGTCTAGAATAAAGTAAAAAATTTCATGAAACAAGAACTTTTTTGCTTCTATTGACAGCCAATTTTCAAATTATTTGTTAAAATTATAGAGGATTAAGGCTTTGAAGATTATATTACAGAGATATTAATACGTTATAATAATTTTTTATCGAATATAATTTAATTCCATTTATAATATTCATAGAATTCATTTATAACAACTTTATATTTGTGACAATAATAATTTCTCATAATTATTATATCTATTCAAACCAGAGTCAAAATTCATGACTGCAAATTATTCAAATGTCAAACTGTACTTAATTTTCAATCCATAAATTTAATAATTATTAATTCAAAAAGTTGAAATTCCCAAAAATTTTTGTATCAAAAAATTTATAAAAAATCAAATAATTAATAAAATTATCAATAGCCTTACCGTCGAAGTTGGGATTTAGTTTTAGAAGAATAAGAGCACTCGTTGCATTTAAACTTGCGTTCGAGCGATTCCGGAGCATGTACCAGTGCCTTATGAGTCCTAAGCTCAGCTTCATTTCTGAGAACAGTCGGACAACCCGAAACCTCGCACTTGTATTCCTTTCCGACATGCCGAAGCATATGTTGTCTCAAATTATTTCTGTAAATGCAATAAATCAGAGGTATTATGGACATAAAAATAATACGCTGGATAAAAATTTTAATTAATGAATAAAATAGTAATTTAAAAAAAATATTTTTATGATATTGGACGACGACGATGATGATGATGATGATGATGATGATGCGGTCAGTAGTATAAATTCAACTCCATCACCGGTGTCACGTCTATACACTCTAATGGCAGCTTAATTTTTTTAATTTAATCCACGATAAAATCGGCTCTCTCGTCTCCGAGAACCAGAAATAAATCTATAAATCAATAACAGCCGTTCTTTCACAAGACAACTCCTGATTCTCGATGACTTTTCTTTGTATAAGATAAAATATTTTTTTTTTTTAATTTTTTGGTCATAAATCCAGTGGATTCTATATTTCAACATCGGACATTCTCTATAACAGCCGACCATATCACAGTATAGAATTATCAAGTATACTGTCCTGTCAGGGGAAGATTTATGTAAACCGATGAATGATTGACCAACCTTGAGTCGTCATTCATCTTGGAGCTCCAGCCCCAGCCGATATGTGCAATTAAAACCCGGTGCTTATCATGAGAGGGTGGGCAATAATGTAATTCATAATCCGTAATACTTTTGGGTCTTATTGGTCTGGTTTTGGGGAGGGACATGCGATCAGGATCTACGATGAGGTGTGTGAGCTTTACTTCGATACTCGGCCCAGTATTAGAGTGAAATGGGCATGTATATTATATTAGTAATATAATGTATATAGATATAAATGTGTAGTGAGAGGAGTATAGGCCGAAGCGAACCTCAAGGGAAGGATGGGAGCGAGCTTGGGCATTAATTAAAAAGGTTGCGCATTAAAATGATTTGTTTTAATTGGCTGAACGCGGTGAGGTATTTATGGCCGGTCGGTTGGTCCTTGGGTTGTCGGTTCGCTCGTTCTCCGATATAGTCCGCTCTACAGCGACGCGATTTCTGATTCCTCTCCTTCACCTCCACCTCCTTCTTCATCATCTTCATCCTCTTCTTCTTCTCTGGCTATACTAAATATTTTTCTTATTCTGATTCTTACTCTTTATCTTCTTCATTTCCCGTATTTATTCTTGTAATATCTTTACTTTTTTTCCAATTCATCTCCGAGTGATTCCACTCTCGACCGTTACTCCTCTGATTGCCTCTTAATAGCTCAACTCTCTCATCTCTCATCGGAGTTAGTGTCATTGAATATCGGGATTTATTGGAATGTCGTAGGAAGATTTGAGAAAGTCCGAATCAATTCGAGACAAGCCATTCAACGTTCAACATTTAGCATTCATCGGATAGCTACAGATGGATTTATGTATATGTTTTTATATTTTTATATCTCGCTGAGGAGAATCGTTCGATGAACTGGCGAGTACTGCTCGAGGCGAAGGTCAAGGCCACTCGGGAGGTGTCACGTTTTTATTATTTATCTGTATGTACGAAAAATAAATTTTTTTCGGATTGTATATGACGAAAGGCGAGAATACGCAGTGATTTTTTTTATAATGAAATTTAATTATGAAAATTAGCAAGGATATTTTGTTGCAAAAATTGAGATTTCATTATTTTATGAATTAATCAATCGATATTTATAATAAATATATACGATGTTAATAACAATGATTGATTTTTTATCCAATCTAACAGTTCAAAAAAAAAAAATGATAACAATTAATCGAATAAATTGAATCGATTTATGAGCGATAAATTTCTTGACTATTTTGATAAGAAAGTAACTCCTCTAAAAAAGATTATTTTTAATGTTTATTTATCATTGATAAAAAAATTTTTTTGATTAATAACGAAAAGGAAACCGTGAGTTTAACAGTCTTGAATTAAGCAAGAAAATTGCTTAGTCAACATTTTCTTAAACCAAGAACGATTTCTTAGTTTAAGATTTTTATTCTTGATTTAAAATGATCAAACTCTTCAAAATGATCTTCATGATTCAAGAATTTAATGTTGAATGAAGTTATTTTTTGTTAGTGAATAAAAAAAAAAAAACTAGAAAAATTCTGTTAGTTTAAGTAATTTCACTTGATTAAAACCATTTCTGATTGCTTCAAGGCAATTAAATTCTTCAAAATGATTTTCTTGATACAAAATTTTTTTCTCTTGAATCAAGTGAATTTTTTTCTAAGTGTTCATCTAATCATATCATATATTATATTTTCTAAAGACTCAAAAAATGAACAATTTTATCAATCTATCAATGATTGGTGTTCAAGTGATCGACTTAATCATTCAAGATTAATTTTTGAATGGACGATAATAAGCAACAGCATCTAAACCAAAATTTTTTTTTGTACATTGTACTTCAATTGAACAGACCTGAAAACGATTGGTAGAATTGAAAAAAAAATCTGTCAACAATTTCATGAACAAAAATGAATTTATCAACAAAATAAATCACTCTGTATATCTATTTTTTTTTTGACAAAAATTTAACTCAATTATATATACAAAGTGACCAAGGCAAGAGGAGTAATGAGTATGAATAATGAGGATGCTAATTCAGAGAGCTGGATATTATAATCTGGTGCGGGTTGAATGATGGGATTGAGAGGAAAGCTAGTCTGACCCGATACCGATGTCGAGTGGGTGGATGAATGGTCGAGGAATCATCGAGGATTCAGTGTTCTCAAAGGTGGGATTATAGGATATCAGCAATAAGGATGCTTTGGTTGATCACGCTCTCGGGCATCTTTGGAGGATCTTCGGATGATGGCGAAGGAGGCGGCGATGGCGGAACGAAAGAGGCAGGACCAGACTGAACGAAAGGTGATGCATGGCCGACGTTTTCTTCTCGGCGAACGCGTTGCAACCCTCGCGATCAGTGTACCAGCCAACCGAGAGTAGATTAACAGACAGCTGAATAAAGAAGAACAAGAATAAGAAATATCTTTTCTTCGTTTGGTGGATGGGCTATGGGCTCTCGCTTAGGTCTGCCGGCCCCCTGGAGCAAACGCTGTCATAACTCAATCCCACCTTCGTCCAGCCGTTGAATAACTGAGAACTGAACAGAGCACTCTTCTCTCGGTCTGTCTGTCCGTCTCGATAAATACTCCCTGCACCTGTGTCTTGTTGTTATATTCTTATCCTCCTTCTTCACCTCCTTCTCCTCCTCCTCCTCCTCCTCTTCTCTCCGGCATCCTTCCCGCTCATTTATTTAATAATATTTATTTTTTTTTTCTTTTTATTCGTAGCAACCAGTCTCCGGCTAATCCTTATATCCCATATATCTGCTATGCCCCCTGATAATACACACATTGATTATATCCACCGTGTTCATACGCTTAGTAGTTATATTATGCTGCTTCTTGCTCCTTGCTTCTTGCTGGGCTAAATATTTAATATCTTAAGAGACAAACTTTATCACCTCATCTCAGCGTGTTATCCATACTCTCATTTGTTTGGTAATTATCTTCATTAAAATTAAAAGGGTCAAAAAAACAGAAGAAATAAATCAAATACTTTCTATAAAATCGGATCATGTATAGCATATTGGAGATGTATACACAGAAAAAAAAATTTACTTGAATCAAGTAAATAATTTTGAAGAACTTAATCTTCTTGATTTGAGTTTTTTAAGTTTATTTGAGTAGAATAATTCTTAAACTAAGAAATTTTTCTTGGTTTACAATGATTAATCAACACAAAAGTTAAACTCTATCTAACTCGGAGACATGACACGATTATTCTAGATCAACTCACGTGACACATTATTTGAAGAGGTCGCGTGCAACCTCGGTCATATTATCAACGCGATACGTGACCGAGTCTGCGGGAGTGCGAATTAACCAAGGCCAATCAGAGCTGCCTACACACTCACATAAAGATAGATAGAGAGAGATAGACCAGAGTAGATCGATGTACATATATAACTATACAACTATACAAGTCTATGTATATATACATTAAGAGAGACACATCAAGAAGATTAGAGCGGGGGGCCCGGATAGGGAGAGAATCGAGTCTAGAGGGTAGTTAACGGCTTGTATTTGAGGTTTCAAATAAACAACAATATTATAACGTGAGCTCAATTGCTTGAGAGGGCTCCCATGATAACCTTCGGCATAAATTGGGGCTTTCTCTAACAACTTGGCTGGGCCTGTGCTGTCCTGCTCCGCCCGGTCTATTGCCCTAGGATCATTTGCGATAAACATGTCACCGGTCTACCTATATATACTTATACTTTCATCTATTCTGATATCAGCCGAACAGAGTTTGTTTTATTTATAGACATGCTACGACGAAAAGTAACTTATTTGATTCAAAGAAATGTTTTCTTCAAAATTTCAAAATATTTTGTTTGAAATACGTCTTTAATCAAATAATTACAATTTGAGTATGAACGGAAAATTTTTCTCCAATAAAGGATTACTATTTTCAAATTAGATATGCAGTATTAATAATTTCAGAGATAACTAAAATTTTAGTAAAAACAATTGTAATTTTTGTCTATAAGTATGCTTAAAATAAATTAAAAAATAATTTTTAAACATTTAATTATACAAAAAAAAAGGTTTATTTGAATAAAGAAAATTCGGAGAAAGATATAAAATTTTTTTAATTATCTAAGAATTAATTTTTCTTCGAGTCAAGAAAATTTTAGTTTAATCAAGATCATTGTTGTTTTTGAAATTATTTTCTTGAGTCAAGAATATTTATTTTATTTAGAAGAATACTTATTCTCTGTACGTATTTAAATTTGTTAGTTAACATTTTAGGATCGTCAAAGTGAATCAAAGTTTAAAATTAAAATAATTTTTTTTTCCGAATTTATTCTGAGTATACTTTTAGACAAAAAAAAAACAATTTTTTCAACAAAAATTTCAATTATCTCGTAATCTATCAGTTCTGCATGATTTAGTATGAACTTTTTTTATAGAGAATTAAATTTTTGGAAAAAATTTTTTGAACTTTGATTTACTTTGACGAGTATAAGATATTGACTGAAAATTTTCCTCTTTTTTAGATTTTTTTTTAATGAACAATAAATGATATTTTCAGTATCAGTAAAAAAAATTTTAAAAAGCGGAATTTTGGCTCATCCAAATCCATTGAAAGAAAAATTATTCATTGAAGAATTAATTATTTTAACTCAAGAAAATATTATGAAAAACGAAAATTTTTCTTGGATGAATTAAAGTACAATAATCCAGAAAAATTTTTTTGTTTCAAGAAAATTTCTTCTGACTCCAAAACAGCTTGTGTCTTCAAAAAAATTATTTCTTCCGTGTATATTAATATACTTCGCTAAAGAATTTTCCTCTTGGATTAAGATACACGGCAATATACATACAATTACATTTTATTAACCATGATCAACGATTATGATTATGTATAGATTTCTTTCCCGACGGGTAACCTCATTTGATCGGTAAATATTGTTATTACCACCCCCATAAAAAAATCAATTTTCACAATCATGAAATCCTTAATACCAAACATATGCAGCGATTGGGCCTCTTTAACAGCAGCAATAAAAAATATTGTTTTCACCGTGAACGGAGATCGTTAACGTTTCCCGTTGATACCTTAGCATGCGGTTAAATGGGCTCGCGGCGGACAGCATAGCATTATAAAACGAAACGTATATATTAAGAGCGGTGTTGAAGAGGAGCATTTATAAATAAATAAACGAGCGTTTAGGGAAAAAGTTAAGAACAATAAATGTTGTATATCGCTGGCGGACTAACCGTGAAACGCGGTGTTGTAGTAGTAAAAGTATCTTCACTGCATAACAATGTTGAATAAGGTTGTGCTGAGGAGTCAACGTGATGCGGTCAAGCAACAGAATTGCAAATAGCAAACGGGGATGAGGATGAGTCGGGAGGTGGGACGAGAAAGGAATAGAAGTAACAAACGTTATGCTATACCGTGGTATATACATCCATACATGAACATAACACACAAAGCATTTGCAAATAGAATGAGAAAGAGAATAAGAACAAGTATGTTGTATATCCCGTGTGTTGCACATGTGTGTATGTGTGTATATGTGTGTGTGTTGCCAGACTGGCTCATGGCGGCTTGTAAACCTCCAAGTCATATTCTAGTATTTAAGAGTAGAGGCAAGCATTACGACTCCTTTCGTGTAAGTACGTCTAGTCTATACCGTCATATATACAAGACACGGTAATGTGCTCTAGCTAGTCTAGCACAGTGTTTACCGTCGTTGGTTGGTGGTTGTTGGTTGTTGGTTGCTGCTGACATAAGTATTAAAGCATCGGCATCGCGGGTTTTGTTGTGTTCCAACACTGCTATAAACCAAATGTTAACACCTTATCGCCGAGCTGGCTTATAAGATCCTTCTTCCTGCCCCCACACCGATCTTCTTCGCGTTCAAGCTCTTATTATTTGCTTTTCGCTCTTGTGGTATACACTGAGAAATGAAATATCTTTTTCGTGCAATAATGTTGCTTGTTTTGATCGATACTTTAAATTAGAGTCATTTTTATGAAATTAAGTTATTGAATTTCTTGAGTAGTTATTACTTTTATTTTTTATTACTTGTGACGAGGAATAGTTTATTCAATTTTGGGGAAATATTTTTGAAATGAGTAATTTTAGGTTTGATTGAGAAATATTGGGAGCAATTGAAGCACAAATTATGAAAAATCTTTGGGTAATATATAATAATAACATGTAATGAATTTTAAATTACAAGAAAATCTTTATAATTTTGGAGATATAGAAAATAAAAAAGACGATTAAAACAGTCTTGACTTGAGTGAAATTTTAATTGAATCAATTCCGATTATCAGGAATTTGGACTCTGAAAAATTCTATGTTGAATTTTCAAAAGTTACGGTGTTTTGATGCACAGAAAAAAATAATTAACTTGAATCAAGGAAAATTTATTTTACCAAGAAAAATTTCTTAGTTTAAGAACTTTTCTATGCTCAGATCAAAAATATAAAAATCTTCAAAATTATTGACGTGGTTCAAGTAAATTTCACTTTCCAGTAAGGAAATTTTTTTCTCTACTCAAAAATTAATTTTGATTTTAAACATAATCTTATAAATTTTTAAATAATCAATTTCTCACCATATTAATTGAAGTGTATCGAAGGATCCCTTTCGCACAAAAAATTTTAAAAGTACATTTATAATAACTGTTCTTCAGAATAATTTTTATTTTTAATAATATCAAACTTTATCATAAATAGTAAAAATCAACGAAATTAAAGTATGTTTTCCATAACTTTGAGACTTGTCAATTAGTCAAGTGTACAGAAGCGAACTCATGACTACTTATTATTTTGAAAATTTTTTCCTCAATAATCAGCTTTAAAAAAAATATTGTTTTTTTTTTTTATTTTTATTATTATTGCACTGTCTTTAAAACGAGAGTAAAAAAAAAGAAAGATAATAGGAGGGTGTACATGGAATTCCACATATCCCTAATATAATATACGTCGACGAAGATCATAGTCACGCTACCCTTACTTTGGTAGTCAATTGTAGCGATGTTGGCTGTATATGTATATGTGTATGCATATGTATATATGTCCATAAAGGTATGGCACGCGGTAAGCATGTAGACGTTTGGAGTTTAGTGGTGGGCGCCCCGCGAGTCCAGTTGTCGCGTAAAATATTGCAATTCATAAAATAAAACAGAGCTGCGGTCGAGAACGCGTAGAGATATAGCGGTCGGTGGACATTCGAAACTTTACTCTCTCGCTCACTCTCTCTGGCTACTCGGGGTATTAGATGTCCCCGTTGGTCTCTATCCACCCTATGGTTGTCCGAAACCCACCGCGGTGGCGACAACGACGGGCAGGCAGCTCTTTCTATTCTATTTTGTCCTCTCGATTCTATTCGAGCAGACTCCTATCCTGAAATGCAGCCAAACCGCGACTGTCTACACTCTACACTGCTAGGTGCTTTACTGAATTTGTACGTTCGTTAAATTCTTTTTTAAATTTATATGGATGCCTGAGATCACACAGAGACGTCGCTATTAAATAAAACGAGAATGAGAATGAGGACTAGCTCTGAGTTTCGTTGTAGTAACATGTCTACACTGATCGAAAAAGTTTCTTCATTCAGTGGGAATACTTTTTATTATATCCAAGATATGTCATTATGTTGATTCAAAAGTACATTATCTTCAATCGATGCAATCAAATTCTTTTAACAACTAGAAATAATTTTGTTTTTTTCTAAAAACTTTATATTCTTGGTTCAAGAGTAATTTTTGTATTAAAAAAAAAAAAAAAAAACGAAATTTTTTCAACAATTTAATACACTGAAAAAAAAAACTAGTTGAAAGAAAAATATTGTTGGTCCAAGAAAATTATTCTTAAGAAAGCCTTATTTTTTTATCCAAACATTTCTTGTTTTGACATTCGTTTTCTTAGCAAAGAGATCTTGAATCATATTAACTCCATGAGATATAATCAAAATTTTTTTCAAAAAATACAATTCTCTTTAGCTGTAACAATAGTTTCGTTTTCATCTAAGTTCCTGTATTTTTTGTCTTTATACACTGATAAAAAAATTAACTTGACTCAAGAGCCAAAATCTTGAACCAAAAATACCATTTTGAAGAAAATGATTTTCTTAAGTCAAGAGAATAAATTCTTAAAGCCAGAAAATTTTCTTACACCAAAAATAATTTCTTAACTCACTACTTATAACGTACTGTCTTGCATGATGTTGAACTTGTAAGTGAATGATGATTTTAAAATCAAATTTATTATTATCAGATAAAAATTTTGAAAAAAACATTTTCAAAATGTTTTTTTTTTAGAAATTTATTAAACTACAAATGTTTCTTTATTCAAAACAGCAAAAAATAACAAACTTTTTATTTGATCCCGTTGTGAAATGTATTTGAGACTAATTATTGATATAAAAAATTACAGAAATCCAAGTATTTTTGGTACTCTTGAAACAAGTCGGTGATATCTTGTGCCAATCTTATAAATAAAATACACTATAGAGTAAAATATAGATTATCTGTTTGATAATAGTAAAAAAGGCTATGATTTTAAAATTCCCACTAAATTTTACATTTAAAATTTTAATAATTCCAACATTCCATTAATCTACAAGATGTGTTACGAATTAATGATCTGAATTGAATAACGCTTTATAACAATATAAAATTATCTATCAGATAATTAAAGTGTCCTTGATGTTTTCTCCCCGACAATGATGTCAAGTTATTTCCCTGGGCAGCATATACGGATTGGGTCCTCTCCATAGCTTCAGTATAGTAGATGCATTTTATAATAAGGAGGATTTAGACCCGAGTATTTACTTGTTCGTTTAGTTAAAGTTTATTTTAAAAATGTCTCCTCGGAGTGTTTACCCGAGGAGTTGGCAGGCTCATTCGTTAGCAACTGGAGAACCGAGAACCGGGGATAGGAGTTGCTTTAAATAAAACGACCGGTAAGAGGTAAGAGTCGATAAAATAAGAATAAGAGCTGCTCCGGTCTACGCTCTATACACTTTTGTGTATGTATTATGTATTATATACACACGCGGGGGCGCAGAAAGTACCTGGGAGGAAGGAGCATGTGTGGAAAAGAGAAGGAAGGTAATTACGCGATGGTCAGCTCCCGCGCACCGATCGCGTCCCCCAATTCTGAGAATACGAGGCCAGACCGGGATGTATGCGCATATTCAAGATAGTATGTTACATACGCGCGAGCTACTGACTCCTGAGGCCCCCTGCAGCCCTCAGGCCCTCTGCTCCTCAGTCTGCAGTCACCTCTGTGCTTGCCTCCTCCTCTTTTACCTCCTTCTTCTTTTCCTTTACGTAGCTGCTCTTCCTCTTGCTCTCCATATCCCATACATGCGTTCCCTCAGGTATTTTACATATATGGACCGCGTCGTGGTGCTCACGTATCTTTTATCTTTCGTCGCAGTAATGGCGCTCCGCACGTCCGCCTCCTGCTTACTGCTCCCGCTACATACCGAGAGTAAATACACTCAAATATTCTCTTATACGAGGGATAGGATAGGCGTTACCACCGAATATCATTCAACACATTTGCTACTCACCCTCTTGCTGATAGATCAGCCACAGGATTCCTGATATTTGATACCAATCACTAGTTTCGATTACTAACTATTACATGACGATTTATTAATTTGATACTAATATTTTCACGTCAGTATCCTTGTCTCAGATTAAAGCAATCACGTTCTTCGATTTTTTAAGGACAGAAGTTTAAAAAAAAAAAAAAACTATTTAAATATTAATATATGACCAGAAAAAATTGAAAAATAAAATATTAATTAGTGAAATAGCTATTAAAAAAATTATTTTTGATAAAATTTTATTCAAGTCTTTTGAGAAAAATTATCATTTTATAAATATGTGACATATAGTGATATATGTGACATATAGTGACATCTAATATGACATTTGTATTAATGTAAGCGAATTATAAACCACAAGCTCATATCGTGAAAATATGATTCTCAAATTAACCCCTTCTTAGTTCAAACGTTGCATAAATTATTATTTCTTCATTATTTACTTCAAATTTTTTTTTTTTTTTTAATGAAAGGAAATTTTGTTTCGAATTTTTAAAAGGTTTTACCTCGTTAAAAAAATTTTTTTTATCTACTGAAAATTATTTAACATATATTGATGTAACTTCAAAAATATTTTAAAGAAAAAGAAAGAATATTAAAATTTTTCAATTTTTTAAAAAGCGCTTATGAAATATTAGTACTAAAAAATTAATAATTGAGTTGAAGTTAATTTCAAAATTATCTACAGGAATAGTGATAATAATAACAATATTGATAATGATAATAAATGAAGAAATACATACTTGGTATAAAAGCCGGTGTTGCAATGTAGACAGAGGAAATTCTTGATACGTTGACTCGCCTCTGACTCCAAAAACGGATGACACTCAGTTACATGGACGGTTAGAGCGGATTTACGTGAGAATGATTCCATGCACTTGGAACACCGGTAAGGCTTCTCTCTAGTGTGCCGCAGAATGTGGATGCGCAGGGAGGCTTTTGAAAATATTTTTTGGCAGACTGGACACCGATATGTCGGAGGGGTCTTGCTCGAGCCGGGTTTTTCTGAGTAAATTTCGACGGTGCCCGCGTGGAGCGCCTGGTGGAATATCAATTCCGCTTCGGAGTGTGTCCTGAAGGGACACTGTAAACATTTACGCGCTCCGTCCACCCACCGCGATTCATTTTCTAATATTTGTGTTATTTTTCCACATGCCCCTTCTTTTGTGTGCTTTGTCAGGTCTTGGGGTAAGGCGAAAAGCTCTCCGCATCTTAAACATCTGGAAATTTTCATATTGGTATTATCAATAATCAATTTTTTGAATTATAATGATTATCTCAATGTCTATAAATTGATATTTTGACAAAGTTAAATTTTGAATAAAATGTTAAAGATACAAAAAAATGATAAGAGATAAATCTTGCTGAGAATTCAATTCCCTACAAAAGATGATCTAATGAATTTTGTTCAATTGTTTATCCTTTGGGTAGAATTTTAATGAGAAGGCAAAATTTGAAACTTTTAAAATTGCAGGGAAAAAAGCGTACTTTAAATATTTAATTTTCTAGAGAAGTATAAACAGCTCTGATCAAGAAATGAAAAAAATTACTATTTCAAATAACCTTCCTGTAAAACAAAATCAATTGCTCCATTTTAAAATTGCAAAATTCTACATTTGTTTTTTCAGTATTGCATTTTTGATTAATTTAAGTACGAAAATTTGATAGTTTTTTTTTCTTAAAAATTTTAATCTTATTTAAAAAGAATTTTTCATCGAGCTAGATTGTATTTTTCATTAATACTTACAATTTACTTCTATTGAAAAATTTTTTTAAAGCTATTCAATAACTACCTTAATCATTGAAACTATTTATATTATTATCAAATCAATATTCTTTTTGAAATCGTGTTTCAAGCTTCCTAATATACTTAATTTGGAAGAGGAACTTGAATAAGCTCTTACTACTAATTAATACTGAAACCAATTAATTAGTGACAGTCATCGAAGTGAAAAATAGTAGAGCAGAAATAAAGTTTTGCTTATCCAAATTTTACTGCAGTTCAAAAACTTATCTCTAAAAAAACAAAAAATCAGGAACTCTCGTTCCTTGAATATCTATTTAAAAAATCAAAACCATCAATTTATTGACAGAGACACTTGAAATTATTGAAAAACACAATGAAAGTGTACTTGTGACAAGAGTCGGTATGAAGTTTAAGCAAATGTCGTTTGTAGTCAGTCAAGTTATTAAATTTGTCTCCGCATTGACCGCAGTCCTTACGCGAGGGCGAAACTCCTTGTGACGAAAACTTGTGCTCCTTGACAGTCTGTTTGTGATTGGGTGTTCTCCGGTGTAAAACGGCGTCTCGAGCAGTCTCGAAGTTGACCGAGCAGAAGGAGCAGAAGTACGGCGCTATAGACCCCCGCTCTTCTTCGTTCTTTGACTCCAGGACCTTTTTTTTGTGGGCGGTCAGTTGGTGCCTTTGTAAAGCTACCTGGGACCTCAAAACTTCGGGACAGAGTGGGCATTGAATCCGCTGCTGGTACTCATCTGTGGCCGTCCAGCTCAAAGGATGCCCCGTTTCATTAGCGTGATGCTGGAGCTGGATGTTGTACCGAAATCCCCGATTGCAGGTTTCGCAAGACAAAATCAGTTGTCTCCGTATCACTATTGGCACTGATCCATTGATCATGGAAACTGTCTCGCGGTGCTCATTGCTCAGAAGGTGCTGCTCCATGTCCGACTCCCCGTTGCACCAGAAGTTGCAGCAGACACATGTGTAATTTTTCTCCTCCTTAAAAGAATTTATAAACTAATTTAATTTTTTTATTAAAAAATCTACTATAAAAAATAAATCGGTGCTCACATCAGTTGGTACGTTGGCATGACTAGAGCGCCAGTGACGCAAGAAAGTTTCCTCGGTGTTGCAATAAAACCGACAGTTTGTGCACCGAAATGGGCACTGGTGAACCACGTTCACCATGTTCTCCAGGATAAACCGTCGCGCAGTAGGACTGCAGGGGTTTAATCCTGCTACACGACAGTGGTAGTGCGAGAGCAGGTGTTTACCCAATTGAGGACGACGCACACGGGCGTGACACATTTCACACCGCAGAATTTCTTTCTCTCTACGTCGCGTTTTTTTGCCAGGCTTATTATCAACTACTGTTTTTTTAAGTTCTGTGCTGCGCTTCTGAAAATTTTATTAAACACTTTGAAATTACTAGCTGCAAATAATTAAGAATTAATTTTACTATCCTTATTTGTTTTACAATAATTAAAATTAACAAAAAAATGATTTTGATAGTTGAATTTTACTTGATTTAAAATTATATTTTTGGCTCAAATTTTTTCTCTTTGATTGAGTTTTTTACCAGCCTCTAAAATTTACAAAAGTTTATCTATAAATTAATGAAGATCTTATTAGATCAAACTATTAAAATTTTATTATGAGTTGTGCAATTGTCTTTTTTTAATAAATGATGATTTCATGTAACTCAATCAAATAATTATTACTTCATGAATAATTTTTACACAGCTAAACTTCACTTTATTCAAGAAATTTTTAATATTTTCTTGAGCCAAGAAAATTTACCAAGTCAAAAATTTTTGTTCTCTGTATAAATATATAATTTTCCCCGATAAATCCGTACTTACTCTAAAAATTTCAAACAGTTAAAGGTAAAACAAAAACAAAATAAGTAAATAAAAATAAAAGTACCAGTGCGATAACTTTTTGACGTTTCGTCCGGGTCTTCTTGCGTAGAAGCGGTCCAGCAGATCGTGGCAATTTAACGTCTCCTTCAATTTCTTGAATGCTACGTCGAGCGTGCAAGTCCGAGCGCAAGTGTCTGCTGTAAACCAATTTCGAGGCAAGTTTCCGGCCACAAGGACTGCACCAATAACCCGATCGTAGTTCCGACGGCGTGACCGAAGCCCCCGGGATCCATTTCCCGCGAGTGTGACCAGGCGGTGGTTCTCTGCTGTTCCTTGTCATCGTTCTCTCTTTCTCCTCCTTGTCCTCCTTGTCCTCTTCCTTCTCCTCAAACTCTGCCGGCTCGTCCTCCGCCGTTTTCTGCTAACGATAATATACCACATGTACAAATATAAATATATAGATATATATGTGAATCAATGAGACACCCGGCGTCCAAGACGTATCCAAGGACGACAATTAGTCGAGTTACCCTAACGGCCCAGCGTCACGCGATCCTTTAATTACTGAGCAAGCAAACACGAGCGTATCCTCACCACAGACCCAGCCGATTAAAACCCAAATAAGGACCAACTGCTGAAATTCGTCTTCTTTAATAAATTAATAATTTTCCCAGTCAAATAATTCTTCGAAGAATTTTCAGTTTTAGTTCATCCTCGGTTAGAGATTTACTGTTCAGAATTTGATGAAATTTTACATATTTGTTAGTTATAGTGAGATAATAAGCCTACTAAGTTTTTGAAAAACTTTAGCATACTTGAATTTAATTATAAAAATGTATTAAATCTATTCAAATTTACTGTTATGTAATTATATGGTATGGATATACAAGTAACTTGTCAGTTTGATGGTAAACTATACCCTTACTTTACAAAAGCTCCGTTTAAACTGGCACCGAATTTTATTGCTGGTTTCTTATTTCAATGCTTATAATTTATCAAAAAGTTCTGGTTTTAAAATTATTTTTCCGGTTTGGATATTATTTTCTTAAGCTTCATAATTTTTTGAACCCACACGGAAAAAAGAAAACTTGAAAAATTACAGTATATAATGCAACGCGCTTCGTGATGAAAACTGGAAAAATTACAGTTGAAAATGTAATTATTACAGATTTTATAAGAATTACATTGTAGAATGTAATATTTACATTGATAGCTCTGAATATTAAATTAAAAAATTGTTAGGGAAAAAGACCCCATTAGTGGCGGGGACCCCATTACTGACACTTTCTTTGATTTTGGTACTTATTCAATTAATTAAATCACTAATTTCAATAATAAATATATTATTTATAATTTTCAAGACCTTTTCGTCAAAAAAATTTTTAATTTTTATTCCAAGTAGAACATTTTTTCATTGAAAGAAAAAGTGCCACTAATGGGGGTTAAAGGTTTCACTAATGGGGTCTTTTACCTTATTTCAAACTGTAATTTTTCTAATTTTGATTACGACGGGGCCGATTTTACATTTTATACTGTAATTTTTCGAGTTTTCTTTTTTCCATGCAGAGATTTCGTGATTTTACACAAAAAAAAGTATCTTTTTTTATCATGTAAGTTTTCTATTTTTGTCTCACATTCACAGAGAATGAAGCTTATATACATAAATTAAAAAAGACCTAAGTCATCGTATATAAAAAAAAAAACTGAAGACAAGAAAATTTTCTCAGTTCAAAAAAATTTTATTGCAGCTAATAATTTTGGTTTTTCCAATTATTTTCTAGAGCCAAAAAATTGATTCTTTTCCAAAGAATTCTTTCTTATCGTGTGAAAATAAAGTCTTTTTTTGCATTTATTCATTGACTTCCAAAACTTTTCAAAATTTCATAAAATATCTACCAAAAAAATCCTACCAGAGTGTAATTTCTAAATCTCACTCCTATAACTTACCTCACTGGGTTTCCATTTCCCCCCGGTGTGCGGTGGCGGAACAGGACTATCTTGATGATAGGCTTCATCTTGATCAAGTTCGTCATCGTTCTCCTCAGCAATATGCTCCAACATCTGTTCAGGCTTCCATTTTCCCCCGGTGTGAGGCTGCGGGGGATACTCTCTGTCCTCCTGATCGTCAGTTTCAGAATAAGAATCTTCTTGTCCAATATCCTCGACCGGACTTTCATCAGAATCATCCTCAGAATTTGGCTGACGGTAGTCCGATTCGCTGTCACTTTCATCGCCAGCGGTATCTTTGTTAGTATCAGAATCTTCATCGAGATCATCATTTAGCCACTGATCCCGATCGTCCTCGTCGCGTTTGCTCTTATCGGGTTCATCTGCATGCTTAGGCAGCGTCGAAGTGACAGTGAGCTTGCTGGTGGATTTGTCATTGAAGGGCACCACCAAATCGGGGAATCCAACGAGCGAAGGGATGCCGATGTGATCGGTCGGATCATCTAAATCCGCGACTACCGGTGACAGCGCGATAAGTTTCTCTTTAGCACTTGGCTCTTCAATTTCATTGTACCGTTTAGCTTTATTGCGCTTTCCGCGTAATCTCTCGGACTTTTTCTCCGGCTCAAGCCCTACCAAGGCTCTGCTGCCGCTTGGCTTTGTCTTGGAACTGCTTTGTAGCTCGAGAGAGCTGAAAAATGCGTCAGCGTTAAGTATTTCCGGGTAGCAAACTGTCGGGTCAGGGGTAACGGCCTTTCTTTCGGGTTGTCGGCAGTTTGTTTGTCGATGCTGGACGTAATTCTCCAGACCAGTTATTGTCACGTGACACTTTATGCAGTAGTGTGTGTCGTCCTCGTCGTCATAGCTCGTCTCCATCGGGCTGGGGGGTGATTATTCTTTTGTTACTCTTTCTGAAATTCGACAAAATGAAAATAATTATTATTTTTGACAGATTAATTAAAGTTAGAGGCAAACCGTCTGAGAGACAGAGTCTAATAGTTTGATATTGTCAATAAATTTTTATGCATAAATGACGTTTTAATCAATATTCTGTGCTTTAATGTAGAGAAGGTTGAATTTTTTTATTGTTTGGATTAACTATTGTAAATACAGATAAATAGAAAATTTATTTTTTCCAAGAAATATAATCCTTCGTATATAATATTTTTATCAATTTTAGAATATGTCATCTTTATGAGACAAAAAATAGGTCAGAAATTATAAAAAAATTTTTAGTAAAAATATTAATTGTAAAAATCATCATATATCTTATTTCTCGAAGGTACTTTTTTGTATTGCCTTGATCTCTTTTAATTTTTTACTAAACTTAAAAATTTAAATATATTAGAACTTGTTGATGAAAAGTATCAAAAAAAATTTTTTTTTAAGAATTAGTGTATGAAAATTTTTAAATAAAAATTTATAAACTACAATCCCAAAAATAAAAAAAAAAAAACATTATGAGATCTCTTTATTTTCTCTGAAAAAAAATGGTATAAAAAAATTTTTTTTTAATTATCAAATAAAAATATTAGCCATAAAAATAAATAAATCTAAATTCTGGATGGAATATCAAACGTATAATAGAATGATAAAATTACTGTTTTTTTAATTTTAAAAAGATTCTTATCATTTTAATTGTATCTCTTATCTTAAAGTCAAAATAAAAGCATAAGTAATTTTTTGTAGAGTTATCAAATAATAACATAAGTTATAAAAATTTGAGGTCAAATTTAATGAGAAGAAAAATTACAAGATTCATTTCTTTAAAATAATTTTTAAGGGGCTGTGAAAAAAATAAAAAATCAAAATTTCAAGAAAAAAAATAAGAGATATTGTCTGAAAGAAAAAAAATTACCCAAAAAAAGTCTTTATCATATCAACTTGATCATCTCTTTCATTATCAGACAGAACTGAAATTAAAAGTCAGAATTGATCTGAGAGACAGTAAAAGACAAGTTTAATAGTTTTGATGTGTCAATAAATTTTAATGCGCGAATGACAAGATCAATACTTGGCATTTAATATAATAAAAAACTTCAATATTATAAAAGTGTGTTGTATAGTGGGTGAATGTCATTTATAATATTGACTAGTTACTTTTATATTTTAATCAACTGATCGAGACAGACACTCGAGATTAAGTTCGGAAATAATACAGAGAGAAGAGATATAGGAATCCTTGCAGAGGAAAAAAGAAAAGAGCGATAGAGAAGTATTACATGTAGGATGTAGGAGTGGATGAATGCATCAAGGGAGGATTCACAAAAGGCAAAGACAATCGCATTAGAGTGGCATCGGTGGCTCGTCGCAGCTCGTAACAGCAGGCAAATTGAACTCAATATTCGCGGAATAGAATAGGTACACCGAATATATATAATACTACGAGGGAACAAGTTGACGGTTCGTGTTCGGTTCGGTTCGGTTTGGATACGGAGGATTTGTAGTATGAGTATGGGGCATGGCCCAGAGGTGTGTTAGAGAGTTGAGGAGAAGATCGGTCGATGCCGCTGCCCGTTATTCGGACGACGACACTTCGCCTCTATTCCTAGTTCCCAGTTTTGCAGGTTCCTACCCTCTCACCCTCGCACGCCCTGGAGCAACCACGCTTACTTGCGCCATTCTCTTTTTCTCTTGATCGAGTTCTGCGTCGTATCATCCTCGCACCCTCACAAACACAAACGATTCTCCTAAAACTCATCGCAAAATGACAGACAAGTCACTGACTCCTGTCTAAACTGCTGACGACAACAATCGATTAAAATGATTAGATGTATCTTTACTTCGTATCTGTTTTGTTGAATTACAATTGTCATTAATCTATTTTATGATTGATTGCGAATATATGAATTTTATTGATGGATATAATCCACCGATAATTTGAAGCATGTGATCGCTGATCGGATACGAGACTATTTCGCGATCAATCATCTTAATCTCTCGTAATCCGCTTTTGTTATTACTGAAAACAAAAAATTGTGAGCAACACAGTTGGTGACAGGCTTCTGAAGGTTTTGGATAAAAAATTTGGTTTATTATTTTTTGTTACGATCGGTTTATCTTCTGAGATAATTAGAAATTTTATGCTAAACTTTTTAATCAAATGTCTCGATTTAGAATTGATTATAAATTATAATAGATTTCTTTAAGGAAATTTTAGGTTTTTTAAAAGTAACACTAAACACTAAGGGCCAGTTTTTCAATCCGAGATAAAATTTTATCTGGTGCCAATATATGTCTATATATAGTAAAATAAAATCGACACTATACAGTCTGCAATATCCGGAAGGTAATTATTCAGTTTAATAAGTACCTATTTATGACAAAAACATTAATTCTAGTTGTTTCAATGTTATCTTAAGAAAAAAAAAAAAAATGAGTAATTTTTTCTTATTTCAATAAGCTTAATTAATTTTCACAATTATTATTAAGATTTGAAGAAAAACTATCAAAGTATTAAGATTTACTTTGATAAAACTCAGTACTTAGATGGGCATGAAATAAATCTATTGTCTCTCTTCAATTTACAAAATTAAACCGGACAATATCACCAAACTCGCATGGAGAAATATATATATCAAAAATATATGCCGCATATATATATTTACGCAAAAAAAAAAATATGTCAACATATATTTTTCACATATATGCTGACATATATGCAGAGATACATGCTTACATAAATGTAGGCATATATGTAAGCATACACTGAAAAAAAATTTCTAAGTTTGATAATTTTTTTACTCAAATCAAGAAAGTTAAATTTTTCAAAATTATTTTCTTGATTCAAGTTAAATTTTTTTCTGTGTATATCTAGACATTTATATGCGCCCATATATGTGAACATATATTTGCTTGTATATTTGCATATATATTTTTCCATTTCTTTTAAAAGAAATTAAAAATTTTAGAAAATTTAAAACAAAATTTTTAACTGTCTAAGACTTCTTTCCCAAACTTCACACACAAGAAGAAACTAAAAGGAATAAAAAATGATTCAAGCCGATAAAATGATCGGATTTTTTCCTGGGGTTGGTTGAGGCGACTTTGTACTCCCAGACCGGGAGGCGAATAGAAACTTGTTGAATGTTCGGGTCCACGCAAATTTAGTTCACTCTATTTTTCCTTTTCCGACGATTAAAGACGTCTTTATCAAAAAATATCGATTTTTATGATCGAGGAGCGTTTTGAGATGGATGTGATGGCATTAATCCTACCATAATTACATCTATAGAAGAACATCGGCAAAAAAGAAGGTCTACTCGACACAGCGTGACAGGTGACAGGCTATTTAGTCACCAACGAGATTATTCCAAATAAATGATAATGAAATTTCAAGGAGGGGTCTAACTATTTATGATTCTATAAGGATTTTTATTAATCCACAAAAAAGATGGAATGTCCTTGCTGAAATAATGAGTGTATATTCGATTACTGGAGCTCCTATCGTCTCCCTTCCTTTTATTTCCCCTTTTCCTTTTCCTTTTTCATCAATTCGCGCTCCTACACTTAGACACCCACACTCTTAAACACACACAAACCCTTGAAAGCCAACACATACTATATATGTACAGCCAGAGGGTGGCAAACAAAAGAGAGGAATCTTTTGGGAGTCGTCAAGCGAAATTGAACGATTTCGATTGGACAAACCTCTGATCATTTTCAAGAAAATCTCCAGCAGTCGAGTCTTTAAAGCTTTCAGGTGGATTGACCAAACCTTTCCCATTCCATCCCATCAAACCGTCCTGCTATCCACCTATTTTAAAGACAAGATTCCCGAAGTAACCTTGTCAGCAGCTTCTGTTTCTGCTCTAGCATTGAGTATCAGCCCTTTTCAACTTCACCCTCACCCTTACCCTTCACACTATTACATTTGGATATCCGATCCAAAGTCCATACCAATCGCAATAGCACTACCAATGGTAATATCTTTATTATTTTCCAGACATTATGTTCCATAAACACGGCATTAGATTTAAGTACAAATCCAGATGACCAGAATAATATTATCATATCATGTGCGGTTATATTGTCTAGTCTGGAGATGAGGATCTGATAGATACTATGGGGCTACATATATGTATCTATGTGTCCATAACCACCGGCTGTGATTGTTACAAGCCTAGAATGAATTAAATTAATATACATACATACATAGAAAAGAAAAAGATATCTTGGCTCGCAAGAACAATATTCTTGCTTAAAAATTATTTTCTTGATTAGAATTTTTTTATTGAAAAGTTTCAAAAAATTAAGGAAGTACGAGCACCAAGACAACTTTTGATAAAAGGCTTGATTTTTTTTTAATATAAAGTTTAAATATGTCTAAACAAATTCCGAAAATTTGAAAGAGAATGCCTGATTATTTAAATAAATAATTAACTTTGAAGTTGAGTAATTTATTAATATTAGTGATAAATTTAATTCAAAAAAATTTACACTTGCCCGACTAATTAAAGTGTATTAATTAAAAGAAAAATAAATTCCGCCATTAGCCAATATTAAATCTATATCTATATATTGAGAAAAATCATATGGTTACTGCTCTCCCCTTACCGCGCTAGAGTCGATACCTATCCCCACCCTGCCTAGCGCTCATACTTCTTTAAACAAATTATTTCTTCAGGCAGGGTTCGATTCCGGTCTTGGAAAATGATATTTTTGAGTCAAGTATTAAATTCTTGAGCTTAGAGAATATTTTTTTAAATTATCAAGTTCTGTACATTCAAATTAAGATGAGTTTGGGCTAACTTAAAAAAATAAATTGTTTTCTCATGAAAAAGTTATTTTCTTAATTCAACATGTTTAATAGTATTAATTTAAAAAAAATTTTTTGAATCAAGAAATAGTATATTATATACCTAGGCCAGTAAAATAAGAAAAGTCTCAGATCACATGTAATTGTTGGCCGAGGCGAAGCCGAGGTTGACAAACATGTGATCTGAGGCTTTACTTTTTACTGGCCAAGGTGTGTATATACTATTTTTCTGCTCGACGTAGCCGGAATGTGGCAACTTTGTTTAGCGCAGCGGCCAAAAAGTTGCCACTTTCCGGCCGGAGGGCAGAAAAAGAGCTTTTCTGTTCCAAGAACAAATTTTCGATGACCAAAATGTTCTTGGTCTAACTTGACTTTTTTTTCTGTGTAGATATTATGAGTAACATATATGTATCTATGTGTCCATAACCACCGGGTGGAATTGTTAACAGCCTAGAAGGAATTAAATGAATATAAGTAGTCATGAAGAGCAGAATAGAACAAAAGAAAGAGAAACCGACACCTGGAGCTAGATGCCAGTGACTACAGTGTCCTGGGAGCTGTACTCCTCTAGTATAGTGACCGTAAGGTCCGGGAATATTGAGTCGGTCTTTAATGTTTATAACGACGTTAGACAGCCAAAGTACCGAAAGAGAGAAAGAGAGAAAGAGAGAAAGAGAGAAAGAGGAGAGAAATTTCATAGATGTAGATGTAGATGGAGACACGTACAGTGTACAGTATGGTTGTGTTGTGTTGTAGTTTAGTGAAGAGCAAAGGGACTGAAGCGAAGAATAGACCGTCCACCCATGACAAAGGGTACGTACCCCCGGATCCCGATGTACTGACGTAAGCTTGTACTTGTGTGTATGTAGTATGTAGAGCACGTACTGGTTAGGAGGTTCGCTCTATTCGAGTATGGTAGGGCCAGAATGTATTCTATATAGAAGAGGAAGAGGATGAAAAGTATAAGAAGAGAAGGGGGAGAGGAAAGTATAGGGGGAGTTGAGAGTAGAGCGGTTGCATCTAACAAGAGGGTGAGCAAGCCTCTGTCTAATCGATGCCGCGGTGCGCGCTCGCCCCGCTGGCTATTACGCACCTTAATGTCCTTACTCCGGTATCCCCCATCCGCTCGATTCCACCAGCTACTCCAGTACAGCGGACACAACCTCGTCTACGGAGCTCAAGAGCGAACCAACCTTTCGTTTCGTAGACGATACGACCAAGCGGCCATGACACGTGTCAATCTACCGCAGACGCCCGATCGATACTATGCTGACTTTACTTGACTCCCTTATTTGCGGACAGAGCCAAAGTTTTAGCTGGATGAGCTCGATCACTTCTTTCGAGCTTTTTGAGGTTCCAATTAAAGGGACAGCACTGAGTTTCTTATTGTTAGTCTGAATTTTTTATAGCTTCAAATGATAAAATTAGATTGATGTGTTTGTGTTGGTACAAGAAAAAATTTTTAGAAGTTTAAAATTATCTATTGAAAAAAAATTAATGCAAAAAATTAAAATTTTTACATTAAATTTTTATTACATTTATATGTATTGATTTAATGCTATCTGTTAATTTTTTGAAGGAAATAATTGAAAGAAAAATGATGGAAAATTTTTGACGGTGTAAATTGTTAATTATAATTTGTAGATGTTTTTCAATTCATATTAAAATTTTTGGATAAGTCTGCAACCCTCTCTGAAGTTCAAGCGTCTCTCCCTTTCTTATAAAAAAAAACAAAACTGCTACGGACGAATATTACTACAGACTGTTTATATACCCCGCGGCATAGGCTGCCGTGACAAAATCTCATCTAGGGACTGTGTACTCGGTTCTAAAACGTCTACTCGGTGGGTGCTTCAAGTGAATTAACTTTTTACACCTACTACTACCTTCTTTTGCCACAAACACATTTTCTTTTAATACTTTTTTCACTCTAGTTCCTCAAGTGCTCCAGCTCCGCTGAAATAATAAAACCCAGGTTACTCTGGGAATTTCTACGTGGAGAAAAATACCTGTTTTTCCTATTTATTACCGGAATATTCACTAAAAAATTATTAGAGATTTTTTCTATGTTTATATTGAGAGTGCTCTGTAAAAAAGTTGATTTTAGTCAAGAAAATATGTATGAAGATGTCTTCGTTCAATTTTTATTGGTTGAAAAGAGAAAAAATAGTAAAATCTTTATTTAAATAAACTAAATTTTTATTTAAAAAATCGTCATGAAGAAATTCATTATCTTGAATCGCATAAAAAGATTTTGAATAAATAAATTTTCTTGGATCAAGTAAATTTCACTCGATTAAAAATAATCCAACTCTTCAAAATGATTTTCTTGATTCAAGATTTCTTCTCTTGAATCAAACGAATTTTTTATTGCTGTTAGAGTTAAATCCGTCTAAAAATTTTCTGTTTCTCCAAAATTTCAATTTATTAACCCAACCATAGAATTTTTAACAAAAAAACAGAACATTGTTTCCCAAAACTCAAATTTCAAGAAAAGTTCTCCTTTTGAATAACCCAATTTTTTTTTTCATCATACAAATAAACGTGCCAGAGAAGAGTCGTAGCACTACCGCCTCCAGTGGGACTCGTAGGAACAATATGTATAGCCTTAGGTTGGTTTCTCGCCAAGTCTCGACAATTCCTCCTATTCTCTCCTTACTATTTAATTCCGACATATCACAGTTGATGTTAAACATTTGTAAATTACTTGGTTTTTGAAACAAACCAGATATTTTCTACTTTGTACGTCCATGTGCTTCCAAATATCAACTCCAAGTCTAAATATAAATATACTGTACATAACACACTTACTTCCAAGTAAAAAAATAATATTTATGACACACGACTATTATAAATACGCCGTTATATCTGCTGCTGTTCTGTTCACTAAGAATAAGACCGATCACAAAAATTAATATAATAACATTGTACCCTGAATAATATCTAGTGGAGGATTCGGTGGAGTTGTCGAGTGGCAAAAGTGCTCCTCGAGTGGCCACGCAAAAGTTTCATGAGCTATAAGCGAAAAAATAAAGGAAAAGGAAAAGGACAAGGGCGGAAAAACGGTCGAGTTTTATTCCTTCTTATCCGTACCCTTCTGTATTCGAGGGAAAACGATCTCTCGATAGGGTAATAAAACTTTTATTCCTCTAACGAGTACGTTTAGCTTATTTATACCCGTGATCAATGGAATTTCCTTATCCGGATAACCCGAACTGCCTACTTATCCCGAGATTATCGTGTACGCACTATAAATACTTAAAAAAAAAAAAAAAAAAAAAATATCGACATGTTTATAATATTTAAAAAATAACAAATCTATTGAGATTTAGATTGAGGCATATGGTTCATATAAGGGTACAGTTCACCCAAATGATTTATCCTAAAAAACGATCGATTTATGAGTCTCAAGATGGCGACCAGAGGACCACCAAAGCTGCAATGACCCTCCTACCAATTTAAAATCCTAATTTTCCAAGTATCAACCTCAACCAGATACACCAACAGTTTATCTGCTACTCAAAGATATACGCCGGATTTCGTCTTAGTTTATGTCTTTTTTTTGACTCATACCTGGGTCAACTGTTATGTAGCAAGCAAGGCTGTTTTTTTCAAGTACTGTCACATGGCGCACCGACCTTGGAGTGGAAGACTGTTGACTACTATCGTATTATATTATGTAGTACTCGTCTATTATATCTGGAATTACTGGAATAGTATGAGGCAGATTATTATACTATGTTAGGCGGTAATGGTATTAGTATTAGTGTATGCAGAGACTCGGGGAAAACTTAAGACTGTTGTAAGAATTATGTGTAAGAGTGTAAATATCGTGTTATGGTCACGCCGGAAATAGTCAGGGCCTCTCGACAATGGTCAACTGTCACTATCAATCTTGGATGAATTCTTTAACGGTAACAAAATGGTAAAAATAAGTTAAGTAATAATGTATATCTAAGACGTGTCGTCTGAAAGCTATAAATTTTCTATGTTAATTCCCTCGATCGTGATATAGGTATTTAAATTATATCAATCGCGGTTTTTATGTTTATTTACTCGGTTATTGAGTTTATTGCTTTTTTTTATGGAAGGTACTTTACATACTTGGAGTTATAATTATTTTATGACTATTATGAATTATTTATGATATAATTATGTGTTTCATGTTCAGTTTCAATGTATGCGGGGATTGAAAAAAAATGTTTTCTTTCAAATCTCAGTGTGTAGAATTGGATTTAGAATTTTTGATTATCCCACATGTAATTTTTAGAAAATAAAAAAAAGTTTCTATTTAAATTGTTCATTTGGTTTTTGAGTTTTGAATATAGTTCTAGCATTTTTTAATTTGCTTAATTGCTTCAAAAAAGTATAACACTTTTTTATGTTGATTTAAATCTTTTGTGCATTAATTTGATAAAATTATGTGCAATCAATATGATTGGTTATACTTTTAAATTTATAAAAGTGTTCAATATTTATCATGAAAATTTTTTGCACTAACTTTTTTGACGCAATGACGAAAAGTTTTTTTTTTTAATTATATTTTTATTGTTAAAAAGAATTGAAGCTACTTATTGAAATTTTTTGATCAAAAATTTTAAATCAAACAAACATATTTTTTGATTAAATAAATATAATTTTATATTTTATAATTATAACAAATAAAAATAAACCCTCATTAAATTCCGGAGAATTTCGAGCTCGGAATAAATTTTTGGTGGATAAAATATTTGGGCATTTGATTGTTGACAGTGAGTGTAATATCCATGAGATTACCAGCAGAGGTACTGTAATTTATAGCTTCGTTAATTATGTAATTTTTCATTGCTATTTCGTTGGTCTAACACACACTCATGGCGCGTTACGTTTTTCGGTGGCCGTCAGAGACCTGTTCGCTCTCATCGGAGCATCTTTCAAGCGTTTATTATTTCCAGATTAAAATTTATCTTTCGTATATATTTTAAAATGTAATAAAATACCCGTAATTATATACTTATCTGAAAGTAATTATTTATTTTACTGTAATTACCAGTCGTTTATTTTCATCTAAAAAATTATTCAAACAGTCTAATGTTAAAATTTCCTTCACCCAGAAAATAAAATAATTTATTTACATTCAAAGCCATGGTCATTTCGTAAGGAATGTCTTATTCCAAAGGTACATTATTTATAGACTTCAAATTTATTGATTTTTTATTTTAAGTTTTTCTTGAGAAGAGATGACTGAAAACTCAATGCCAGCCGCCATTTTCTTTGAAATTGAATTAATACTTTTGATGTGCACAATAACTTTTTTTATTGTGACCTTGGAATTTTTTAAATTTATTATTATTTTGAGAACTTTAAAATTGTCTGCAACATATAAAATTTTTCAACACACGCTAAAATAAGTAGCCCACTTATTTTTACACATTAAAAAAAAAATTACGTAGTTAAAGAAAAATATTTTTTTAAAACTCAATTTTTGCTTCAAAATATTCAGTTAGAATTAGAAAAAAAAATTCATTCTATAGGTCATTTATTCAATACGCTATAAATTATAAATTTTACGTCAATTTGATTCCCATAAAAATTAACACAGAAAAAAAAAAAAAAACAACAAAATTAAAATTAGAAAAATTTATCTAAAATAATTGAGTCAAGAAAATTTTTTTCTCTTCTCAAAAATTAATTTTTGTTTGAAAATAATATTGAATTTTAAAAATATATGTTTAATGTTTTTAAACGAAAATAAACATATTTTTTTAATAAAGTTAATTTAAATACGATGAAATTGTTTTTCTTAAACTTTTAAACATCAAGTTAGCAATTTAAATATAAAAATTTCTTTTGATTTTTTTATTCTCTATCGTACTCCTTATTCAGTATTTAGTGACAAAAAAATTATTGATTGTCTAAGGTCACTTTTTCATCACATTTATTGACTAAATTTTCAATATAATTTTATTTAATAAACATCAACAAGAATAATAAAAATGAATAATCATCACAATAATTTCTTCTAAAATTTTATTGAAGTCTTACAAATTAAAGGAACGCGTAAAAACAAATTTCCTTTTGCTTTTAAATTTAAAAAGTGACATTTATCTCGACACAATTAGGTCTTGCGATTTGTTTTCACGGTGACCTAAAGCGTTACTTTTTCTTGGAAATGACTAAAAGTTACGACTTCTGAAACTTATGAATTTTTGGAGGTCATTTCGTTACGCAAAAACCCCAGGAGGTCCCCCGTAACTTTCTCTCGGCTCATCTTCCCATTCTTCGGACATAACTAAGTAGACTATGCGTTACGTATTACGTATACAAAAAAAAATAATAATAGAAAAAACTATTAGGAAGGAGACTGATGCCCTGATATGACAGATCTTGGAAGATTGAAAGGAAGGGAAATAGAAAGCGTGTTTTAAGATATTTCAGTCCATTTTAGATTTGTTCTTAGAGAAGAAAAAATAAAATAATACAACTGAGCGGCATGCCGAGTAACCTACGTAGCAAGCTGCAGGACAGGAATGTGATTAGAATAAATAAGACGAAAGACGGATGCTGCATGTTGGATGACAATACCAAATAACAGGTCCGTCGGCGTTCAGCGTGCGAGAGACCGATTTGTTTAATTTAAAATAACTGCCCGTGACGTTCGTACGTGGACTACACTAGTCGCTGAAAGAATAATCGCAGGTGGACCCCCGATGGAGTTTTACTGAGGATCCGTCTTATTCCGCTGATACATTGCACGGCAATCTCGCTTTTCAGTCTGATGTTTTGTTATATTTATTTATTTATTTAAGTGACGTGGGCGATCATGTTAATTTTTCGGCAATAATATCCGAGAGTTACGTGGGTGTTTAATTTTTATTATTGAGATTTATCGATTTTTAGCCTTCTGGCAATGTTTCACAAAATTTCGGATACACTCGTCAGATTTTTTCGATTACATCTTCCTTTTAAGGAGGCTCGTAATTTAACAAACATATGTCCTGTTTTTTTTAAGAGAAAACGAGGTTTTTTATCTTTATGTTTTCCACTTTTTATATTTATTTACCAAACACTAAAAAATTTCCGGCGTTTATTGCCATATACTGGTGTGGTATTATTGCGGCGAATATACACTAAAACAATAATTGAAATATTAAATTTATACGGTGATAAAAATGCATTTGATTCAAAAGAAAAAATTCTTGAACCCAGGAAATAATTTTAAAGAGTTTTATTGCCTTGAATTCAGAAGAAAAATTCTTGAACTCAAAAGAAATTGTTTTGATCTTGGTTTAAGACTTTTTTTCACTAAAAATCTGAATTAAGATTGATTAATGTAAAAAAATTGAAAATGAAAAAAATTTTATTATTAAAAATAATATATAATTCATTATTGTTAATTAACTTTGGAATTTTTTCCTGTTAATAATTATTAAGTTAAATTTTGGAATATTTATAGACAATATAAAAGCAAAGAATATAATTAAAACATTTGCTTGGTAAAAAGTTTTTCGTCATTGCGTTGAAAAAAAGTTTAAATAAAAAATTTTTATGTTAAACGTTTAACATACATAATTTTTTACACAAGCATTATTGACGTAATCATTGATTTTTTTGCACTGATAAAAATATTAATTTCATTCAAGAGAAAAAATCAATTTGAAAAGTTTGATTATAATATTTTAAATCTGAGACAATAATTCTTAAAACAATGAAAAAATGTTTTTTGATTCAAGAATTAATTTATTAATGTGTAAATTTTTTTTTTTTTTTCCAACAATGAAGTGTTTTGTTAAAGGATGAAATTCCTATAATGACAAATTGTCTGCTTATTATTCAAGAGTTACAATTTGATCGAAAAATCAATTTCTTTGTTTAAAAAAGTTGAATATTTTGAAATGAGAGTAGAAATATTTTTTTTCAGTCCGATAATAATTTTTTTTTCGAGTAAATTAACACAAATAATAAAGCAACATGTTTATAAATTAATCAAAGTCCGGCACAACTTTAATATTAAAAATTTCTATTTTAAAATATTGACTTTAATATTTCTATCCACCTTTTAATTATGTCTTACATCCATACAAACTATTTTCACCTATAAAATAGAAAAGAAAATTCACTCCATCATAAGTCCATCCATTTGATGTTTACTTACACTATAAAAAGCCCTAAAGCAGAGCATACAAAAAGCGTGTACACCAGAACCAGAAAATAAAACTATTAAATCGGAAAAATGAAGTCCCGAAGAAAAAGCTGGAGAACCCATAAAGCGATATTTGTGATCGATATAAGAATCTCATGAACTGAGATAAGTGAGTGCGGCCAAGTCTGTTGGTTTAGCAGGAGCGCCGGTGGTACAGTAGCCTAAGAAATGCCCTCATAAATGTCGCGCCACGAATGTTGCCATCTTACAAAGTTGTTGGAAGCGGCGCGACCTCACCGTTATACCCGTAAACCAGCTCAATGAAAGACGGGTAAACTATACTCCATACTCCATACCAATGTACACTACCTACATACAACAAGACTAGAAGCTCCTCCAATAAGAAAACCTATCTTCCAGCCAAAAACACAAACATTATCATCCCAAGTTCTTCAACCTCGTCTAATCCTTGCCCGCATAAAAGTTAAACACATATAGTACAATAACAATAATATAAATTCCAAGCTACCTAGAAATTTTCATTTTAACTATTTTTATTTTCTCAAACTTTTTATTTTATTTTTCTCCTTTCACAAATTTATCGCGTCCTCCCCAGCAATAATCCCAATTATATATTTTCCAGTTAAGTATTAAAAAAATAATGATTACTGTTCCACAAGGAGAAAAATTAATTATACTATATACCTACTATACAAAAATAGTAACTCCTACTATCTAAAATGGTAATAAAATTAATTAGTAACAAAATAATAGGTGGAATCATATTGACAATTGTAATAGTTACTATTAATAATGGTAACGATTACTATCGAAAATAATAATTGTAATTATTATAAATTATAACTGTTACAATCGAAGATGGTAACTGTAACCATCCCAGATTTACTTAATTAAATCCTTTATTTACATCTATATTTTAGCCAATGTATACGGAGAGAAAAGAATAGAACTTATTCCTATATGTAGAATGGTAACCATTACCATGTTACATAGTATAACGGAAATTTTTGTGAGAACCCTGTGTGAATTTGCTGATAAAAATCTTAGAAATTGTGATAAAAATATGAACAATCACTCATTCGATGCGGAATTAAATTCTGAAAGTAATGTTGTTGTTTTTTTGATGAAAATTTCAATTTGTTATTAACAAAAAACATAACCAAAATACAAAATCTCAATTTTTCGTAAATAACTCAATAACTATTGGTGATATTAAAAATCGGAAAAAAGATCCTTAAAGAGGAGGAAATTTCTGAAAAAAAGTCTTGACTCCCGGAACTCTAGCTTGAAAAACAATAATTTTTATTTAATGTTGAAAATAGGGTTCCCGATTTTTTGTGCACTACAGCTGCGCTTTTAGTTTATTCAGAAATTTTTTACTAACAGAAATTTTTTAATAACAGTTATTATTACTGATTAATACCATCATAATAGTAGTAGTTACCATCAGGATGGTAAATACAACAATTCAGATGGTTTACTTAATTATTTAAATAATATTAGTACACGGAGAGAAATTTATAGGAATCTTTCCAACAATTATGGGAATGGATCCTATAATAAAATTATCATTTTAGGCATTAATCCTACTCTCTAAACATGAATAAGTGAATATTCACTTATTTAAGTGAGAACCGAGCTACTGACTTGAAAAAGTGGCTCGATTGGCACTTAAGTTAAGTGAATATTCACTTATTTGACGAATTTTCACTAATTCAGTTTTAGGGAGTAATAAAAAAAAAATAAATCTAGTGAAAAGTAATAATTAATTAAATACCACAGTTGTGTGAAAAAAAATTACTCCAATATTATTGGCATCATTCCTATAATATTATGGGAATGGTTCCCATAATATTATAGGAATGGTTTCTATAATATTATGGAAACTATTCCTATATATTATGGGAACCATTCCTATATATTATGGGAATCATGCCGATATTACAGTTTTAATTATAGGTATCGTTCTTATAATTATAGGAACGATTCCCATAATTATAGTAACGTTTCCCAAAAATTATGGGTATAATTCCCATAATTTAAATAATCGCTCCTAAAATGGTATAGGAAAATATTTCATTAAAATTATAGGAATGATTTCCATATTTTTCTCTCCGTGTACTATCGAAATCAGTTAATGGATTTTAACAGAACTAGATAATAAACTCTATTGTAAAATTTTCTCCGTGCAGGACCGAGAATTAAAGATGAAATGGATCCATAAAGTGTAAAATGGTCGGCGGGGAACAGAAGCCTGTCCTCACTTGGACTAACTCGTAGTCCAGCTACTAGTAAATCGGGCCCGTGGACTTTTAATTGACAGGAATGTTTAGCGGGGTAATGAACGCCCGTCGATAAGAGAGAGATGAGATGAGATGGGGAAAAGAAGAGGACCTGGACCCGATATGTAACATGTAACATGTAACATGTAACATGTAACATATATAACGTGCGTTATTACTGAGGATTGTTGGATGCTGGATCCAGAAGCCACGTTTTGTTGAGGTGAGTAGTGTGTTGTTGTATATAGTACCATTGAGACTGAATCGGCGACTAGATAGAGACGCGGCTACAGAAAGCATAAACATTTGGCATTTGCCGTCCCTTATCTCGCGTACGGGGCCGAGTGAATGCGCGCGTTCTCGCCGGTGGGCGTGCTGCCTCATCTCCAAACATACGTCCTCGGATCATCACAGAAGGGGTATTCTATGACGCTATAGATCACTCAGACTCCACCTTCAGGGGCCGGCCAGAGGCGGAGTTTCATTTCCGCGGTCGCCAGGGTGCGACGCGCCACGGACACTTTCTGAACTACTTCTTAACCCGCCAAATAACTTATCGTTATAATAATAATTATTATCCTTGCTATCAATATTATAATTGTTATTAAAAAAAAAAAAAATTATTTAATATTTTTTATTAAAATTTGAGATAAATTTTGCAAAAGTAGAAAAATTTCTCTCACCTTTTTATTTTCCGGAAATTTGAGGTTAGACTTGAATTTTTAAACCCCTCGGAAAATTTCCAGCCGCTGCTGGAGAAATTTAACTGTAAAAGTCTGCAGCAGGTTTAGTTCCACTGATTTTTTGTCGCACAAAATTTTGCAATTACTTTTTAAAGCCACTGGGAGTAAAAATTACGAGAGACTTACACGCGTCGTTTCGTGTGACCGTAGTTTAGAATTCAGCCGCGGCGAAGCAGCACTGGGGGGGGGAGGGAGGAAGCTCGCCCTACTCGAGAGACAGATGAGATGACACTGTACTACATGATCCCGCCCATCATGAGCAAGTTAAAGGGAAAAGAGTGAAGAAAATGTTAAAACAAGTGCAGAGATGATAAATAAAATTATTTTGCGGCAATTGGATGCAAGTTTATTTGTTTGTTTGCTGTGTCGATAAAATTTGATTGCCGGATCAAAATAAGGGAGAAAGTTTCTCTGTCCATGTGTTGTTGTCTTGTTGGATAACTTCGGATTTTAAGATATAGATATATCTATAGAGGAGGGCGAAGAGTTAAGAGATAAGAGGAAAATCCTGAGAATCAGAAGCAAGGAGTTTATGCGACATACGAGGAGGAAGGAGGGCGGATCGGTCCGCGAGCGCGAGAGGGAGGACTGTGGGGAGACTGAGGACCTCCCCCACCACGCGGCGCTTCACCGCGACGGCAGTCCGCAGTCAGTCAGCGCTGGACCGCCGCCCGCTCGATTTCTGCATTTTCGCACAGTTTACATTTTACACCCCGGAGTTTTTTTGTTGTTATTTTATTGTTTATAAAATAACTTTAATTAGTTGTAATTTAAAACTTTTTATTTACAAGTTGAGTGATTTTATTAAACTCTGATTGAAGTTGGCTAAGGATAATTTAAATTTACCCGCGTAATTTTAAAAAATGCCGAGTCGGAAAGAGTTAAGAGTGACGTTTTATGTTTGGGATTATTTATAGAGTAGCGGGTGGTGCTAAATGTGGATTGCTATTACTTTTATTATTATTATTATTATTATTATTATTATTATTATTACTATCACGTCTTTGACTGGTTAGAGTTGACATTAATTGACACCGATGATATAATATGTGTGTATCTGTATGTAAATGTATTAATACACCAATATAAATATATATATTGAAGATGATAATAATGTTTATGATGATATTGAATAATGTAATAATAAGCGCTTCAACATTTGTTTGATCTCTTTTTTGTTATGCGATAATATAAATGTCAGTGTTGTATTTAATATAATATAATCCTCAGCTCGACTCGGGTGATGGTAAATCGATTAACGGAAGAGTTGAGTAGTCTAAAGTGTGACAACTGATTTTATGAAGTTTTAAACAAAAAATAGAGTTTTTGTGCGCTTGTGCTAATATTATTTATTGAAGTTTATTTTTAATCGGTAATAATATTATTATTATTATTATTGGTGACATGAGAGCTATTTTGGATTTGTGAGTGATGGTCCAAGTGAAATAAAAAATAAAATTATATATGAAACCCGAATGACGTTGACGGGATTTATCTAAGTGTTTATCAAACGTGAATATTATTATTATTTTATAAAGTATTAATAAATCGGGATTTAGTTTGTTTATTTGGTTAGTGACAAGTAAAGGCGCAATCGGCACATAAAATTGTTGGAGTCTTAATCTTAATCGAGGCTGCCGGGTGGGTGCTTTCAACTACTCTGCAGAAAGGGAGGACCGTCTGAAATAGTTGCGACAGATGTCTCGAAGGAAACAACAAGCGCCGCAACGCATGAAATGTAAGTTTTTTAATCATATTTTTTTGAATATTATTATTAATAAAGTTAGATAAATTATTCCGCGAGATTAAAAGATCGGAGTGAGTTTGCGATGCGCGAAATTGATGTTAGAGCAAATGTTGATTGGATGTGGCGCGCAGCACGTTGCTTCTCCCACGTGGGAGGCCATGAGGCGCAAAACAATCTCGTTTGTAACAACTCATACACCTCACATATACTTTATTACTTTGCCGGCATCGGTATTTCTGTTTTTATCTTTAAATTTAAGATATGTAAGATGTAAGATGCAATGTATTACTTTGTGTGTGTACTTTACTTGTGGTTGTTGGTTATTAGTTATTTTATTCCTTGATTTTTATAATTCCTGTTAATATTTATTATTTATTATTTATATCGGGAGGAAATTTAGTATCCGTTAAATCTGGGTAACTTGCGAGAATATAAATCTATTCGTGTGTTGAGAGCTAAAAAAATCTAAAAAATATATTTTTAATGAGTAATGCTGTTTTTTATTGAAGAATAATGTACATAAAATGAAGAGAATGAGATATTTTTTTGAATATAAATTAGGTTTGAAAAATAATGAAGATGCACAGTAAAAAATTTTCTAATTGTGTCACAAAAAAATTGGGTTAAAAATTTTTATGATAAATATATTTCATACATCATTTTTTTGACAGAATTTTTCTATCGTTAAAAATTGGAAAAATTTCATGTATTTTTTTACTTATCAAGAAAATCAAAAATTATCAATTTTTGGGTATCAATGTAATACTTTTCTTGGATTTTTAATAAATTATTAACTTCATATTACATTATCAACAATAATATTAATTTTTAAATACTGAAAATAGTAACTCAACAATTGTAAAATGAATTAATAAAATAAAAATTAAGTATATAATTCTTTAAAAATAAATTAAGAAAATTATTCATCATGCACTTTGATTAATTTTAATTAATTCAATTTATATTACGAAAAATTTTTATTTTTAAATTCAATTAATTTTATTCAAAGTATTAATTAAAAATTGATTCATAGAATTTTAAAATAATAAAGAAATATAAAATTAATAAGTTTAAACTTCAAATGACATTAAAAATTGAAAAAGTTAGATGTCAGTATAACTTTAATCTACTAAAATTCTAATGACAGTTTCTATAACGTTAAAAAATGTTTTTAAAATAAAAATCTTGAATTTTAAAGAATTATTGAAAAATTTTCAAACTTAATTTTTTAAAAAAACTTTGTAAATGTTCATTAATTTAATTTTGATCAATTTATATTAAAAAAAAAAAATAAAAAATTTTGAAATACATTTCCAACGCACGTATTACATTTATTTTTCCACACTACTATCGTGTGAAAAAAACAATAAATGTTAATAAAAAAAAAAAAGTGACAAGGCTGTCATTAATCACCCATGCCTGCAAACAGCATAAATAATTATCATAAAAGTGTCCGTAAATCATTAAATATCTAGTAATTATTTCTTTTGTACGATTGCTTGGAGTATTTATACGCGAATTAATTCATTGACCCGAGGATAATTATGTCTATCGACAGTACGTACTCACGTATCGGGAAAATGTTATAACCGGTGGAAAGGATCGGTATATAATACCGGTACCTGGCCAATCAAATAAAACCGCGGGTAGGGTTTTGAACCGCGAGTGTCGGAGTATGAGCTCGAGATTATTTATTGTCACTCTCGGCGTTGTTTACGACGCCTTTAAAATTTGACTCGACTTATTACACTTAACATTGTACATTATACATTATACATAATATATAATACCGATCGGTACGCAAAAGTATTAGAGCAGAGCCAACTTTCCTGCCGAGTTGTGGTTTATCCCTACTTTATTTAACGTATAGTAAGTATAAGTACTAGTACGTGTTACGTGTACGTACTCGATACTGATGCATGTACATGTACACAGAGAGCGAATCACTGCTCGGATCGGCGTGCACATAAATCGAACTCACCTGACAGCCGACTCAACCGAGACGCGGTTAGAATTCTTTGATATTGGCTTGCGAAACATGAGGACACATAGTCGTCGAAAAAACCACACATCATTCCTTATATTCTATCTTACTGCGTCCTCTATATACTCTCACTTGTATTTTATTTATTAAATATTTCATAATTTATTGCTGATATGTAATTTAAAAAATTCGGAAAATTTTGTCCCAAAAAAAAAATTATTGATATGGTAAAATTAGGTTATTTTAGTTCAATTTTTATCATTAAGAAGGTCTTGATCTGATGAATATAGAGTTTCTAAAAGTTTCATACAAATATTAAAATTAATTTTTGGAGTAGTTATTTATAATTTGAATTTCGCGCTACATAGAATTTTTTTATTTCTTTATTTTATTTTGTACAAGTCAGTGTAGGTATATGTTACATGCTTTAATGTAGGTAATTAAAAATATGAGCAAAATTTCATGACATTTGGTACAATCAGAAAGGTTACAACTTTAATTTATGTCTTTTCATCGTTTTATATTTTGTTTGGCGATTTTCAATTTTGATCCAAATAATTAAGAGAACAAATAAAATTTTGATAGGATACTTTTATTTTAAAAGAAATTTTTATAGACAATTTTGGAATCACTAGAAAAGTTTTGACGTGAATTTGAGCCTTTTCACGATTTAATTATATTTTTTATATTCAAATTTTAATATCAAGTTTTTGGAGGAAGTCTATAGACAGTAAAAAATTTTACGTCATTACGTCAAAAAACTTAGTGTTAAATATTTAACACTTTTTTGTGTTGATTTAACATTTATTGTGTTAAATTAACACAAAAATGTGTTAAATATTTACCATAAAAATTTTTAACACAAAATTTTTTGACACAAAAATTTTTACTGTGTAAATAATTTGTTAGTTTTATAAGCCTTTTCCGTCATATTGATCGATATAATTACTACAATAAAAAAAAAAATTAACTTAATTCAAGAGAAAAATTCTTGTCCCAAAAAAATTATTTTAAAGAGTTTCACTGTCTTAAATCAAGACGAAAAACTCTTGAATAACATAAAATTTACTCAAGCTAAGAAAAATTTATTAGTTTTAAAATTTTTTTACTTAAATTAAGAAAATAAAATTCTTCAAAATAATTTCGTTGGTTCAAGATTTCTTCTTTTGCATCAATTTTATTATTTTTATAATTTGTTTCAGATTATTTGTATTCCAATCAAAAATATTCAAAAATCATTTAGCCAAAGTTTCTGTATTTTTAATTCATATTTCTCGGCAGCCACATGATGACTGCAGGTTGCTAGTCATATTATTATTGCTGTTATAATCATCATGATTTATTAAATAGTAAATAATGAAATTAAAAATTTTCATTTAAAATATTAAACCTAGCATCTGTCATCCGTATGTATGTTTATGTTAATTAATAAAATAATAATAAATATATTAATAGAGATGAAACTATCAGGGAAAGTTGTCAGTGTAAATTAAAAATTCAGTTGGTCACCGAGCCGTTTAATTTCTCCGGTAATTTATCGTGTCCGGTTTGAGAGTGAAAGGTGGTGTTACACAAATGAATAATGCGATATATGTATTTTAGAATTTTGGCTGTCCAAATTCAAATAGTATATAATGATGATAATAATGTGAGATTATTATTATTTTTTTTTTTTTTCTTAATTTGTTTAAAGTCGCATAAACTACTAAGTTCATGAGCGACTACTATAGGGGGTAAACTTTTGAGATTGGAACTCGTTTTATTTCTTGGGCTGAACAGAATAATACACTTAAATATTGAAAATATTCATTGGTTTACGCCGGACTCGAACCCGGTCCAATGCTTTGGTAAGCAAGGGCCGGATCCGATAGGCTACTGCGCGCCTCTTATTATTTTATTATAGAGTATATTACATATTAGATATATGTTTTATAGACGATGAACATAGAGATTGTTGGAGGAAGGAGGAAGGAGGAATGGAGGAGCATAACTTGCAAATATTATTATATGAAAGTTTACATGTGTGTAACGCTTCCTCTTCTCTTCTGAGTATATATGTGACGTGGATATCAAGACATATGTGGGCGTAGCAAAGAAATATACTGGCTGCGATAAATTTCAGTGAGCACGCATTCCCTTTTGATTCTCCAGCGATTAATCTTTAGCGAGTCTTGTAGGGTGAAGACGTCGAATATATATTTATTTTTAACCTCAATGTCGGACACGATATATAAATACTAATTTTTCATAAAATCTGTGCTGGTGTGCATGTATGTGTGCCGTCAATTATTGCATATATAATATCCTTGCTCGAGGTACGAAATTTAAGTCAATTTTTTACTTAATTTAATCGGACTGTCAGAAACATTAGTTGGAATAATAAATTTTCTTAGTAAAAAATTTGGTGACATTTTTATTGTTTGTTCATGGTGAAAAATTTTTTTTCTTCAAATTTTTTAACATATAATTAACATAGTAAATTTTTAATCAAGGTCCTTCGAAATTGTATTTAGCGATAAAATAACAAATATTTTAAAATCTGGTAAAATTTCTGTAGCTTGGAACAATTTTTCACGATAAAATTTTTAAATAAATGTAGTAGTTTAAAATAAACTTAAAATTATTCAAATTATTCTATTTTAAACTTGATTTTTATAATTTTAGCTTACAAAATTTTCAATTTTTAATTAATTATTTTATATTAAATTTACTGTAATTATAATTATGGAAAAATAAGATAATTTTTTAGTAAATTAATCATGAAAATAGTGATATTATACAAACAAAAAGTAATGATCTTACAAAATTATTCCAAAATAATTATGATGCTTAAAGGTGATTTCACTCTTACGGTGTATAAATCTTAAATCAAGATTTCACTACATTATAATGCTTAATATATATTCAAATTTTTCGGTATTTTAAAGGAATGTCTTATAGATTGTAATTATTAAATTTGTAAAACTTTAAAAAAAAATTACCACTTTTTTACTCATCATTTTTATTACCTCCGAACATGACACTAAAAGTAAAAGAGATTTAATAAATTATTCAGTAAAAATAAAAAAAAAAAAAAAAGTAACAAATTTGACCAATCATACCAACAATGTGATAAAATGTCAATCAGACGTTAATGTGTGAATTTTTCTACACAGAAAAAAAGGTACCTTGAATTAAGAAAATTGTAAAGAAGGTTCAAGTTTTTTTAGAACAAGAAAATTCTATTTTATTCAAGACAAATTTTTTTTTCTCATTAATTTTGGAGTTCTACAACCCTTAGTGATCTTTATAATATTTAAAAACATGTTGCTGATAATTAATTCTAATGAGATAAATTAAATGAAATAATAATTAAGTAACAAATGATGTTTAAAGTGTTGAGCTGAGTTATTCCATGAAATCTGGGGCAATTCGCGGTCGGGTTTTCATTGATGGAAATGAACGCGTTTGGTAGCTCGTGACTCACTCGTTTGAAGCTAGAAATTAACCGGGACCGGAATTCAGAGTAGAGTAGAATAATTCAGTGTAGTATTATATTATAAGGCACAGATGAGTAGAGTAAGAGTGAGAGTAAGAGAAGCCGAAGTTTGGGTTATTTCGGTGCTGCGAATGAACGGAGCATCGCGATGCATTAACGACGTTATACGGCGAATCTCACCAACACTGAAAATGAGTGATATGTCGAGAGAAAAATCTTATGATTTATTAAAATAGGCACGTTGTCGTCAGACGCTCTACTCGTTACTAAATTTAGAGTCCCTGTCGCTCTTGTTAGCGCCGAATTTTCTTTTCATTGATTTTTTCTTCTTTTCCTTTTATTTTTTTCACATTAAATACCGTTACACTCATAAAATCAAGAAAAAAAAAAACATTTCTTTCTTATTCCATTCTCCGCTGTAGATTCTGTCTTTTTTCTTCTTATTTATCTTTTTTGTATTTCTCGGGGCTTTAAATTTAAGGATACACGGTTCGTTTTTTTCGAGAAGAAAAAATGCACGTTATCCGAGTGGCGAGCTAGTCTGGTACAACACAACACTGATTTTTCCTCTACTCACTCGGTTGACAGATTTATGACCTAGTCCTTGAGATTCCAGAAAAACCGAGGGCTGGATCCCGTGGCTCATTGTTCGGGGTGAAAGTTTGCGCAATGGGCTCCCATCTAATGTCACCCGATGAAGGAATAGTGTAAAAGGGTCTCTGTCTATACCTAACACTATTCTACGGTCAATATTCTCTTCTTTTCTCTTCTCTTATTCTGTATTATTATCGTACCAGCCATGCTATAGTTACAATTTACGATGTGATGTAACTTCACGGAGAATTTTTCTTTTCTTTTTTAAATTGGAGTAAATTTAGGCCGTATATTTTATATTTTTCACACCAATGCTGCTGAGTGTTTTATCTTTAAATTATACCAAATTTTTACAAGTTTAAAAACTGGAAAAAACTATTTCGAGTCTTTAAAAATAAAATTTTTTATGTAATTTTTTTAATGAAATTAAATTTCCTGAAAAAATTAAATTTATAAATTTTTTTGTCTTATATTTTGAAGAAATTTTAAATGTAAAACTCAAAAATATTTTTTAAAAGTTTGAAAATTCAATTTTGGAGCGATTCTTGAAATCCAAAAAAATTGTATTGACTTTTTTTTTTAGAAAAATTAAAAAAAATTTTTTAAAGTTTTAAATAAAATATTAAACATACAAAAAATATTTTTTTAAACAAAAACTAAAAACATTCCAAACATAAACATTTTGCCCTTTCTACATGTTAAAAAATTAAAAAACCAATTATTTAACCATCTAAATGATCTATTTGATTTATACTTATTTGATTTGATTTATATGAATTATATAATTTATATTGTTAATATTCTGATTTATATTTTGAACTACTCTTTAAAATATTCATATTCTAATTTTGAATATATTTTTGTGTTAAATAAGAGTTAGTGCCTGCTATTATAAATTCATTTATATTAACTCTTTCTTTACTCTACTTGTTAAAACTACAATTATTAGATAAATTAAACAATGCCTTGGCATCAAAATATTTTTAAATAAATAAATAAATACAAAAAATCAAGTTTTATTATTTAATATAAAATAAAAAAGTTTTCCTTCTGATAATTGACAGTAATAATTTAATAACTCAATAAATCGTAAAAGCTAAAACGGCATGCAGCTCGTTTCCATATTTCTCATGAAAATAAATTTGCGTAACATATAAACATCGGTGTTTATTAAGCCTTAGAGGTTTAGTGACATAACAAGTTAATGAGTTAAATTAATTACCGGATTAAATAATTCTCTATAAATATATAATCTGTCCAACAAAACAGCAAATCATCAGGAACGACAATATATCATTTATCTGGTTCCACATATAAAAATGAAAAATAAAATGTATACTTGGACATAAAATTATAAATAATTATAATGTATCCAGATATTTATGTTTATCTTTTAAAATTATTTTTCATTGGCTGGAACGTCGCCATCTTTTTCCACTTATCATCTATCTCATATGTGTGTATATAATATTATATATACATAACACGGATTACGTTAAAAAAAGGAAAATGTCATGCACGTTGAAAGATCCGTACAGCATGGCTTATTCATCCACATATTCACATATTCACATATGTATGGTTAACCAAACGTTATAGACATTGGTCGAGTACGAGCCACCGCGGGAGACCAACGTCCTCGAGTCCCAGGCAGCGTCGCGGCGCTAATAAATTAGCCTTAAGAAAAAGATGGCCGGATGACGAATGCCCGATGCCTGGTGTCTAAACCCAGCAGAGTCGTGGAAACATAGCGGGAGATGGAGATGGAGATGAGACCGAGTACGAGGGACTGTCGACGATTCAACATTCAACATATTATATCCAAGAGTGCAAGTGAGATCCATTAGATCTCTGATCAACACTATCCTCATCAGTGAGAGACAGAGATAGAGAGACAGAATTGCTGTGTCGCAATAATAACAGCCTCTGTATATTTTTATTATGTACATCTACATTCTACATGGATACATCAAAGAACCGAGCCCGAGCGTCATCTGACCGACCGACAGTGGAGACATCATGTGATACGGGCCTCAGTAATTAATCGTTCTCACCGTCTATACTTTTTTACCATAATCATTCTTATTATACATCTTTATATTTTATTATCTATCTATATTCCACACTAATATATAAATTTGTTGAGTTTTTAATCTTTGTCCCACTGTAATTAATTAACCATACTTTTAATTTATGTTTCATTTTTTATAATCAGCAGAAAATACTCAGATTTAAATGGCAGGCTAACATTTTTTAATCGTTATATCTAAATACAGACACAATAAATTAATTAAGGAAAAGTTTTAATATTAATCAAATAAAAGCAATATTGTTGATGAGTGAAAATTGCTTTATTTTCTTTACATCGAATATTTAACATTAAAATTTTTAATTTTGTTAAAGTAATTATCTAAAATAAATTGTATTGTAGATAAAGCTTCGAGAAACAAAAATAAAATCAATTCAATTGAATAATAATTTATTTTAAAAATTTATTTAGGTTACTTACTCACTTGAGTCGAATTTATTCTACTCATACACTGAAAAAAAAAATTTAATTGAACCAAGAAAAATTTCTTAGTTCAAAAATTTTTATACTCAAATTAAGAAGATGAAATTCTTCAAAATTATTTCATTGATTCAAGTAAATTTTTTTTTTGTGTACATATTAAAAAATTTAATAGTTATATCGATAATATTTGAAGAAAAGCTTAATTTTTGAATCATCAAAAATATTTGGTGGTGTAAAAAATAAAAAATAGTAATTTTTTGGATTCTAGGGATAAAAAAAATTAACTTGATTCAAGATAGGTTTGGGACCAAGAAAATTATTTTGAAAAATTTGATTATATTGAATCAAATAAATATTATTTTATCCAATAATTTTTTTTCTTAATTAAAAACAACTAAATTTTTTCGGTTTAAGATTTCTTTTCTTAAATCGTTAATTATTGTATTTGCATACATCTAAAATTCTAAAAATTTTCTTACATTTTGAAAGGTATCAAAGTTTATTTATTGTCCACAAATTGAACAGGTTTTGTTGGTAATTTATAATATAATAATGTATTACACCAATACATAGAAAGGAATAAATGAAATTTATTCTCTTAATAGCTGACACATCTTTAAGACTTTAATTATATTTTAAAATTAATTAAATATAAATATAAATTGGTGAGGAGAGGTGAAAGCAGTTCTCCGAAGATCCAGTCAGAGGACATTTCGTTTGACGTCAATCACCTAACCGGCACAATGTAAATACAAAGTACATCCATATATATCCGTACGGTATACATACTTATATACTTATACATATACAAGGAAGTACATGTGTTTATAAATGTGTACCCGACCGAACATAGGGAAGGGTAAATCCAGTATCCAGTGTTGGGTGTTGTTGGTTGTTGGTTGATATATATATGTAGTGCTGACATAAACATAAACACTGACCAACGGACAAAACGCGACTTGGAGCAGAGAGATCTCCATTACGATGGAAATTCCATTATCCCTTGGAAGAAGAGTCCCTCGACGCGGCTCGACACAACCAATCGAACACAAGTATCCTCTCTGTGTTATATGTTATGTACTCGCTTATACTTGTGTTATATTATACACAGTGATAGTAATAGTGATAGTGATGATAATGATAATAATAATAATAATAATAATAATAATAATAATAATAGACACTCGAGGGAACCTCTGTCTTCCCGAAGTCAAACCCACTTATCCAATCCAGTAGCGCTCGATTATCCTAACGCAATAAAAAAGGCATGAATATCAAACGCAACCTTATAAGTTGTTACTTTTATGAGTTATTGCGTTATCCTGTAGCTAAAAACAGTTACTTTACTATGTAATATATAATATATAATATTTAAGCTCTGCTGGGACAAGTTGCCGGGGTGACGTGATGTTATAAAGATAAACATATTTACAAACCTTGATGTTTGTACAAAACAAAATTATTTGGTCATGTTTGAATTTTGTCAGAGAGACAGTGATTGCTGTTCATTTAATTTTTGGGTTTCAAATAAAATTTATGGATAATTTTTAGAAAACAATTTTATAATTAGTTACAATTAGTCTGTAGTTAGGATGAAGGAATGCAACTTTTTATAATGAGTATCAATTATTATGTAGTTGAGATGAAGGAATATTTTATCAAATTGAACTTCAACTGAAATACCTGAAGCAAATAAGGCCTAACTAAGCTAATTTTAATAAATATTAAAGTACATTTTTTATAAAATGTTAATTAAAAATTGTCAAATAAAAGTTAATTTACTTTTTCGTTAAAAAAGTTTTGATTCAAGAGAAAAAATCTTAAAAAAAAACATTTTGAAGAATTTCTTGAATTTTAACAAAAAAATTCTTGATTCAAGAAATTTGATTTATTTATATTTGTGAATATAAATATACAAATACATGGAGTGAGCAGGTACTGAGGTTTTACCTTAGTTAAAATAAATTCTATCTTTCAAAAATTTTTTTATTTAAGCCAATATGATATAAAATAGAAATAATTTTACTTTTAATCTGTACTTTCAATTATAAAAAATATTTAATTTGATGTATCCTAAATTTTAACTGTACTTTTTGAAGAATACAATGAAAACTGTGATTTTTTATGAGGCTCAATGTGAAACGCAAAACTTTTTCAAGTTCAATATATTTTTACCGATTCTCTATCGCTTTTCAAAAATTGAGTTAGATTATCTTATCAATCATAATCACCTAATTTACCAAATTTTATTAAATTCAAAACAGTAATTTTGCAAATATTCTCAAGCTCAATCACCCGACAGGTACGCGTTCTCCGTTGGTCACGTCGTTTTTTTTATCTCACTCGCCCTAATATAGCTCTCTCTAACAAAATGTTTCTTAATAAATTTCCAACAATAATTATAACTGAAAAAAAATCATTGATAAATTTTTCACCTCTATCTCCAGTATCCGGTCTCTGCCTACAGATGTCTCTACTGCAGATGAGGAAGAAATAACAATAATAATAAGAGTAAGAAGAAGCAATAGACATAACAGAAAGGACGATGGGTGCGGTGCGATGGGGCTTCGTCCGTCTGTCTCGTCTCGCGTGACGGCCTCGTCAGCCGTCAGCTTCTACTTTGGATCGATACGGTTGCCACTCTTAGTATAGCGTCCTCGTAGCGCCACCCGCCACCCGTGAAAACCAATGCACCCATACTCGCTTTTTCTTCTATTATTCCCATCCACTTTCCTCTTGTTTCTTCTGGTTCTTCAGTAGTCGCTCCTACTGCCCTCCATCCTCCACCCTCCACCCACCACCCTCAATTCGCGGTATAGGTGTAAGTATAGGTACTACATATATATATATATATATATACAGTCTAGTTGAGTCGAGTCGAGTTGAGTTGAGTCGATTTGAGTTGAGTCGAGTCGAGTTGAGCCACCGGCCGGGTCAGAAGACGTCTGCTGCCCGGGCGAGCGACAGCTATCCCCTCTTATTTTGCTCTCTTCCTCCGAGCTTTAGTCGCCTTTCCATCGGCGAGCTTGCACCCCCTAATACACTCTCACTCTATCTACACTCCCGGCTTTATGCTGTATATTATATACACACACACACACATATATATATATATACAATAACAACGTCTCTCGTCGTCTCCACGACTCTATTCTACCGCGACGTGCCGCGAGATGGACAGCTTTGCTATCAAAATGTACGTGTCGGTGAAACGCCGGCGCCCCGGGCGATCTTATGTTCACTAATGCGCCAATACTCACACACTGTCTCACTATTAAACCCGCACATACAATAAAAAATTCTCTTATATGTTTTATATTATATATATATTTATTAGTGGTTAGCTCTCGCGATGTCTATCCGATCGAAACTTTATCCTCATCATATTTTTTATTTGTCACTTCGTTCGTTCGCTTGTCACAGAACTTAAAAATATAAATTCAAGACAAAAGCTGGACTACATCAGAATCGTTAGATTTATCTATATTTATTTAACGAAAAAAAGCTCCTTTGATTTAAGTAAATATCAAAAATTCTAAATCAAAAGTTTATGTTAGAAATACTTTATATTAAATCAGATACCATCTAGTGTGTACAAGAGAGATGAAAGACCGACTTGTGTGTACTTTTTATCAACACCATGAACTATCCATTATTTAATCTTTAATACGTCTTTGAGCGAGTTCGTCGTCTTGACGTTACATTTAATAATTGTGTATTGGCTCATCATGAAGATGAGCCAATCGTAAATCATTGATTGACGTAGAAGTTTGATTAAAAAGTGTTTTTATTTATTTACTATTTAATTTTGTAAATAAATCTCAATTATGACTAATAATTTATAGTATAATTTTTTTTTAAATATATCTACTCAATATATTCTCAATTTTTCGTTCCTGAAATTTGAAACACTTCAAAGTCAAAAGTAGAGAAGCTCTATTGAAATTGAAAAAATGATTTTGTTTGGATTCAATTAATTAGACTAATTATATGCACATTTATAAAATAAATATCGGGAATAATAATCAAGATACTTTTACTGATAATAAAATTAATCTTGTTAAAGAGAAAAAATCTTTAATCAAAATGATAACTTTGAAGAATTCATCAGTTGTCTTGAATTAAGCAGAAAAGTTTTTAAACTAAAGAATTATTATTTGATTTAAAAATTTTCTGCTTAATTCACCACAATTAATAATTTTTTTGGTTTAAGATTTTTATAAGCCCAATTGAATGATAATTATCGACATTGTTTTTTCGCAAAGAACTTATAATTAATTACTTTGATTTTTTTATCAGTGTATTAAATTAAACTTTTTAACCCAAAAAAAGAAAAATTTTTTTCTTATCTTAAAATAGAATAATTCAACCCAAGAATATTAGATCAATATATCAGTATCGTTTTATTAATATATCGCTAATCAGAAAATTTCTTTCTTCAACTGAAAGATTATTTCTTAAGTTAAAGAAAAGAAATTCTTGTACTCGAAAAAAAGAAAAAAAATATGAAGATAATTTTCTTGTTTAAAGTAAACCTTTTCCAGCGAACATGACACACATGTTGTTTACTTAGGCGACTTGTTAACAACGGGACGGATAAATAAACAAATAAAAGTAAACGACAAGAATCATTAATTTACTTTATCATGTTTTAGTAATAATAGTTACATGTACTTTTAATCGGGCGACAGTAATAATGAGAATCCTTGTCAAGAGAGCTAGTAGCTGGTGGCTGCTGCCGGTAGTCATAGTTGTTGAGATTGCAAAGTGACCCATTGACGGAGGCAGAGAGACAACCAATCGATACTCTCGGGAAGTTTACACTGGCGACCCAACTGGCTGATGCCTCCACACCAACCATCACCAGCAAACTACACTTTTGCTCTGTCTTGTTCTTGTTCTTGTTCTGTTGACGATGAGTGAAGGGAGACCAGAAAATAATAAACGGAGAGAAACACGATGAAAAGTTACTGGATAGGAAGAAAAGAGAAGAAGCAGCGTATCGTCCGTTTCGTCAACCTGTCGAACTGAAGGAGCTCTTATCCACATGACATGTCGAGCAAAAAATATTTGAAAGAGAAGCTTCCGTAGACGCTTACCAGCCCGACAAAGACTCCCAATAATTTCAAGAGTTATTTCTACCCTCGCCTCCTTGGCAACTTGTCTTTGTGCTTTCTTTCCGCTTTGTGTCGGAAGAATAAATGTGAGCTTGTGTACACTGACATACTCACACACACAGACTCACTGATCTAGCATCAGCGTGGGTAGTAAAGAAGGTTAGGCACAGTTGACCAGCGTATTGGAATGACGGGTTGACTGACGGGGGTGCTTCGAATCGCAAACGGATACGCTGACGGGCGGACATGTCTGAACCCATGTAACGATTACGTTTCGCGGACAACGCCAATCAATCAGCTCATTACTAACGTCAATCACATTCTCCTCCAGGCGATGTGGAGCCTGTCACGTTGACACTCACTCATCCATTTATGTTATATATTATTATATAGACTTCTTGGGATGACGCCCCGCCAATTGGTTTTTCATTCTATATATTCTTATACATCGATAGTTTTTCTTGATATTGTTCTATTGTCTCGGTAAATAATCTTTATGATGGGCTATAAATATAATATCACCCGGCTAATAAGGAAGTCCCCCACAGCCCGCTATGAAAATACTTATTATAATTTTTTTATTTATTGACTTTGTTTTAATCTCAATACATCTGGAGGGTCTTTTTTCTTTATTGAGATGGAATTTTTTTACAATGTAATAGACTAAAAAGATTGAAAATTTTTTTTAAAAAAATATACTGGTGAAAATTTCATTTTTAATTTTAATTAATTAGATAAATTTACTCGCGAACCAAGAGAATAAAACTTTTTGAATTAAGAGAGAAATTTTTTAGTTCGACAATTAAAAAAAAAAAAAAAAGGATAGGGGAGCCTGGGGCACGACGGCCCCCTTAAGCCGATTTTTCTTTTTTGTGGCTTTCAACTATCAAATTCCTTTATTTTCCATCTATTTCGAACGAATCAGTCGAAATTTTGTAAAAAATCGAAAAAAAAATTTTTTTTTTCTGGGGCACGACGGCCCCCTCCCCAAAAAATCATATAAAAAAAAAATTTTTTTCACTAAAGCTATTATACCATCAAAATCTAGAAATTCTCCTCCCAAAAAACGTCGCCGAGGGAAAACCACGATTCTTACGCGTCTTGAGTATTGCCGAGAACTCACACACAGAAAAAAAAGTCATCTTGAGTCAAGTAATATTTACTTGATCCAAGTATATTCAACTGAAGATAAAATATATTCTTGAGTTAAGTAAATTTTTTTCTTGTTTTGGTCAATCTTGGTTTAAGCAAATATTCCCTAGTTCCAACATGCGTACCAACTTAAGTGAAGAAAAAAACCTCTTAATCCAAGTAAATCATTCTCTTGGTTTTTGAACTTGCTTGAAGTACACACGGGCGCATCGAGGCCCGAGTAGGACAGCAGCCGCGCGGAAACCCATTTTCAACATTAAATAAAAATTATTGTTTATGGAGCTAGAATTCCGGGAGTCGAGACTTTTTTTCAGAAATTTCCTCCTCTTTAAGGATCTTTTTTCTGATTGTCGATATCACTTATAGTTATTGAGTTATTAACGCCACAAATTCCTAACCGTGTACTTTGTATGAGTCGAGCAAATACTTGTATATACAAATATTTTCGTCACTACACACTTAACTGTAAATCAGTAATATAATGGAAAATCAGCAATTAAAAATTAATCAAAAATGTCTAATTAAATGAACACAAAAAATAAAAATCATGCATAAGGTTATTTTTTTAAATTTAATTCTTTATTAAAAAAATCTCGGTTTAGTTCCAAAAAATCACGTCACCAACGTTGGCGCTACTTTCCAAACCAAGAAAAAGATTTACTTGGGATAAGTATATGACATTATTAGTTCAAGAATAAACAAGAACTTGAAACAAGAAGTAAATTTTGAAGAAAATGATTTTCTCGAGTCAAGATGACTTTTTTTTCTGTGCAAAGGTGAAAAATATTTTTTTGTACATATAATAAACTTATAAGGCATTTCAATGAAATTAAAATCAATTAACGGTAAATGCTGATGTAAAGTTTAAAAAAAAAATTGTTTTATTGAGAAACATTAACGAATTTTCATGTAAGCTCGGAGAAGCGAGCCATCAACCGTTTAGTACTTTTAAATAAAAAGTAATCGTTTTTTCGCCAAAATCTTGCTTCATTTTATATTCTTCGCTAATTACATAAAGGTTTAAGTTAAAGAGGGGTTTACAATAATAAGAGTTAAGTTTTATTGTATATTTTTCTTCATTAGCAAATGATTATTTCACCTATTTATAATTTTAACTTCACGTCTATAATTATTACATTTCATTTTTTGCAATAACTATATATATATACATATAAGTTATAAAAGTAATTACACATACACGTCAGAAATTGAATATCAAAAAATCATGACAAATTTTATTGTTAAGCTGTTAATTAGTTTTAAATAGATAATAATTAAGAATAGAATTAATTTCTTTTATTGTACTCAGAGGTTTTAAACCTACGTACAAGAAAAAATACAGAGATGTTTTTTAGCAATGAATTGGTAACATTCGTTTACATTGATTGAAATCACAGGTTAAGTTTTCAGATTGAGCTTTTTAAATACGTAATATCTTGAACCAGATCTTTTTTTTTATATTTTTATCATGTCAAAATTAGAAATATGAATTGCGTAAAGTAAGACATCCTTGGAGAAATTCAAATAAAACTTTGAGATTAGATTTCTGTCTGGTGCAGAGGATACCATGATCTATAATTAATAATATAATTATTACTGTTTTAATTTTAAAAAACTCTGTTTTCAATTTTTTATAAGCCATATAATTCAACTTTTCATTAAATTTTTCAGTTTAATTAAATTCATTCTAATTTATTGATCTGAAAAGGCCTAAAATAATGAATTCTTTAAATTTGTCATTTTTTTTGAGTGGTCCATTATGCCCCATATATTACATATTGGCCCAAAATATCATAAAAACATCATAGAGGCTATAACTTGACAAAAAATGGAAAAAAAAATTTTTACCTAATTTTTGAGAGGGGCCGTTATGCCAGAGACCGTCGTGTACCTCTCTCCCCGGTATAATTCAACCTTTTGTTAAATTTTTTATTTCAATTAAATTTTTTCTAATTCATTTTACCACAAATTTATCACAATTTAAAAAAAAAAAATTTTTTTT
>CAJNRD030001124.1:15754886-15800556 GCA_905319865.3 Cotesia congregata
CTCAAAATATCATAAAAACATCATAGAGGTCATAACTTGAGGGAAATTGAAAAAAAAAATTTTTACCTAATTTTTGAGGGGCCGTCGTGCCCCGGGGGGCCTTCGTGCCCCAGGTTCCCCTACACTTTATTGTTGTTAAAAATCATTATATATTTTCAAAAATTATTTTTGAATTAATGCAGCCTCTCTTTAAAATAATTATTTTTGATTAAAAATTTTTTTCTTTAACTAACTGATTTTTTTGCCGTGTAAAAAAAAATTCACCCTTTTTTTATCATTATAAAAAATATTAAAAATTGCTAAAAAATTACAAAAAATGTTTGGTAGACTTAAAAAGTAATTATTAGTCAACTTTTGACCGGTCAAATGACGTCCATAGTCAGTAAATTTTTATCTTCGCCAGAGCATTCAATAAATAGATCAATTTTTAGTGTCATTTTGCTTAAATGTGACGTTAATAGTTTTAGTGTGTGATGCATATCATGTTTGACCTATTTTCTATACTCGGTTATATTCCAGTGATTCATAGAATAATATATCTTGAATGAAAATGTAAATCAATTTCGTCGGTCAACGAACTCTAATAATATTTCAATATAATATAATTTAATTATCCTTTTTATTTTGTTGGCATAACATGAATACTTAATTTGCTCTGCCCTAGATACAATATTATTCGAAAAATTTTAATTAATTTTTGAGAACAGCCGAGGTAGAAATTTGTGAATTAGCTGTAAATAAAAAAGCTCGTGGGGAAACCAAGTACGGACAGGAGTTGAGTGAAAATAAAGTAAGAGAGTGTGTATTAAGTATGTATGTATGTAGATGAAGAGGAAGAAAATAAGCTTTGGATAGTATATAGATATATATGAAAGAAAAAAAAAAGGTTTGAGCGAATTTGAGAGACCAGAATCACGAAGGTCAAGACAGAGGGTACCGTGGAAATACCGAGAGCTAAAAGCGAGTCAAGTATAAGTGAGTGAGAGTAATCGAGTAAATGTGTGTAAGTGTATGTATATACTGTACACTGTATATAAAAGGAGTAAGTGAAGGAGAGTGAAGGAGAAGAGGAAGCGGGTGGGTAGGTGGGTGGTAGCGATAACAGGGGCGGACGTGGAACAGAGGCGGAGTAGGTTGCTGCAGACGCGGGGTGCGACATGCTTTATGACGTCTGTTCATCACATCGCCCCAACGTCATAAATTAGAAATCACCCCTTGGATAGGCTCCCATCTATGATGGCGTCAGTACCCAGGGATCGCCTCGACTTATCCAACCAACATACGTTCGTTCCTTTATATGTATATATATGCTGCCTCTACGCTTATACGTATGAATATAAATTTGTTAAAAGTATTGGTGGGCTCTAATATACACAAACCCAACGTAAACGATCAGAGACGTCAGCTATAATTTCATTCGGGTTACCAAGGATCCGAGATAAAAGAAATTATTGCTCAAATACACGGCTTATCATACATAAATATTCTTTATTATTTTAAATAATGCTTTTTATTGCTGATATTTGACAGGTATTTTCATTTAAAGTTTGTTGATTTAAAATTAGTTAATAAAATTAGCAGAACCCAACTTTCTAAAAATTCTGCTGTTTTCTGATTTTTGATAAAACTTGGCATTTATATTTAACAGACAATTATCAAAATTAAAAAATGAGAATGATCGAATTTCTGAAAATTGTTTGTACAATAAGCTTTAATTTTTTTTACCTGTACAATTTTCTAGGATGTAAAAATGGAATATTTTTGATAAAATTTTTTAGCAAATTTTAATAAAAGTCAAACTTATCAGACTTTTATTAATTCTTGTTAAAATAACTACTAAACGCAATGACATCTATAAAATAAATCTGATAATTGATAAAAAAAAGCTTCAATTCTTATTTAATTGTTTTTCTAAACCAAAAATCTATTATTTAATAAAATTTTACAGTCTGTTTCTATTAGCTAATTACTCTTCAATGAATACATTATTTATATATTAAAAAAATTAGATATCTGCCACAATCATAATTATTTTTCTTTTCGTTAAATTAAAAAAAATATTTTTAAATGACTATCGATTGTCAAACCTGATAATTACAAAATGACAATAAACTTTCAGCACGAACTTTGAACTTTTATGATCTGAAGTCTTGGATCATTTAAAATAAACAATAAACAATTATCCTGGGATGAAAGGACTGATGACTTGTCGTTATTAGCTTAGATGAACTCGGTCATTGCCGATAAAACTAAATGATGTTTAAGATGAAGAATAGGATCCGTGAAGTAGACGAACCGTTGAAAGAATAACAGAGCGCGGTGCCGAGACCTTTGTGAAAAATCGTGTTATAACCCTAATTTAATTTTATGGCCGGCATTACTGGAGATTGTGTTCCCGGTTGTATATCTATATGCTCAACCGGCCTGGGTTCATAATGCCGTGTATGCCTGAGTATAATAATGGAGAGACAGAACAGCAAGAGGAAGGGGACTCAGAAAGGGAGCGAGGGGGTGCACGACTAGGAGGGACTAATAATCAGTTGTAACGCGAACCGTCGTAAACCGCAAAACAACGAGACTCGATGAGTTGAGAAGGACCAGAGAGAGAGAGAGAGAGAGAGAGAAGAAAGAAAAGAAGAAGAATACAAGCCGACAGGAGGCAGGAGGCAGGAGGAAATATGGAGTATGTTTATATTTAACAGACCAGGAAGCTAATTATGGATTTAGTGTCATTATCTCCGAGCAGGATGTGTATTATGTATTGGCTGTTGATTGGCCGACGTTGATGCCCGTCGAAAGAAATAATACAGATTTTGAAGGTTCAAAAATAAAATTAAATCTCATCGGATAAAGTTTATTCGCAAACATTTAGAGAGTTGTTTAACTTGCCGGTTGTGGAGCGGAATCTATCGAACAAAATTACTATAATACGACAGGACCATCACGTCGCCGGGTTCGTTGCATATTATTCCGTTATATTATTATCGATCGCCGTAGAGCGATATTAAAGTGGTTCTCTATGTTTATGCCGGCTCTTCCGAAAAACCATGAAATTACCTATAATTGGTATGAACATAGCATACCAAGTGTAGTTTCTGCCTCCCCTGCCTGATCCTGATAGGTGATCCTGGTGGTGATCATCCTCCATGGTTATAGTTATGTCTATAATCACTGTGAGTTTTTGTCCCGTGATTGGCGCCAAGCTATACGATCTTCTTTGTTTTCGTCAATAGTCCACCATCTTGATGTTGGGTCGATGTCGATTAGATAAAGAGTGCCTTAATACTGGTCTATAAGGTGATAGATAAAATTCCGCAGAGTATCTTCAATATAAAATATATAAAACTTAACAGTGAAGATAATGGATATTGTACTCGCAATGGATCAATGATAAAAATTAATTATACTCGAACGTATACTGTTGAAAAGTTGGTAACTTTTATTAAGGATTTCAGTGGTATGAAAGTTTTCTAAATGAAGTTAAACAAGAAAGAACACTTGAAAGATTTAAAAGATCGCTAAAAACATATTAAATCTTGTGATTAATTGTAATAGACTAATAAAAAACTGTGCAAATAATTATTTGTAGAAAAAATACTTAAGAAATGGATTATTATCATCTTCTTGCAATGCAATTGTAGTGAAAAGATGGCAGATTTCATGTAAAAATCTATAGAAAACTAAAAATAATTATTTAAAGCCACCTCGAAAATTTTCGTTCTTATCGAAAATGGTTAATGTCCTTTATTTTTAAACTAATCGACCGATTAAAATTTTGTTGAAGCACGTCCTGGGTATTACCTCCCAGAACAAGCCTACAAAGTTTCATAAAGATACCTTCAACATATTATAGAAAATTAGTATAAAATCTTTGGAACAATGATTGCTAATCGTAAAAATGACCTTGTCCTTTTTCATTGCATAAAAAACGAAGATTAAATCAGAGACTGAGCTTTGGCAAGATATTTTTTATATAATACAGTATGGCGGAGCATTAATACAAGTAAAGAGCTCGAAGGTTGAACAGCCGAACTAGGTATGGCTCAGGAGTTTGAGTTTGGCTGCTGGCCACCGTAAAAACGTCAATTAAAGTGTTTTATTTGATCCTTCGTTATAACGTTGAAATGGAATTTTGATTTATAGCTACTGTGGCCCACGGCGGGTGTGTTTTCTTGTGAATGTGCTGTGAATGAGCGAACAGGTCACCAATACTTATGCATACCTACTCACACACACACACACACACACACACACACACACACACACACACACACATACTTAACTTATGCACACACATATCTAATCCAGACGTAGGTCGATGGAGCGCGTAAATAAAATAAATAGGGGAGCTATAATTAGTCGGTTGGACTTAACTTGAGCCGTGAGCTTGTGAGCACGTCGATCTTGAGCTGAGTCGTGCTCTTGATAAACAAAAGTCGCCTGACAGCTATCGCATGCCTGATACCAATACCAACTTCCAACTTCCAACTGCCAACTCTGCTACTTGTATTTGTACTTAAACACACGCATACGCACATACTCACTCAACACACACTTTATTATTTTGAGAAGCTGACATGTGTAGACTCGCCGAGTCAGAAAGACCGAGGGGTTTAATGAATTGAGCAGGCTAAGAAGAGCTAAACCATTCCCAGTAGCAATAACAACCCATCAGAGCAACAGAATAACTCTGTAAAAGAGTAGTAAAGTAAATTTTAAGTACAACAGCCAAATGTCTGTGTCTGGTCATCAAAATGTTATTGTTTATTGTATTGTGGGGCAACGACATCCTGATTTATCATCGAGAGCCCACGGCCGTGCGTGAAATAGTAACATAATCCGGTTGATTTGTGAGCACTATTGTTACCAAGTGCACCGAGAGCTTCAAGTATCGTATATATACATACTTGTGCCAGTGCTAGTAGTTTGCCAACGATACTAAACTCTATTTATTTTCCAGCCGTTATCAACCGCAATTCTGCTCACTTATCCACCGATTCGATTAACACGCACTTGCTTTCTGTTTGTTTATCATGCCGATAACAAAATCATTCGTTGTTAACTTTTTATCCGAGTTACACTTCTGTTACCCCCAAGGATCATCAACAAATAATGACTTCTAAACGGTGATTATGCACCCAGTTGATGGTGATTAGAAAAATAAGGTGGCAAGATGATTAATTATCATCAAAGAGTTGTTTAGCACCAAGACGTAAGCACTGGTGTCAGTATTATGGCGCGAAACGGCGGGCGGTCCCTACTGTTTGACGAGAGCCATTCATCCTCATATCCACCTACGTTTGTGAGAGACGTACACCACTCAGGCACGTGTTGTTAGTCCATCTCGGTGGGCCCATCTGTCATCCGTCAAAACTCTGAGCCATAACTTGGGGAATCTCGAACTACTGCCACTACTACTGAAACTTGCACACACATCAACACTTGGACACGTACCGCCAGCCCGATCCTCTTAATCATCGTAACTTTTAAACTTTATTACAACTTTCCTCAAGCTTCCACCTTCCTCTCGTATAGACACGCTCATTTTTTATAACCGTAACTCACTGTATCTCACTTTGGAAATACAAATACATAAAAGATTGATGGCTAGCTGCTGATGATTGATAGATTCGTTGACCCTGATGATGATGACCTGCTAACGGTTCTCGCATTAGCGTGACAAATAGCTTCGTCTAATTCTAATCAGAGCTCATAAATTACCAAATTAATATTCTTGAGATGTGTAGCACAGTGAGTAGGTCATTCGTCAGATGTCAGGCGTCAGACATCAGACATTAGATAACAAGATGTTCTGCGCCCTCCTACTATATATTAAAGCTACGAACTGAAATACTGATATTAGATCTGAAGATTCGAACTGGCGTGAGTACGTCAAATGTCCAATGCCCAATCAGGCTGCGTGGAACGTAATGTACCATGCAGTAAATAATGAACGGTGAATAGTGAATGATGAATAATGAATAATATTGTCTAACAATGGACTTCTGTCTTGAGACTTTCTGTCGAGTCTTCTGCTCAGTACCGGGGACATTATTTTATATGATGCACCCACGTCATTTTCCCTGGTAGTGATCGTGATGCTGATGCTGATGGGTTAGAGTCACGAGGAGACAGGATAAAAATAATATAAAAATCACGAGCATCAGTTGGAACTGCATTCAAGTGACAAGATCAATGATGAAGAAAGTCCTGAGACCACCCACCATGTATTTGCATTTATGCATCACAAGTTAACGGTGCAACTGTCAACACTCGTAGGTTTGCACCACTGAGGACATGCAAACCTCGTCAGCGAAACTCACTTTATTTTATTTTATTATAAATATATATATGTATATGTGTGTGACAGCCCACACAAACGGTCTCGTATACAACGTTTTATGGACATAGTGTAGATCAAGAACCGCTTACGAATTACGCGACAAGTAGCCAACTACACTCGCAAAACGCAAACCGGATTGTCGACGTCTCTCGTTTTCTATTCAACACGACTGCTAATTAGTCAACTGACATTGAACTTTCATGATCGTGGTGTCTGAGTACTCATTTTTTATGATTTTTATTTTATCGATCGGATGGTAGTTTACTAATTATATTTTTTGTGTGTTGGTAATTATTGATAATGTATTTTTGGATTACTTTATTATAAAGTTATCGTTAATTAAAATTTTTAGTTAAACTCTTCTTATTTTATGATCAGAAAACAAAAATCGAGAATTATTAAAACGACGAATGATCCATTTTTAAATATAGTATGTGTAAAATTTTTAGACCTGATTTTTAGGCGTAAATTTTCTGTAATTAAGACGAAAAATTTGCTTGATTCAAGGTTTTTTTGTCTTTTTAAGCAAGTTAAATTTTTATCAATATAGCAATCAAAAGTTCGAACTTTTTTCTTGTTAAGCAAACTCAAAAAAATTTTTAAATTGTTAGTTCCTGTATTTTAAAATTAGGCAGTTGGCTCAGCCTTCTTAATTATTATACTGATAAAAAATTAACTTAATCGAAGAGTGAAATCTTAATTCAAGAGGAAAATTTTAAAAAATTAGATCATTTGGAATCAAGAAGAAAAATTTTTTGATACGGAAAATTTACTTAAGACAATAAATTTTCTTTGTTCAGTTTTCTACTCAATTCAAAATAAACTTTTTAAAATTATCTTTTTGGCATACTTAATCATAAAATTTTCAATATAAAAAACTCTATAATTAGTACAATCGCTATTAATGAAGATGAATGTGAAAACAAATAAAATAAAAAAAGAAAACCTTTTAGTTGTTGTCAATTAATCTGTTTGCTGTAAGTGCGTATGCAAGCATTATAAAATACTTGTCATATTGATTTAATCTTTTCAATTAGCTTCAGTTCGTAAATTATCAATGATATTAATTGCTTTTATATTTAAAAATTCTGCATAAATAATTTACACATGCGTTCTTCAGAGTTCATTTTTGGATTTCCAAATTATATCAAATAAACGATCAATGGTCGTTTACTGTCCCACTCAAATGAATTTTAGACACGTCTAATAACAATAATTGGTTGTGAGCACACACTGGTATGATGCACAAGTTTCTCGGGCGTAGCAAACCCGTACATACAATATATACAGTACAGAATCATAGTCAGAGGTACATAGCGCTCACGTGATTGAGACAGATTTGTCACTCGGGATCTCATTCATTATAGTTCCATGTATTCAACATACTAGCCGAGCACCTTACAAAATATATACTGCGGGCAGAGGATATTTACCCATACGCGATACAAGGTATAAATACTCATATGAGTTTGTGAATTATGAGCCCATAGATATATGTAGTACGCAAACAGTCGTTTGAGAATTTATTATTAATTACCGGCAAAGGCGAGTGAGCAAAGGCTCCTCTCCCAGCTATGAACTAGAGGATACTGCGGAAACAATAATTATAACGAACGCGTCGTATCGCATTATCAGCGCTCTTTCGAAAAGCCAATTCGAGCATAACAGGCTTTCGCATCCTATCCCTATCCCTCGACACCTTCTCTGCCCCCTGTCTCGTTTTTCACCTCAGCCGTCCAATCCCATATCCCGTATCCAGTATCCCATATGGATTCCTATTTTATCCTTTTTCCTCTTGATTTTGCTCCTTCTTCATCTTCCACTGTTTTTTAAATCGATTATATTTCGAGTCGCATGCACACTCGACATCTCGGTCCACCTTTATTTACAAGCCGAGTCACCTTTTATTACGCCATGATATTTGCTAATTGGGGGAGATTATAAAAAATACAGTGGCTAATAACCCGAGCTTATACTCTATATATATACATTATATATATACATATATATATATATATATATATATATATGTATGTATGTTGTATAAAAGTAGAAAGGCAGAGTGTCTCCAGGGAGCTACGAATAATCATCCGCAGTCCGGCGTGTAGGTACACGTAATATTTCATCGTTTTGTGTCTTTTAACTTTGACGTACACTATCTTTATGTCTCATCTTTACTCTCAGGCTCAACGAGCTATCCCGCCGGCAGATATTCTTTTTAATTTTATTTCATATTTATTTATCATTTACCCACACATTTTTACCTTTTTTATGGAGCTAAATTATCAAAATTCTGTTTACTAGGGTAATAAAAGAAATTTTTTATTACCAGGAATAATAACAAAACTGTTTGAGAAATCGAAAAGTGCATGCTTTCCATAATTTATTTATATATTAACCCAATTTAATGTTATAAAATATTATGTGTGTTAATTATAGTGTGCTCTCAAATTAGGATGTTAGTAGTTATATACAAGAGAGAAAAGGCAAAGTAAAGTAGTAATGCAATCATCCAAAACGTTTAAAATTGACTTTCGAGGACAATTACGCGGTAAATTATTTTTTACAAACAATATTTGTCATATATAATTCCCATGTTCATTTAAATAGCTCATCTGTAATTATTGTATGGCTTATGTGTGATCATTGATCATTAATCATATATGACTTGTTTGTCATCATATCATATGTAGTTCATATGTGATCATGATCATATATGGTTCAGGTGTAGTCAGTGTTCATATATGACCACATATGCCTCATATATAAGTTATAGTGATCATTATGATTCATATATAATCAAGTTGTCATTTATCGGTTGGTTTATTTCAACAGATTGTTGATGTTTTTGTGTGATGATTTGGAGAGAAAGTTTATCCGTTTTTATTACACCTACGTTGCTTTTTTAACTCTTTTTGTTGTTATTTATATATTTCACTTAAAAATTTTCATAACTTAATTAGAAAAAAAAAAACAGGTCAAATTGATAAACAAGACCGACAAATTGACATAATCACCGACTACCCAAATTAGCCTAAGCTTCACAAACGATCCCCGTAAAAATGTATTAGTAATATTACATAACACAAGAAAAACAGTAGCTCAGTGTAAAATAATTTCTTGGGCATAAAATAATGTTTTTACTGTCGACATAAAACCGATATTTCAAAAGATTTTTATTGGGCAACAAAGTTCGGCAATTTAGTGCCGAGATCGTTAAAAAAGATTTATAAAAGTGTTAATTTAATAATCAGACTCTCGGGTGCTGTTGAAGTGAGAGTGAGAAAGATTTTGTGCGGGTGAGTGAAAACGAGAGACCCACGTACTTCGCCTTTGTCTTTCCAGAGTCCGGAGACCAGGGTAAAAGCCAATGTAATCCGAAACGGTACAACTCTTGTATTCGGAATAGGATGAAGAAGGTGAAGCAAAAGGCAAAAGTAAAGGCGTTCTTGCCTTCCCTTAGCTTACCTTGCACCCTCGTACCTATTCAACGAAAGTTGATCATCCGAAAAGTTGGACAGGAATTCGTCCGTCAACAAAAACTAGGCCTCAATTTTTCGACAACACCGTTTTCTGTATTTGTTAACTCGTGCGTAATCTTCTAGTTGAATTGCCCGACTATCCGTCAACATCAATATACATACATACATTATATATCGGGATAACTGTCTTTTGACTTCTGGAGGTTATTATAATTTATAAACAATGACTCAATAATTTAGAAAAATTTTTTTTTTCAACTCCAAGGAAGGAGGATAAAAAAATATTCAAATCGAAATCGATTATTGGGCAGAACGGTTTAACGGCATTGGGCATAATTTAGCGTTATTTATTGGTTATACTCGAGTGGATATGTTGGTGAAATCTGTCGTGAGTATATTGAAGGTGTATCACGCACGCATAAAAAACATTTACTTGTTGTAGTATATTTACGAGCTGTAGATCACCAGTTCGAAGTTGGAAGAAGAGTTGTCGAGCAGTATCGACCAGAAATAAGAATAAAAGTAATATTATTATAAGAGTCAAAAATAAGAATGAACAAACAATTTTTAAATGGAGAAGAACGAATGGTCAAAGAATAAAGGAGTAGGATCGTCTGATCCATCGAAATCCATCGCACTCTACGTGGCTCCACGGAAATCAGGAATGTTCGATAATCATCGATAAATCATTCCCCATAGTTGCTGTTCCTGTGCTTGCGGTGCTGCTTCTCCTGCTTCTGCTTGTAGAAATGGTGGTGACTCTTTGCATACCATTGCATACCATCACGAGAGTAACATAACCACAAATACATATACATTTTTAGGCCTCACCTGTATGGCGTGGTGTATAGACGGTGGTCTTTGGCGAGTACCTGCGCGGGTCAACCTTTATGGCTGGTATAACTTGCTTGATTTCTCCCAAGATTATCTTGTTATTTATTGGAAAGTTGGATACGCGGTGCCTTCAGCCCAAAAAGGGACTCGGACTTTCCTTTATTTATATCAGCTTCAGCTAGGAACAGAAAGAAGAAGAAGAACAAGCCAAAGAAGCTAAAGAAGAAGAAGAAAAATTCTGACGACAAAGTTTGAGTCCATTATTTTTAACGCGGGCTCCACGTGATATGATATACCGAACTCGTTATTTAATTTGACTCTAATGGACGTTATTGTCGAGACTATCAGGGCATTTTGAAAATTATCCACCGGGACTGGCAGCAGAGTAATAATATCGCAGTGGAGAACGAAGAACGGAGAAAGAGAATGAGAAGCTGGACTACTTGCCAAGGTTAATTCTAATAAACTAAATAAACGCAAAGTTATAAATGCTGTTGTTGGCGTACAAGGCTCGTGGATTTCTTGCCGGTAGTAGATGAACCACCCAGTCCTGGGTGCTGTGGATAGTAGATGCGATGGAGGGTGAGTAGGAGCTATACCAGGGTTAATGCTATGGCAGCCGGGAACCAGTCTCTCAAGGAAGACCGTACTTTTAAAAAAGTATGGCTGAGTATTATGTGAAACGGAGAACGAGATGAGTGGACGCTCCTGGAAATGAAGAAGAAGAAGAAGAAGAAGAAGAAGAAGAAGAAACGGGTTAGCTCGTTGTCACGAAATGGTTGGCAATGCTCTGGCACCTTCATCACCACCACATTTTTCCTTTTTATATTGTATATACCAAATTATAAGTATATACAGTAGTTTTTCGCGTTGCTGGTATGTGCTAGAGGAGCACCACCACCACTACCCGCAGAAGCTTGATAATAATAAACAGAGAGAAGTAAAGAAAGAAAAGAAAAAGGTAAAAGAGACGTTATTTTAAAAGGGAAATGCAGCGCCGCATTTTTATGTCTTCACCAGAACTTTTCATCTCTCGCGGCCCAACTAAAGGGCCACGAACTGGTTCTCTGAACTCCCTGAGTGGGAGAATGAGTAGCAGTGGCTATATATGTATATACTGAGGGTTGAGGCGAGAAAAGAAGGGGCTGAAGCTGTAGAAGCTCGGGGTGAAGGGGCTAAACGTGAAATGAAACGGCAGACTGCCGCTGATGAAATTCATAATTTAGATCCAATGCGCTCTCTGTAGCTCGTTTAGAAATACACTGCTATTTATAGGCGAAATTTTCTTCGGAACGATCTCGCCGCCATGCCGGAAACGCGGGAGGGGGCGCCACCCTCATCTCAAGTTACGTTTACACCTAGAGTTTTAAGAGTTCGGAATAAGAAAGAAAAGGGAATCTTGGTTACAATCTCATTCACTTGGATTGTATATGCCTTATACTGCCGGTGCTTCTGCTACTCCAGCCAGGTATCTATAGGCAAGAAATTTCATAGGACATTTCCCTGCACAAGCCGCATCTTATCTTATTCTTATAATATAGCTCCAAATGTCTGGGGGTTAATACAATTTCGGAAGATATTCCTTCTCTAAGGAGTTGTGAATTGTGAATAGTTTGGTTGATTATGCAAGACACTTCGAAGGTGCAGTGTTGGGTAAGGATGTTGTGGTATAGACACTGAAATTTGGGACGTAATGGTTGATCTAAGTACCTGAAGAAGTTTTTGAAGCTATTAAAAGGGTTAAAAAAATGGATAAAATTTACACCAGGTCATATATAGTAATGCCCAAAAAAGTGGTGATTTATGATCCGGCATTTGGGATCAAGGCTGTTTAATTTAAAATGTGTCTGCTTCAGTAACGACAGGTATCTAAAGTTTTCAAGGAAGTGTTTGGATGTCAATACTTGATTTTATCAAAAATTTGTTTTCAACTTGCTCAAAACTTTACTGAACCAAGAAAAAAAATTTTTATCTTAAATCAAGCTGCAAAATCTTTTAACCAAATAAGATTTACTTGAATCAACAAAAATTGATCACTAAAAATATTTCTGCTGACTTGAAGACATAAAATTGTTTATTAATTTTTAGAATTAAATTAATTTTTTCAGTATTGTTATATTTTCTACTTTTCTAAGCTCACAATATGATTTTTTTTTAATTTTTTATTTTTCATACTGATGTATTTTTTAAGTAATCAAATTTCAAAAGAAGACCAGCAACTTTGTAACATGAAAAAACATTTTGGCAGGAAGTTTAAGAATGTAGTAACATGTCAATACTTAGCGTAATTAAATGTATACAGGTAGTACAAGAGCTACTCGGCGTGTGGTGGTAGATTTAATAGAGGGTGATATGTATACGTTATACGTTAAATGTATGTTGTATGTTGTATGTTATATGTTATATGTATATATTAATAATGACGATGGTGTGTCACGCATCTCTAAGTGGAACTCTACGTGGGCCCTTGTGATGTTTACCGTCGGCTGTCGCGTTTTATAAGCCAGTTATTTTATTCCTAATAGCTTGTAATATTATACGAATAAGAGTCACGTCCACTTGAATTGTAATATAGGCTTTAACGCTCGGTGAGCACGATATTCACCGGTGGTCAGATGTTGCCCATGTTGGGTTGCTCTCTTCTTATAGAACTTGTATTAGTATCATATTATTGTGGAGTCTTTGCTCAATCACAATTGCAAGCAACAACAAAATAGCAACTCTTCTGGATTTTTTACTGATCAATATTAGACATTAATATTAGTAATAATTAATCATTTGCCGCTAAACTTAATTGAGATCGCACGTTATCGCGGGACAGAACAAGTGTATGTTAATGTTAATAAAAAAAAAAAAAAAAAAAAAAAAAGTTATTATAGATATTTAGGTAATGAATGATCGATTGAGGCCACTTAACGCTTATATCCACTCCGGTAAATCACCATAAAATAGTTTGAGAACTGTTGGTCCATAAAAATTGCACATTCACATCGTGCATCGGACCGTCAATTTATTCGAAATAGATGAGTCTCTGTATATACGTTTTAAACAACCTCCAATCGATAGAGCGGCATGTGTCCACTTTCCACCAGCCCACCTATTCACTATCTCCTATCCACAATCACACTCTTTCCTTTTCACAAGCACACAGTTTTATGTGTCGGTATATATCGGTGTGCTGCAGTACAAGCTACTCGGATTCCAATTCGAGTGCCCAGGCAACATCGTATTGACTGTAATTCCGTTCAATGTTGCGCGTGACGGATGGATCAGTGTCAATTGGCCATTGCGGTGGTTAAAATAAAAAAAACCACCGGAGCAGAATCCCAATCCGAGTAAAAATATTTAAAAATATAAATTAACCGCAGATATCTTCGGTACTCAACCATGTATTTTCATTCCTCTAAATCTCCGGCATTTGTTGACGCCCGAAATAAATGGAGACATGATAATATCGGAAATCTAGGTCGACATATATCTGTATCTATATCTCTACAGTATACAATACTGTACTCACTACTATACTGAATTACCAGCTGTTCTCTTTCTCGCTCTTTCAGTCACACAGAATAAACATCATTAAGTATTGAAGTTGATATTTTTTGATGCATTAATTCAGCTTTTAATTTTTTTAGTCATTTGGCTAATTTTTTATTGGAATGTTGAACTTTATGGTCATATATGTCCATATTAAGCCATAGTAAGCCAGATATTCTTATGCCCAATTTTAGAGTCAGTCTATGTATGTACGAAAAGAAATTTCTTTAAAAATTATCGTGAAAATAACAGTAACTGTGGGACGTTCCGCGATTCCTGATTTAATTACAATTTCTTCAATAATTATTCACAGATACAATGTCAAAAAATATAGAAAATTACCATTAGATTTTACTTTAGCATACCTGTAAAAATTAATTAAAAAGTTAATCTTATTAAATTAAAATCTATTATTTCCAAAATATAAAACCTATACAATTAATAATAATATTCCATAATTAATAATAATGATAATAAAATGTTCAATAATAATTATATTTCATGGTAAGCTCCTTACATTTTTTTTTTTTCATTTTACGAGTCCAGTAAATTTTTTTCACATAAACTTTAAAAAGTATTGTTGTTACGAATAAATTTTTAAGAAAATTCCTTTCTGCGTGGACGTTTAAAAATATTTTTTCACAGATTTTTATGACCATTTAAATAGTAATAGTAAATTTTAAGGGAATATTTTAAGATACGAAATAAAATAAATGGTATAAAAGAAATACATTAATTATCCTGGATTAAAGTGAAGAGTTGAGTGTATGGTGATGCAGTAACAGAATCAATAATAAACTGATATCGATATCCTTCATTAATGATCTCTGATGCAAGTTTCGCAATTAACTTTCTATCGAGTATACTAACTACTGAGAGAAAAGGAACAGAATAAAATAACGAAGAAGGGATATGGATATGGATCGAAGATAAAGAGGAACAGAAAGATCCAATGGATTCGTGTGCCTGGTAGTCGTTGCCTTGAGGATGTCGGACCATAAACTAGTAATAGTCTATGGGTTTTGCACCGGTTATATTTTTTTTATTTATTTATCTCAAGAACGTCACCGTCGATATTTATGGCTTGTCCGAGAACCAGAGGGCTTTGACGTAAATTTACCAGAACTTGTATACTTGTAACTGAGTATACAAGTTAAAGACACTTGGGCGTAAGTCTGTCAGCGTTCCTTGTGTTGTATTCTCATGGACACGGAGAATGAGAAAAGACAAACTGAATTAACAACTTGGGAATATAGTATAACTTCTTTTGAGAATCAAGCTAACCCGTGAAGTCGGTAATAAACGAATGTAAGTAACAAACACTATACTTGTGTCTTTAATGACTTTGCCGTCCGAAGTCCGAGGTGCAGCCAGTCGATACCGGTCAAATAGCCCGATTTGATAAAAAATTTTTCTTTTATAAAAATATTACACTTCTCGTCAATTTTTTTTTAATCTATTCAATGGAATAGAAACGACAAAATCATTCAAAAATAGTAATAGAAAAATTTCCGTAATTTTGAGACATGATTAATGATAATAAAATTTATTATTTACATTTTTTTTAAAGACTCTTTTTATCCTTGAAAGATTGATATCTTAAATAGCTATTAATTCAGTGTAATTTAATTATAATTAATAAAAACTAAACTGAAATTCTCTTTTTATATGCAAAAATAAAAAAATTGATGTTTTATTGGTAAACATTCTTAAATTAATAAACTAAAAAAATGCAATAGCAAAAATAATTCTATACCTTACAGGAAATTCATTAAAAATTTTAAATGAAAATAATTTCAAATAAAAAATAAAATAATAATTAAAACAAAGGGCTCAAATTTGCAGAAGAAAAAAATTTTTATTTTACCACACTAAAATTTTTTTTTAATTCAACGAGCATTATGAATTTTTGAATTTTTCGAACTTTTTAAAAAGTTTCAAATAGAATTTCCTGCCAGGAATTCAAGCATCAAGAGTTCTTAGTGAGGAAATAAATCTTGGTAGACGCTAAGTTCGGTTATACGATATCATAAAAGAAATCACGTGAGGCCGAGGGTGGACGGGGGGGAGAAAGGAGCTGAAATTCGCGATCAGGTTTGGGCAGCTGTCTGCAACCACGTCACTCAGCTTCACGTCGGCTCAAGAGCCAATGAATGCTTTTCATTATGAGTGGTATCTTTGAGCCGATCTTCCACGCAACCCTTTCACTTGTTCCTCACCCTACTCCACATATCTGCACATCTACATGTATATCTATATTTATTCTCATTTCACTTAATTCGCTCCCGCGGGTCCTACAATTATTATACTCGTACCCGAGCCCGATTATTACTTGAGGACAAAAAAAATTATACCAAATGTAATCTTACTATCGAAGAAGAATGTCAACGGTCAATCTTAATTGAGTGATCATCATCACATGTGAGCGTTCAAGAGCGCAATAAACGGATGTAGAGAAAAGAGGAAGAGGAGGAGGAGGAGGAGGAGGAGTGAGCGTAATAACAACGTATCGGTGTCCGCGCGCGGGCCAAAATTGATAGCTCGCTCGACGAAAGGGTAATTCGCGGTCTACCCTGTGTATCAACGCGCTCTGCAACAGCTTATAGATATATGCTGATATGTAGATCGCAGATGTATGTGTGTATATAGTCATCTCTCTCGGTCGCTCCGAGGGAGAAGGTTAATCGCGCTTAACCATACAGTTATACGGTACACACATTTCCACAGAGTGAATCTACTGCCGGCGCAGTATGTTAGCATGTTAATTTATTCGGTGGTTCGACGCGTTGTATCAACTCACGATCCACCTTATACTCCTCATCATCGCCATATGTCTGTCAGTTAATTTTCATTGGCCGCACCACTCTCGGCAGTAGACTGTCAGCCCAAAAATTATCACCCACCATTAGCTCGCTACATTCTAGATAAATTCAATGTTAGCAAGCTGTAATAGAGAGTACATGCTAATTCTCATTTTTTTCTTCATAGGGGTTACTGTTTTTTACTCACATGTTTAGGGGCAAAATTTGGCATCATTTTGGATTTTTTAGGATGGCTATCGGACTGAAATTAAGAAAAGTTTGATCATTTTTGGATAAGTAAATTATTATGGAATTTAGAAAAAAAAAACTCCACTTGTGGTAATCGAAAAATAAATGCAATTTTTAAAAAATTTTTTCAATTACTTTGTACTTGAAGGAAAGGAAAAAATCATCAGGTTTTTACTGATTTTTGTGTTATCATCGATGAGTACAAATTTAATAAAATTGATGGAAAATAAATTATTATAATAAATAAAATTATAGTGAAAAAATGACAAATTATTGTTAATTTTTACTTATGAAGATAATTATCAAATTTTTTTTGAGTGATTAAATAATTCTGGTTTTAAAAAAAAATTATTCTAAGGCTAATAATATTTTTATCCTCCTCGTTAATTCTCTTCATTTAAGTAAAAACTTTTCTAATATATGTACGATAAAAAAAATATTATTCACTGATATTTTTCAATATGGGTGCAAATTGCTTGCAAAAATTTATGCTAAAATTCATTTTGTATTGTACTATACATCTTCTTTTAAAGTTGACTTAATATTTTTTAAGTTAATTAATCTGACATCAATAAAAATCATCGGCTAAAAATTTGGGTGAACGTAAAAGTAATCTTTTATATTAAATTTTTAAATTGGAAGCATATTTAACAGTCTACATTTTGAAGCTATTTGAAATTACCATATTTTCAATATGAATTAAAAGCCGCACCGTTTAGTCACTCCATTCATATAAAAAATGCAAAATTTTCTACATAAAATTTAATAAATAACATTATTCATTTTTTCTGGAATAATTTTATTGAAAAAAGTTCAATGATCTTCAAATTTTGTTTACAAATTATAAATCTGTAAAACTTTAATACCCTCAGTAATATTTAAATTGCCCGCCAAACCTGTCCCACAACAAGATAAAAACAACAAATTAATAATGAAATAAAAAAGTGAACAAAAACACTTATTGGGTATATTAAAAAATAATTTTTCAGTAATTAACCAGACACTGATCCCGACAGGTTGTTGTTGGTGTGTATCCATCAGATTGAATGCACGCGACCAACCAAATGAATATACAGCAAGCACATGTATAGCAGAGTAGAGCTTACTCTCACTTTCAACGTCGTTTATATTATATGCTCTCTATCTCGTTTAGTTGTAAAACGGTTTACGGGATTTTTAAACGCAACACACGTGTACATAGTTACATCACTTGAACCCTCTGAATCTGGCAGAGCAAAAATACCCACACACATTTCCGCATACTTATACAGCCCGAGGACTCTTTATTCACATACACTTTTTTAGCTTGGCTGGAACAACTCTTGTGGGTAAGTAAAGCGGTAGTTCATTTGACAATGTTGTTTTGTATTTGTTATTTTTTCGGGCGTTTTTATCCCCCTTGTATTCGCCAAGGATTAATTATTATTCTCCATTGGTCTACGCGGTACGCGGCGATTAATCCCGAATTCACACTACTACTACAAAAAAGAGCAAGTGATTAAATAGGATAATTACTCCGGCAGAGGGAGGCTTAATAAACTACAACACTGTCCGTGTGTAGTAGGTACATATATGTGTGGTAAGTGTGAATGCAGCTGCAAAACCGGTAGTGAACTGCTCGCACTCTTCTGGTATTAGGTATTATATTGTATATAGTGTATGTCCTGCGTGGGTGATCCTCAGTGACGACCATTTTCGCCTTTGCTTATTTTATCCCTCAACTTACTCAACACTTTGCTTTATTGGTCGTGATAATTCACTCAGAAATAATTATTCAATTTAAGAAACAAAATTTACAGTTTTATTTCATTAAAATATTCAGCTTTTTTGGTACAAGAAATTAATTTTTTATTCAAATTGCAGAAAATTTTGCATTCAATAATTTTATGCTCCAATAAAACACTTAATTCTCTTTAAACAAAATTTATAAGTTAAGAAATTAAAATAGATGGTAACATTAATTTAAGATTTTAATAATTTATTCGAAAAATTTCGTTAATATTTAAAATTTTTGGATTTTTGTTATTTTTTCTAACATAAAAAAAAAATTTTTAAATATTTTTAAGCTTCGTTGAAGCAAAATATTCATTTTTTCACATATAAGTTTCACTTTATTGACTCAGAGTAAAAACATTCTCAATTTATCTCCTCAAATTAAATTATTAAAAAATAAATATTTTTTTCAATTACAAAATTATTCTAGGTTAAATAATTAAATTGTAGACTAATAGAAAAATTAACTTACTTAAAAAAAAAAAATCATAAACCCAGAATTCATTGTTTTAAATCAAGCAAAAAATTTTTAATCTAAAAAATTGTTCGTCGTTTAAGTAAATTTTACTTTATTTAAAAATTTTTCTACTTTATTAAAGAAAATCAATTTTTTTTAAAATGATGTTTTTGGTTTTTTATCAGTGTACCGATTGAAAGTCATAAACTTTTAAATCAAGTGACAATATTAATTGACTGTCGATATAAAGATCTTGATTCAAGAGTTTAAAGACCGAGAACAGAATAAATTCTCGAACTAAGAAAACCTGTTTTTTTTTTTTCGGTTGCTTTTCTTTTCATTAAATTTTTTTTTTTTTTTATAAAATGAACAAGTATAAGTAAAGTGTATAATAGTTTCGTAGTAACCTAATATAAAGTACACATTTGAAGAAGATGATGTCGACAAGTGGTTGCCTATCACCACCACGATCCCGTTTCATCGCCTCTCGAGTTAGCACCAGTACATTTATATTTGTATCTGTGTCTGTACGAGTGTAGCGTATTAAAAGAATGAGCGATGTACGAAGTACGAGTAAGAGCTGTATCCGCGATCGAGTTGCTGGTTACATATACATATACATATATATATATATATATACCATAAGCTATAAGCTATAAGCAGGAGCAGAGCAAGTGGAGATCGAGTGTTGGAGTTAAAACCGAGAGGAGCGGGAGTGATTTATGCTAAATGTCGGTGATGCCGGCGAACTGGGGGCCCGTATACGCTCCCAGCGGCCATCTTGGGGCCCCCCTCGGTCCTCTCGGGCCAAGAACTAACTCGAGGATCAGATTGACGTACCGCCGTTGATCGGCGAGCGATTCAGTATTCAGGCCCCCTCCACAACCCGATGATGGAATACATACAAGCTCTTGCATTTGCCACTCGCACCCTTTCTCATCGTTCTCGCTATAAACAACTACTCCAATAAATATAAATACACACCACACACTACACACCAGACATTCACTCTTACATTAGTCACTCTTACACTGTACTGTATAATACACCTAAAAGATTAACGGCGAATTTATACTTAAAACAACACTGCACTGCTTCTTACTTCACTTGTAGGCATTATTATAACCCGTCAAAAAATTTCTGATATGTAAAAAAAATTTTATTATGATTTTTCAATATTATATTGTTTTATAGAAAATTTCTCGGTCAGTTAATTCATTTTATTAAACAAAAATTGGTTTATTAAATGTTTAAACTAAACATAAGTATTTAATAAGCTTTTTAAGAAAGTAAGAAAAAATGACTTTGACTTTTGAAGCTTAACATCTAAAAATTAACGCTCTTGTAACAAAAAAATCGACAAATTTTCTTTTTTTTTTTTCAAATAATCTTAAAAGTTCGTCAAAAAATGTCCAAATTAAGAGCTTGTCAAAATTTGACTCTTTAATATTAATAATTAGACAATATAACAAATTTCAAAGTTTAAAATTTCTTTGTCTAGGCAAATTTCTTCACTTATGAGACCTGCCATTTCTTAAACTGAAACTTTCAATGCTAATGACAAATTTTTTTTGTATATCAATATTATTCATTTTTGATGAAAATTAATTTAGCATATATTTAATAATTTTTAAAATTCTGCAATAAATAAATTGTAGTAAAAAAAATTGACATTTGAAAATTGTAAAAGCTAAAAAATGTAATTTTTTAAATATGATTTTTTGGGAGAAATTTCTTTGTTAAATAAAATTAAAAAATTGTTGTGACTGCTAACTTTAATGTCATTCATTTTTGTAAGAAAGACTCGGGAATTTTATAATGATTGCCATTGAAAGTTACAATGAATATTAGCTAGAATAATAACATGGATAAAAGTGGGACGTCAATTCGATAAAATTGGGAATCTGTGCAAGTCAAAACAATCCTCTAATAAAATTTCAAGTCTAGATCTAAAAATGTAATTCTATAAAGCGCCCAGTGAAGCGGTATGAATATATATGGCCCTATCAGAAATTTTTTTCACGGGAAGTTCTTTAACTTTTATTTTTTGGAATTAAGAGTAAGAGGCTAGACATTTTTTTAGATGTACAGTAAATTATTTTTTGCCGGTCCCAGCATCCTCATCCTCATCCGGGGGTCCCTCGAGCCGGATTCCTGTCGGTCACTGGTCGCCAGATTTACGACCAAGGAGCTTACATATCTATCTATCTATCTATCTCTATCTCTATACATATACTACACTATACTATATGTTAAGAAAGAAATAAATATATAGGCGTCAGAATAATATAAGAAGTGAGGAAAGCAGAGACAAACTTTCGTGTGCAACAATCAAGTCACGCCATTTGTCACAAGGGCGCTTCCTACTCTTAATAACGTAAGGATCGTATAACACAGTCGTAGTCGTGCTCTTGCAACACGCTCCGACCTTTGCCTCCAGACTTATATAGAATTATATACAATAATAACAATAATAACAACAATAGTAATAGTAAAAATAATAAAAAGTACGGTATGAACATGCCAGGAGCTCGTGATCTCTCATCGGGTGAATTTAAACTCTCCAATCATAACTGTTATGTAGTCATTACTTATTGCTTGAGAATTAAATTATTTTTAAGAAGAAGAAAAAATTTCTTAAGTTGCTTTCGGTTAGAACAAATAAATAACTGGTTGTTCCAGCATCAAATAAAGTTCCGAGTACAATCTACTTGTGTAGCAGAGGTAGAGAGAGTGCGACGATGATGATAATAATAATAATAATAATAATAGTATGAGAAGGTAAGGACGAGGAGGAGAGGGTGTGAAATAATGGGATTAAATTCGCGTCGATTTACACAGTCTAGTGGTAGATAAGAGGAGACTCTTCTGGTCGTTGTCGCGTGGGCGAGCCCGAGATACGTCCGAGTTATGATGAGTACACGTGCATAAAATTCACATGAGATAAGATTAAGACGACCCGGGTCTATCATCCGATTTACGATTATCCTCTTATATACTATACATAGTCGTAGTATATTTGAAAATTCTCATTCAAAGAAAAGACAAGAGCAGGTATGATAAATTATGATTGAGACGTTACGGCGGAGCTTTTTATCTGCTGACATGTGGAACACGTAAACGTCTATCGATGCCTGTCTGATAAGATACATAACCGCCGATCTACAAGGCAAGTCTACAAGAAATCAAAAATTATAAAGTTCTGATATTTAACAAAATAATATCATTTTTTTTTTATTGGTTACAGAGGATAATACATTTTTTTTTCTTATTTTTTTTATTAAAAATTGAGTTTATTATGAGGTTTACAATTTTTGATTTTTGAAACTTTTTTATTTGATATTAAATTATTGATAGAAATAGCAATACTCCTATAGATATTGATATAATAATTATAACTTGATTTGAGAGAAAAAAATTTGAACTAAAAAAATCAATTTAAAGGATTTCTTTATCTTAAATTATATTTAGCGGAAAAATTCTTGAACTAAAAAATTGATCGTGGTTTGAGTAAATTTTAGTTGATTCAGAAATTTTATTCAATTAGATTACAAGCCTTAAAAAAAAATAATCTTTGTAAAAATTTGCTTTAATGTTCCAAAAAGGTCAAATTTTTTTAAAAAATGTATTTATTATTCATAAACTTAGACTTCAGACAAAATGTTAGAAGTATACTTAATATCAACGGTCTAATTAGCAATTTGTCTAACTTCTAATTTTTTAGAGGGTGATTTTTTAACATTTTAATGTAGCAATAATTCAATTATAAATAATTTGAATGATTCAAACCAAAATATTATACCTTTATTAGATATTCATGATAATAAATGGTTTTTTAAAATGATAATAAATTTTAAACTAATTGTTTTTTTCATGCAAATGGAAGATTCTCTAAAATTGAGTTAGACAATTTGCTAATTAGAGCGTCGACATACGCAACTTGTATCAGCTAAATAAAAATTCAATTAACTCCCGATTTTTTATCATGTACACTGCAGGAATAGATAAAGTAAAAGCAAAGGATTTCGAATTGATAGATAGTATTGCAACGGGTTGACGCGGCCGTCTTTAAATCACAGCTAGGGCATCATCGAAACAGATACATTCTATTGCTCTTATTTAAAGCACACCAGTATAGTACAGCAGTAGCTCCTTTGTCTCGAATTCATCCTCCAAGAAAATAGCTTTCAAGCGGTCGTCGACAAATCCCGTGCTAAAGAAATAGATTTACACCACAGTTAATATTTTTTTCAGTTTATTTCTCGTCGTTTGTTTGAAGCAATGGATTCGCGTGTTGCCGCATTATTCGCGGGTGCTTACCGAGTGTCCTATAAGTTACCTGATTAAAGTAAACGAGGCAAGTTCTCGGTCACCACCGGAAGCCGGAGAGTTTCTTGCGTACCTAATATCTTTTATTCTCAATATTTTGCATATCAACAGGAGCAAGTTGTTGCTGGAACTAGTGGTAAAGAGTCTCCTGATCGGAGGCTTAACTCGGAATTACAAAGAGGGCTCTCCTTCAGGGACTTAATGCAATATAAGTGTTATATATACGAGTGTGTGGGATTCAAATTATTTAATATTTCATTTATATCCATTTATTGTTATCTTTATTGCATATTTATAGATATGAAGATAAAGACGATATTTTTTTTAACTATTTAATATTATTGGCTTAGGTCGTGATTGTAATTAATTAACAGTTTTTCATTTTTTTCCTCGATTAAATATCAGTAGACTCTAATAAGTTTTTTTAACGTTAAAAAAAGAAAAATAATTTTTCAAATTATTCATCCATTTTGTTATATTTAATGCAATTTTTCAGAGAAAAATTATATTTAAGTAATTGATCTTAATACTGGAATTTTTGATGAAAAATTTTGATCTAATTTGCGAAATCTGATACGATTTTTTCAATATAAATGTTATATCATTACGAAAATTAGTTATTTGAATAATATTAAAGTAATTACTGAGAGATTTTGAAACTTTTTATTTGAAAGTTGTTCCAATGAATCTTTTTGAATATCTAAAGGCGCGTCCACATCTGATGGAAACTTAACTTTTAAAATTTAGATAAAAAAAATAACTTTTTCAACTTTTGAAAAAATTACGGTAATTTACAAAAATTGTATCAATTCAAAAATCATAAAAAATACTTTTGTAATAAAAAGTAAGAATATTCCTTCAGAATAACTAGTAATGAGTCATGATTCTCAGAAAGTCGTTCCTGGTCTATTTTCCAAGACCTTGTATTAGCGTTACCATCTCGATACGAAAAGTGATCCTTCCCCTTTCTTAGATTTTCAAATCATTAAAATTCTCTTTCCAAAAATCGGAAACTTTTTAACCGAAAAGTAAAATCTTAATAAAGTCACTAATGTCCTAAGCCTAGACAATTTTTCCAGTAGGTCCATGCTCACAGACTCTTTATTGAATATATCAGATTATTATACAGCCGGGAGGAAATTTTAGGGGGTTTCGCCGACGGCTAACAGAGCGAACGGACAGCTCGCTTATTTATGGCGACCATACTTGAGATATATGAACTGGTTCCCGTCGAAAGTTCGGGATGCATCCACTTTAAAATGCGGCAATATACATACATAATACACAAATCCAAGTAGAGGCCAATACGGACAAGGTGTCCCTACCATGCACATAGACATGGCGCTTGCTCACACATACGAGCCAATATGCGAGACCTAGAGAATCCGAGAGGTCACCACTCATGTAATGTCGGATGAGCTTCATTTATTTCATCCATCTTTTATAACGTTTTTTCATGGATTTTATTTCCATCTTAACCTCAGGCGTGCCCTTGAGCTCCCCCGCCCTCCATATATATTTCACACACACACATGCAGCCAATGATCTTTCATACATTATACCGTCCAGCTCCACCTAGAGATTGATATAAACAAGCTTATAAATAACAAATCTGTATACAAGACAACTTGCTCTATAAATTATCAGCCGCGTTATATATGTATTATTTAATGTCTATAGTTTTTCGCCTTTATCCTCGGAATTCGCGGTGTCTCTCGATTCCCACGTCCTCTTCCCCACACTAGATTATCGACTCGAACCAACAAACAACATCATTTTATCTTTATTCTTCTCTCACCCCCCTCTCCGCTTATTTTTTCACTTGGTCCTCTGTCGCCGGTAGTTGGTACCATCAAAACTTTCGTACAGTTTGTCTAATTTATATTTATTGCGCACCCTACCTAGTATATGCTATATACGAGCCTGAAAATTTCGTCATTATTGAATTAGTGAAAAATTTTTATATTTATAGGCGTTTTTTGAACTGTTACTTTTTAACAGTGAATTTTCTTTATCGAAAGATGGCGGAAGTATAGCGTCCGAATATAGAAGTATACTTGAAAATGACGTTTTCTATGTTAAAAAAATAAGTTTGCTTGAAAAATTAAATTGATTGCAGAAAACAAGATTTAAAAATAAGAAAATTATTTCAAAAAATACTGTTGCTTGGCTTTAAGTAATTTATTGGTTTTTTCTCAAGTACTAGTTTCTTTTTTCAAAATATATCAGCTTTTGACAAGTATAAGAATATTTTTCTATACAAAAAATAAGATATTGAAATTAAGTGACATTTGATACCATGGTGTTTTTTTTTAAGTAAGCATTTTTCAAAAATATTTTATTAATACTTACACTGATAAAAATCTTAAACTAAGATCATTTTTTTATTCGATTCAATAATTTTTTTGCTTGATTTAAGACAAAAAAAATTTTTCAAAATAATCATCTTGGTTTAAAATTGTTTTCTCTTTATTCAAATTAAATTTTTTATCAGTATAGTCATTTATTTATGAAATAAAACTAGAAAAAGATCAAAAGTTGAAATTCTTACAGAAAGCATCGCTCGTAAATCAACTAATTTTTTTCTAGTGTACATACTTACAGTTAGATTCTGTACCAAAAGAACAAGTTGTCTTAAATAGCCAATAGATGGCTCACTTAGTATAATCCTGATGATTTTCATCTCCCAAAAATCGTTCAAGCTTCCATACTTGAATCGACGAAACTTCTAAGAAATCCCAGTGGTTCCCTCAGGACCTTTTCTGGGGTGTATTTAGTCGTAAAACAGTGTTCCTCAATGGGTTTTCACGATAGTCGAGGACAACCCGAGAGTTGAGAGAGATAAGAGAGATTGTTTGAGAGAGAAGGAGGCAGAGTAGTAGATAAATAGATGGATGGGCAATATTATAACTCACTGGCTGTCATCCTGTACGGGCGAGTCAGGCTGCTAATCAGACCTTTCTCGCTCTCACCCCTCTTATACCCTTCACGAAAAATGGATTTATTGCCGTCCGCCTCGACTTCGGCACGCTATCAAGCTCCCTGATCCGTGGAACGTAACCATCGTCGTTGCTGTATATTCTCTCTCCGTCTCTCTTTCTCTCGGAGAGAATTCCCCTCACTTAAATAATATCAAGCCTTATATTGTGTATCGTATAACTTACAACGACAAGGAAAAAATATCACGGCCCTTCGTTATGTATATTCTTTTCCTCTCCCTTTCAACAAATACAACTATAACCATATATATCTATATATATGTTTAGTTGATGGGTACTCTTGTAACACCGAGCAAAAGAGCCTTCTCTATCCTAAATATTTTATCTCAAAAATACGAGCGCAGTAGGTAACGAATATAACGTCAGAACAAAATAATAAGAATAAATTATTTATTATTTATTATTATATATATGTTATGTATGTTGTATGAAAAGGAGAACTCTAGAGAAGAGAGGAGATACATTACAGCGAAACAAGGATAATTAATGGGGCTGAGGGACAAATATTAATAAATTTAAGCTAAAATATAAAATTATAAATTTTAAAGTGTTAAATAGATTTGACAAAATTTATAGATAGATTTAGATTTTTTTTTTTTTTATTTATGTATGTAACCAGCCGTTTAGTTTTCAATCTTCGCTCGCGGTCTTCGTGATATGACACGTAAATATAAACAAGAGAGGAAAGATTGCACCTGCGTCTTTACTTGATCATTCAGCGGCTAACGAGCGAGGGTTGAGGTTACGTTTGTTTAAGACAAGCACGCTGTTAACTTCTGCGAGATTATTTACAGCCTTTACTATTATGGGGAGTTTTATGGTTTTATTTAGGGCAATCTTAGAAAAATTTTAAAACCAAGCAAAAAATTTTTATGAAAAGCTTTGGAGCAAATAGATTTATTTTTGGATAAAAAATTTTAACTAGCTTGACGCTTGCAAGAATTTTTATATCTTTTGAACCATTCAATTTTTTATTGAGATAAAAATTATTTTGGGTTACATTAAATTTTTTTTAACGAAGAAAATTTTCTTGTTTAAAGAAAAATTTTTCCTGGGCCTTGAAAAAAATCTTAAAACAGTCAAAACATACTCATTTGGATATCTATTAAAAATGGTGATTTAGAAATGAATTTTTACAAAAAAAGTATTGATAAAAGTTCCTCAACAAAAAATTGGAGTGATATTTTTGTAATCTAAAAAAATTTATTTAAAAGACAATAAATTCTTGAATTAAAAAAATAATATTGAAGAATTTTATTATCTTGAATTGAGTGAATTTTTTTTCAGTGTATGTTTTATTAAAAGTAATTTTTGAAGTTGAGAAAAATTTATTTATTACTCCAAAAGTATGTTAGTTAATTCAAAATTCTATAATTTATTCAGTGTGAATTAATAATTGAATTATAAGTGATTTAGAAATTGATAGATTGATCTTGAGTTATAAAAATTTTTTTTAACTCAAACTCTACACTTTAACAACAAATATAAAATAATAAATTTATATACATTTTACTAGGGTAAATGCACCAGTAGTTGACCGATTAAGGATGTTTGGCATTTCAATTGATCGTAATTAAATTATTATACGCTAAAAATTAAAAATTTTAAGTTTATATGAACCTTAAATATTCAAGTTTTTGATATGTGATGTTATTTAAAATAATTATTAATAAAATTACATATAAATTCACGTTTAAATGCAGGTAAGATAAAAACTCCAGTAGTTGACCGGCTTGATCCAGTAAATTGACCGGAGTGTTCCAGTAGTTGACCGATTATCAAACATTGGTTATTTTGTAAATTTTAATTAGTTTTTTATGTTTAATGTATAAAGTTTTTATGCTTATTTATTTAAATTAGATTTGTGTTGTTAGTAAACAAAATTCGTTAAGTTTAGAACGAAACTAATAATAATAAAAAAGCAACAGATTAGTAAATTAAACTTCGATTCAATTATGACAAAAGCAAAATATTTTTTTGAGGCACACGTATGCAATTATTAACAGTTTATAAATTATTCATAAAATACGATTTATTAACTGTTAATGAATATTTGTTAACTTTTAACAAATATTTATTTAAAATGAAAAGCAAAAATAGCAATTTTCTTTTGACACTTTTTATAACCCTACAGCTAATACATGATAATAATTTAATTCACTAAATAAATTAACGTTCTTAATATTTTAAAAAATTAAAAGATAATTATGAGCTGTGATAAAATTTGGTATGTTGCAGTAAACATTATTATAAAATAATATAATTAATTTAAATAATTTGTAAAGATGATTTTTGTTTATAAGCTAGAGTCATAACACAAGTATGACATTGCAAGCGAAACACAAATTCACTTAACAAAATATTTATTAACTGTTAATAAATATTGGTTAAATATAAAGAAATACTTATTAACTATTAACAAATGTACTCTTTTCTCCTAAATAAATTAAATTATTAATAGCTAATAAATCCTTCTATCGGTGTACAAATTTAAACTTGACTCAACAATCATCTTATTTGAAACACATTTTAAACAATAAGCATAAATACTTCTTTATTACTAATAATTTAATAATTATAAATTATTTTAAATAACAACACTTATGTAAACATAATATTATCACGTAAACATATTTATATTTTTATTTTATATAGGTTAGAAACTTACAATTGTGCATGCGATCAATTACTGGTGTTTTGAAAAATAGCAGGTTCCAATAGATGACCGAAGTCATTTATTGATGGTACAACGGTGTTTTATTGTGCCAGTATCTGACCGGTCGTTGAATTGGTATTTACTTGATTGTTTTTGTCAAATCTTATTGAGAGATTTGTTAAGAAACTATTAAAGACTACTTCAGAATTTAATTTGGCAAGATTAACCTAATAGAAACTTTTTTGTTAACTAAAACATGTAGTCGCCTCTCGGATACTCTACTATAGTATTTGACCGATTTGAGTCAGATTATGCGGTGAAAAATTTTCATGAATTATTTTCGATGTTCTAAAAATTAAATAAAATCTGGAATACCTATTTATTGTAATGATTATAAGTTCAACAATAGTTAAAAATAAATTTCAGGGTCATAAAAAATGCAGTTAATAATAATTTTTGGACTTTTTTATGAAAGCGGCCAACTACTGGTGCCCGGTCAACTACTGGAACATTTACCCTACTGAAATTTATTTTATTTTCATTTCTAAAATTTAATGTTTAAATTAAGAGATATTTTTTTTTTAATTATTTTATCAAACCTTTTCAATGAATTTCAATCGTATGACAATTATTTTAAATTACCAAAAATTGAAGCTTAAAATAAAAATAACAAAAATGAGTTCAAATTGTCAATAATAAATTATAAAAAAAAAATTAAATAAAGATGTAATTGTTCTTTTTCTAATTATTCAACAAAAATCAACCAAACGTAAAAAACGGTGAAAAATCCAAAACTTAAAAGTCCAATTATTAAATATAAAACAGAAGACAGACGAGTACACTAGATTTGGATCGCGGGGGTGCGGGTCGAGAATAAAGTACGCGGTTCAAAAGTGTGGCGATAAATGAACTAGTGGAGAGCAAGTAAAGAGAGGTATAAGGTATAAGGTGCAGTAGGGGAATAAAAGACTCATATCCGAGAGAGACGGACATATTTATAGCTATAGGGCCGTATAGCAGAGATAGCAGAGGAGTTAAGGGTTCAAAGCTTCAAGAGGGACGGAAAGGACCGAGGCTCTGCGAAGAGGAAGAAAGAGTCGTTCCAACTGTCAAGGTGGGATGGGGGCGTGGGTGGAATGAGAACTTTCTGGTGGGGAAATCCGCGGCGCCCCTCCCCGGAGTGGGGATAGGTCAGGGCCGCGGGAGGAGAACTCGCCAAGTGGTGGGGAGTTTCAGTCCTCGGGCCGTCAGTTCGCCACGTGCTGCCGTTGTGTCAGGGTGTCTTTCAGCACTTGTGTCTTTTCATATTTTGCTCCGGTAGTTTCAATCAAACTCATCATTTTCGTCCCGGCAAATTTTTCAAAGGATTTTATATTACAAGGGTGTTAATTAATTTTAATAATGTGAAGTTTGAACTACTTAATAGATCAATTATTAATTATTTTAATGTGAAGTTTTCAGTAGAAAGCGATCAGTTGCAATCAACTTTAAAATTACTCAATTGATAAGCGAGTTAATGGTGAGTGAAGTGGAATTTACATTGAGTAAAGTAGTGCGCAAAAAAGGAAAAAGGAGTAATTGTAGTTTTTAGTCAGACGCCCTTTACTCTCCTTACTATCAGCTAAGCCGTGAGTGAGCTACTAAGCAGCTTAAAGCAGCGGCTATAAAAAAAATTAATATTTGTATGAATAATTGTGGAATGTGATCAGATGGTTTTATTGCGGAAATATATTGTGCAATTTTATTGCAATTTTTTGGCATGGGGTTGACGTGACGAAATTCAGCATCTCCGGCGCGACTGACGTATTCGTCCGACTGGAGCCACTACTCGCGGTGAGTTTGATTTTTTAAATTTAATTATAAAAAAAAAGATTTCAATTGTTGTCTTTGTAAAAATGGAGACAAACTTGGTATAAAATCGATCCTTTACGGTTAATAGTGTTGCGTAAGGTGTGCACAGCAGGTGGCCGATTCATGATGGGAAATCCACGTGAATAAGAGCAAGAACCCGCGAGTGGGGAATTAAAAACAGAAACAAAGAGAATGTTGAATAAAAAATTAAAAAGAGAAAACTCGAGTAGAGGAAATTGAGAGAGAAAAATCGCGGGCATTTAACACGTTCAAAGAGTTGTAGTAAATTGAGTAAACTTGTTCCTCATTCATCTCGTGCTTCGTCTGGATTGTATATATATATATGTATGTTACTATTTTATTCTCTCTACTCTGGTTTACTACTGCGACTACTGCTGCCACCGCGTGTTAGTTTAGTGTGTGGGTGAGTGTGTGTAATAGGTAGTCTGAATAGTCCAAATAGCGGTTTAAATGTCAAATATAGATTTTTTATCGGTTGCATTTGCGTATTGTCAAATAAAATGCGTACAATATGTGCCGGTGGATATCGGTAAATTTTGGTTATTTTCCAAGCTCGCTAAAACTCAATTACAATCGACTCGCTGGCTCTATATACTAATAGAGTAGTCGTGATTGCCCGCGGTCGCCGACAGTTAACGAGACTTAATTGCGTCCTACACATTTCAATAAGAGATAAAAAATTCATCACACGTTTTATTACGTGTTTTAGGGGGAAATTTTGTGAAAAAATATTTTTTTTTTAACCAAGAATGATATGTTTGGGTCAAAGTAAATAATTTTTTTGGATTGATCGTCGAATTAATTATTTGTACAGCATAAAAAATTTTCGTTCTTTGTGTCAAAAATATGTATTCGTCAGATATTGATTATTTTAATAATTTTGTTGTTTAACAAAGTTATACAATATGATCTATATATGCGATATCTGACTTATGAAAATTTCTATTTAGATTTTTTTATTATTAGTTCAAATTAATCAGTGAAAGAAAAAAAAATGAACCGAGAAAATTATCTCAAAGATTCATAAGTTAATTCTGTAAAAAAGTTTTTTTTTTTAAATTAATTTGTTGGTGAAAGAGAAAAAATTATTCTTTAATAAAATACACCAAAATTAGTAAAAAAATTTCAAATTAATAAAATATATTTCTCATTATTTTAATCTAAAAGTAATAAGTATTTTTTAATTAATTTGACACTTGAAAAAAAAAATTTTGAGATTCGTCAGAATCCTGTATAAAAAAAAAATTGTTAAGATCAAAATTTTTTAAAATGGAGTACATATTTTCAAAGTTAAAAAAAAAAAATATTCATCTTAGAGAAATTTTTTGGCCTATTATTCAAAGTAAATAAATTTTTGGTTAAAAAATTAATTTGTGTAGATCAAAAATAAGATTTCTTAAATCAAAGCGTAATATATTAAATTTTTTGCCGAAAAAAAATTTTATATAATTTGTTTTTGGAGTTATAAAAAGAAATAATTTATTATCAAAAATTTTTCGTCCATTTTTCCAATTAAACTTATTCTATTGTGCTAAAAATGACTCACACAGTAGCTATCAAGGAAAAAGTTTGATTCAGTCAATCAACTTGCTAATCACGATAATATTGATGTCAGTAACCTATATAAATATCCTTATATTAACATGCATTACTAATTTCCAAAAGAAAATTTTATTTTGAAAACCATTCCCAGCATTTCTTTATTACTTTTATTACTCGTATCGGTAATTACCCATAATAGCTCCAATTTATTTAATAGAGAGTATTGTGAACTACAGATAATATTATTATAAGCAATTGAAGAGAATATACTGCTGGCGATAAAAAGAATAAACGGTAGCATGAAGAGTCCAAATAGAAAAAAAAAAAAAAAAAAAAAAAAAAAAAAAAAAAAAAAAAAAATGTGGCTTTTACACACTTAATCACACAGGTATTTACACGGGCATTTAATTGTAGCTCATGGATATGTGTGAACGTATGTCACTCTCCAGTTCTCGCCTTTGTTGCCGTATCTATGCCGTACACCAGCAGACAACATATATACATATATAGATATATATGATAATAATAACAGAGATAGAGAAGTTAGCATATAATACCACTACTGGGTTAGAGTTGTGGATTGGGATAGGAGGTTACCAACTCCCTCGCACATCTATATAACATAACCCGTAGGTATCGTACCGCGTTAGTAAATACCGCGGGCACACACCTGCGACGCGCGTGTAGTTAACTTAAAGTGATATGTGTGCGTATGTGAGTGTGTGATTATTATACCTTGCGTTATCCAAATGTCACGCTTGGCTCTTACCGGCGATCCGTGGCATGCGTTCTACAATCGATCATTTCTCTTTCGCCTGTCTATGTCGCTGTCGCGTATATTCTCCTCCCCTCCCGCCCGCTACTTCCCCGCGGATAATCGCGGTCTCGTATCGATAACGCTTTTGTTTTTTATATGTGTTTTATTTTTTACACTTTACTGAAATATCGAGTGTTAACAATTGTTGTGTGTTCAGTCCATTGAGAAATAAATAATAAATGTTGTGCTGTAATTTTTGTGAAAGCCAATAGTACAACCATACAGTCGAAAATTTATTAATAATAATAATGATAATGATGATAAAAATATATACTACTCAAACAGTAATGATAATGATAATGGTTTTATTCAAATGAGACACCAGACTTTTCGCTCGGATGTGTAAATACATGCAGTACTCGCTCGTTTGTTCCGTTATATTATATACTTATATTTATGCTTAACTATATTATACTGAGCAGTAATGTTTAATGTTATTATAATGAATCGCGTTAGTTGGTAAGTTACAAGTTTAAAAGTAAATGTTCTTTATTCTTTATTCTTTATTATTTATTATGCTTATACTCATTGCCGTGGTGAGCTGTTGTGTGCGTTAGACGTTCTCACGTGCACAATATACACGGTAACTCATGACGTGTAATGTATTTCGAGTGGGTGATTGATTAATGACTCGGTACTCCGTTCAGTCGAAGCGTATTGCCGATTAGAGATTCTATTTAATTACACGGAAGGACTTTTTACTAAGTCACCGATCTCAAATGTCAAATGGGAAAAATTTACAGGAAAATATAATAATAGGGTTAAATTGGATCAAGAAAATTTTTTTAGACAAATTTTATTTAAAAAAAAAAAAAAATAGTATTTAATAGTAATTTTTAAGTTTTTTGGCAATTTTTGAATTTTACACATTTCATTAATACTTTTGACTAAAAATAAATTATGGAAAAAAAAAAAATTCTAATTAATCAGATGGTGCAATAAATATTTTTATTAAAATTTGAATCCATAAAAGTTGTAATTAATAATCTTGAATTTTTAAGGCTGGAATTATGAAAAAATAAATTTGCCAAATTTTAGGAGATTTTGTAGTTAATAAAATGGTAGAAATTATTGATCATATTTGAGCTGAAATGGTCGTAAAAATTTTTTAATGGTCTGACAAAAAATTAGCTGGAAATAAACAAATATTTAACCAAAAAAAAATAATTTTGAAAAGTTTAATTTTACAGAAATTTTTGCGGAATTTTTTTCTAATCAAGCTGATTTTTTTTTTTTTTTTTTTTTTTTTTTTTATTAGTAGTTTATTAGTGAACCATCGATATCAAAAGTACTTCTTCTAATTTCAATAAACAAATAAATTTCAAATGACAGATCACGACATTTTCTCAGGCATAATAAATAAATAATAAAAACAGTCTAGAGTATTAACTACTATTCGCTTATAAAATAAATAGCTCGCTGGTACTAGTAATAGCAATGGCAATGCAACGTAAAATGTACACCTGTCGTTTGTTTCGCGTTTTATGAATTATGACGTACACATGGAGAGTTCTTTGAGCCGGTGAATATTTATGTCGTTCTTTGGTGGCGTATATTATTAACGGGTACTTTCACTCGGATAGACTCGATAGCTGCCGAGAAATAACAAACTGGAAAAACAATGAGACGGAAAAGAGGAAAAAGAGCTGAGTAAATGCCTGGGAAATTAAAAAGCCCGCATCTTGGCGGTCGTTTGGCGGATCAGGGAACGAGTAGAAGACAGCATGTTTATAGACGCTGTCATACATATGAATATATGACTATTTTAGTATGTGGATCGTTGATACTTTCGGCGGTATTATCCAATCGTTTGGTCCTTTATGGTACAAATCAAAGAGGCCCTCGAGCGTTCGTTAGTGGGTGCCTACAGGCCGTGGAGATGATGGGTAATGCGAAATGCAAAAGAGTCGACGATTGTGTCGGGAGCACGTTCACTCGGTTACGCGTCCTGTGCTACTGCTACTGCTACTGCTATCTGGTATGTTGCTATCATCATCCCTATACTCTGGTGAGCTCTGGTTAGGATTCAGAGGAGTCCGCTATTGAAGTCCTCGATGACGGCTCCCGTCTGTCAGCAGATCAAAGCTGAAGTAAGCTCTCTTTGTGATATGCTTTGCCGTGCTGGTATTTAATTATGTATGAGATCGATATTCGTGCCTCCTGGCCTTCGAATCATCTCTGCTTCTCTTCCTCCGACAACATTTCTGTCTTTATCCTCTTTCCTCCTTTTTCATTTCTCTATATATGCAGTTATTGTGTTTTGTGTAGTTTCAGTCGCCAACACATTTTATGCCCGCGAGCGTGTCATTCCCCGATAGTTTAATGAGACTCAATATTGCTAATTGTCATAGAGACTTTTAATTTATATCTGCGCACAATTTAACTCGATTTTCCACGGGAAAATTTTTGTCATAATAATAAACATTCAGTGATAAAAAATTAGTTGAGTTTGAGAAAAATATTCTTTTGAAAATTTCATGCTTGGTTTGACATTTTCGGTTCGTATTGATTATTGAAATTCATGGATTGAATCAAGAAAATAAAAAGTTTGCTATATTCAAGAATTTTGCGAATTTAATGAAGCAATTTGTAACATTCAATTTCTAACAATTTTTACAGAATCATTTTTTGATATCTTGATCAAAACGTAATATTTATTTTGAATTTTTGACAATACAAAAAATTAAAAATATCAACAAATCTTCAGATTTCTCTTTTTCTCTATCATCAAAATGAAGTTTCAAAATTCGTTCAAGTAAAAAACTAATTTATTTCAGGATTTTTTTGTTAATTTAAATCAAAAAAGTTTTTTTTTGAACACACTAAAAAATCCTTACGGTAAAACGAATTATTTTTAGTTTTGGTCAGCGATTTGATTGTATTACATGCAGACAATCTGCTCTTAATAAAAAATAAGGAGTTTTTCTTAGCTAAAGAAACAATTTTCAACACTAATTTTTAAATTAAACCAACCAACTCTCTTTAAAATAATTTTATTGGATTAAAAATTTTTCTCTTGCAACGTGTAATTTTTTTCGTCTTTATTTTGAACTCATAAAGTTCACTTTTGAAAATTAAAAAAATTTTTAAGATTGCTATGAGTATAAAATGAAATATTTTAATGTATAAAATGAAGTAATATATAATTAATGTCATAATTACTCGTATGAATGATGCAGTGATAAACGATAAACCGTGTGTGACAGGTAAAAAATTGATGAAAAAAATCGCCTAGAATTTATGTAAGCGGTAGGCAATTTTATAGAAAAAAAAAAACTATTAGTGAATATCGGTATGTGAGGCTAATTTCGTGTGCCTCGGGCCACTGGAATAAACGGAGGTTTTTTGTCCCCACTTGCCGAAACTTTACGTATGGTAGTATGTGTTTGTGTGGGAGTATGGATGAGAGAGTTTACCAATTTATTTCGGTCGATTTCCATTTGACGCATCGGCAGAACGCGTGCAGCCCGCTTTCGACAGATGAACAGGAAAAGTAATTGTGCGCTTTGGATTATCAATTAATGTATTTTATTATTTTTTTATTTAAATTTACGTAGTTCACCCATACCGTACTTTTACCTACCGCGGTATCAAACAGTGTATAATATATTTTATTTTAATTTTAATATCAAATTTTATGAGGCTAATATTTAAATTCGCCCGTTGAACACTTTTATTTCTGGTTTTATTATTTTATTTACCATTTGGACAACCCATAAATCAAAATTTCATTATTTATTATTTTAAAACTGGCAAACAATTATTTTATTACTCTGTCGTAAATTGTTATCAAATAATACAATGTAATAGAATATTTACATCAAAAATTAATTGGAAAATACACAATAAAAAAATATGTATATTTAAAAAAAAATTGACAATAGTATATTACATACCTAGGCCAGTAAAATAAGAAAAGTCTCAGATCACATGTAATTGTTGGCCGAGGCGAAGCCGAGGTGGACAAACATGTGATCTGAGGCTTTCTTATTTACTGGCCAAGGTGTGTATACTATTTTTCTGCTCGACGTAGCCGGAATGTGGCAACTTTGTTTAGCGCAGCGGCCAGAAAGTTGCCACGTTTCGGCCGGAGGGCAGAAAAAAAATTCTTAGAAGAGTTAAAAAAATATGTTTTCTTCTTATCTAATAAAATTTTTTTATTGACGAAGCTTCTAAAAATAACAAATGTTTCTATCAAATTAAAAAATTATTTTTTAAGTCATTCGACCTGAAAAATCTGATGTTTTATTGAAGTATTGTGAGGTTAAAAGTTTAATAAAAAAGTGCAGTAATTACTTGAATTGAAAAAATATTGACTCAGTTTCAGTTTTAAAAGTTCTTTATTTATCATTTCATCATAGTACATATTTAGTTTCTTATTATTTAATTTTTCCGTTTGATTTTGGAACCCTTCAAACTATTTTTGTTACTTATTTTAATTTGCGTGGCAAAAATTTGAAAAAAACCGCTAAATAATAAAAATATTGACTTCTCTCAACTCAACATTGTATTTATAATGAATGACACTTCAGCAGGATAAAACACAACTAATCAAAAAAAATGTGTATAGAAATGTAGATGACGCGTGCATAGACAATAAAGAATCAGTGAGTCACAAGCGGTTTATTGATGCGAATACAGATAATAAAGGTAAATCCCGCGCGTAACAAGAGGTCGTAGTCGCTAAACGGCCACACGCCACGTGCACACCAGAGACGGATCACTACACCTGTATATTATATTATGTTGTATACAGCCGATCCGCGATGCACCAAAAAACGGCAGACCCGGGGCCACACTACTACTCGGGACAAGGGGCAACAGCTAGCAGCAGTAACATTTCACTCGCTTTTTGATCATTAGCATGGAAAATTGTATTTTCAAAATCAATTAATATCCACCGGGTAATACTGAATAATACAGTGGTTAATGATTGTGCATTTATGCCACATCCCGAACAGTATGTACTGTGTAGTGTATAATAGTACTGGCATCTGGATACCAGTTTACCAGTTACCCTCTAGGTAAAATAACCAGCCCGGAGGCGCTAAAGAGAAATTGCTACTGTACACTGCGCTTTGTTTTTAATGCCATCTACAAAGTTCGTTTGACATTTTTTTATATTTTATTATTATCATTTGTTATTTGTTATTGTTATTATCATCATCGAAACGATTGCAAGCACTAGACTCCTCCTGCACTCCTCTCTGCTCCAATGATAATTTTCTCCTCGCGCATGAATCGTCAACTTTTTCATCGAATTTAACTTTACAATTGTTTTGATATTCATTTGTAGATTATCAATATTAACACTGGTTTAAAATTCGGGCTTTTTTTAAGATAAAATAGTTTTGAAATCAGGGCTAAAGCAGCATTATTCAGACAAAATAATTATTTGATCCAAAAAGTCGTAAATGTGAATATTGAATCGAATATTTATACAAAAAAAAAATTTTTAACTTGACTTGAAATCATTTTTTATTTTCAATTAAATTTTTCAAACATTATTTGAGTAAAATAAAAATTAATTGAACAATTTGACAAATGATTTGTATAAAAATGTATCGATATTTTTTGAGATATATATTAATCATGCAATTTTTTTGTTGTTTCAAGTTTATTTTTTTAAATTAAACACTCATACATTTTTATAGGAAAAATAAGCTAAATAACAAAATCTTTTAAATTAAAAAAAAAAAAGTAGCATAAATGGTAGAGAGCACCTGACTAGTAATCGGGCGGTCTGGGTTCGCTTCTTGGCTTGGTTCGATCCGCACACTTTTTCGAAAGTTTCTTGAATTTTTTTTCAATTTGAATTATTGCGTTTTTTACAAGTTATATGGCTTACATTATTAACATAATAAATCCCAGTTAGCAAATTTTTTATCTAATATTATTATTAAACCTCATAAAAATTTGAATTATGATTTAAAATAAATTAAAAAAAAATAAAAGTAACTAGTTCAGTAAAAAAAAAAAAAAAGGAAGTAAATTATGAAAAATACAAATTTAGATATTTCAATAAAAATCAGTCAAACTTTGTCTCTAACTCAATAAAATATATAAAAAAAACCAGCCTCATACTTCCATTAAAAGTTAAGACCATGACTACATATATGTCAATTAATAACCATATATGTCTGAGCCAAAGTATAATATCGGAAATTTCCATTCGGAATATAATGACAAGGAAAAACTCAACTGCATCTCTTGCAACTACGGCAATATATTTATATAAATATAAACATAAATATAAATATGAGGGTCGATGGATGCAACTAAGAGACAAAGAGTGCGAAAAGTAGTCGATTAATTGTCGCATGCTCTGCTCGTTATTATTCCAAACGGACGATCAGAGCAGTACAGAGGCATACCAGTGGCAGCAGTAACAGAGGCCTCGACGCGTCGAGGCGCCACATCGATCATCGCGGTGACAATTTGACTGTCGTTGCTCCCCCTCCTCCCTCTTCCGACTCCTTCCCACTTACTCGCGGGTTCGATGCTGTCAATGTGACGCTCTCACATATGAAAATATTCTCAATACAGACAAAACACATACTCCATCCTTCCGTACGTCCTATCAATATCTATTTATCTATCCGTATCTGTGTTTCTATCTGTATCTGCTGTTATATTTATATAGTACAGCAGAGGTGGCTCATCGGTTGTTCGCGGGTATGCGTGCATTACCTCTCAGGCAAGAGATATTCCAATGAGCAGGAAATATCATCGTGTATAAACACACTCATATATTATTTGTTCATATTTAACAAATAATATTCATGTGTATTACAATATAATTATAATAATAAAAATCAAGTAAACACAGCAATCACTATTTAGGACTAATTTTGAACCAAGAAATTTGAAGTTATGTTCTTGGTTGAATGATTTTTTATCAGTGTATGTAAATTGTAATAATTATCTTTGATTAAATTAAATAAAAAAAATTCTGAATTTCGTATCATTTATTAAATATTTTCGAGTATTAAGTATAGTTACAGAATTTTTCATACTAAATTGTCGAATGAAAACGACTCGAGTGAATGACATTAATTAATTATCAAATTAATCATCAATAAATCGAAAGAATTTGATTTTAATTTATTAAGCTCGTATTTACTTTTTTTTTTTTTTTTTTTTTTAATGAGGAAAATTTTTAAAAATTGTATGCATAGACAGAGCTTGAATATTTACTGTGTTATAGATTTTTAATTTATTTTTATTAAAAATCAATTGGTAAATTTTATTAACTATAAATAACAAGTTCAGATAATCACTTGGATTGTAATTTATGTTAACGTTTAAGACTTATAGGGCCAGTTTGTCAAACCAGGTTTTTTTTTTAATTAAAATCGAGTTTTATAACAATAGAAGAAAAAAAAATCGAGAATTTTTTTTTATTTTGAAAATTTTCCTTATTTAATTCATAAGTATTTTGTCTATCGACGGTCTAATTAGCAATTTGTCTAACTCCTTATTTTTTAGAGGGTGATTTTTTAACATTTCGATGTAGCCAATAATCCAATTATAAATTATTTGAATGATTCAAACCTAAATATTATATCTCTATTAGATATTAATGATATTAAATGGTTTTTTAAAGTGATAATAAATTTTGAACTAATTATTTTTTTCGTACAAATAGAAGATTCTCTAAAATGGAGTTAGACAATTTGCTAATTAGAACGTCGCTATATTTAAATGATTTAAAATTTTTGAAATTTAGGCTATCATTTGAGTCAGAGTATTTTATATTTATTATGAAAAATCTCAATTATAAGTGCAGTTAATGAGTTACAACAAAAAAAAAAAAAAAAAAGATAAAAAACTGCAGATTAATATATCAGCGTAGATTGCGTGAAATGTTATAATTTTACAATAATTTCGCATAGAATATATAAAAATGTAAATGTATAATAAAATAAATTTTGGAGAGTGATTATTATTCAGTATTCAGCAGAGGTTATTAGATGTTATGATGGAGTATTTGCAGATATCGTTAATTAATTTTTTACATCGGGCAATAAATTTTAAAGTGAGTCTGTGGACTAGAAGTGAAGTACATGTCTGGATATTGGTAGATAATTAATAACCACCGTTTATAAATCCATTATATGTATGTTTAATAAAGCCCAAATCGGTACGGACTGAGTCTGTAGACTAGTAGACTAGTGTATCATGTATTGATTTATTTTATTACATTACAAATCACTGATGGTTGATATTTAATGTATCATATCACATCATATTAGTCGAGCTGAATAATAAAAAAGTAACAAGTTTAAAGTTGACAACGTACTAAGCGTATATAAACACTTGTATTGAAGATGAACAAGAGTCATAGTCTTCAGACTCATCTCAAGTCTGATCAGTTGAGCTGAAATCGTGTGAATCCGCGCGACACAAGGTCTCTAAGTTGCTATTTTTAAGTTCGACGCAACCGTCGCGTCCGGCAAGTAAAGAGAATAAGATGTAATATATGTATATGACAAATAAAATGATCCATCTATCGTCAAGCCATTACTTTTATCCCCACCATGCAATAATATATCTTGTATGTTGTGGTTAAGTCTGTTTTTACGAGTTGGGAGTTGGGAGGAGATGGACTAGACGCGAAGCGCGAGTCGCTTGTATTGTCAGTTGGACATACAATCTATCACGTCAGTTAATAATTATATCCATGATGAATTCACGTCGCATGTCTCGATCTCACACTGATTGATGGCTCTGTTTTTAAAACTTACAAGTGACATGACCCGAATTAAATAGTAATCTCCACGCTATCAACGTCAGCTACTGTAATACACACACTGGGACGATTCGTTTGAAAATAATTTCTTTTTTTACTTACATTCGGTGTGAGGAGAAAATCTATTTTGTGAAAAGTGTTTTGGGAAAAAAAAAAGTGATTTAAAAAAAAAAATTACTATTTTCATCAGTTTTATTAATTATTTTCAAGCTTTTGAAATTTCCAAAAATATAAAAAATAGTTATTTTTACTGGTTTATCTGTAGATAACACATAGTATCTTCATTTTATAAAATGCATGTTATATAATATCGTGAATTTTTATTTGAAAGCGAAAAAATATTAAAAGAATTAAAATTACATTTGAACCAGGATCTTTTATCGAATGAAAAATATACAAAGATAGAAACAATTTTTAACTATAAGAATTACAATTTTTTAAATTGTCATCAAATAAACTTTAAAACTACGTGATAACTAAATTCCGTCAAATGTATCTCAAAGTTTATGATATAAGATTTTGCCAATGTTCTTTCGATATTTGTTTTTGTAATTATTCTCAAGCTTTTGAAATTTTCAAAAAAATTAAAAATAGTAATTTGTACGGATTTATCTTTGAATAACTACTAAAAAGCACATCGTATTTTAATTTCTTAAATTTCTTACAACTGATGAAAAAAGTTACAATTTCCACTATTTCATCTATAATTTAACTTTAATCTACAATTTTTTCCAGCACTCTAAAAGTAGCTTCAAAAATTTGATGCGGTGAAATTAATGATCACTTTTTTTACAACTATTATCTTAATATCCAACTTCATTTAATATATCAATAAAAATCTAATTAAATAGTAATTACTAGTACATTAACAATGTACGCGTTATTGTGTGTTATTTATAGATTTAATCATCACTCTGCGCGAAGCTTTTGATCGTATTAATTATCAATCAGATAAATGTAAAGTTTGTTCTTTAAAGGAAAAGAATTCATAAAACTAACTTGTTTTTTCTCAACATTTTTTCATGAAAATGGAAACTGTTTGAAGTATAAATAAACTTTATTATCTTTGAAAAAAATCGAAATTTCTGTAGACAATTTTTTTATGTTACTTCACTGACTAACATCGTAATTATATCCCAATTCAACATTATAAATATTACAATTTGTCTTTTGAATCGGGGACCATCAAATGTTCAGTTTTCAAACTTCCGATCTATAACTTTCTCAATTTTTACTGTAAGACTGCATTCATGTTTTTCAAAAAATTCAATCTGAAGACCAAAAAAATCCACATTTAGCTAATGCGAGCGAGATAATTTTCGAATAAAGTTTTTATTTAATATAACCTTCCACATTAAACATTAAATTAAATAGATAAATAATTGCCGAGAATTGCGTCATCGTTGTAATGCATAACATGCGGCATTAATGCGCCAGAGCACATACATCACTCCGGGGTCTCTGGATACGTTACCATATACATCTACACAGTAGAACATGGAGATGTACATAGACATAATACCAATGCAAGTAACAGTGGGTACGGAGTATTATATTATATATTATATCCAAGGAGATGAAACCAGGAGGTCTAGAATCTAGTTCGAGTGCATGGACGTTACACGCCAACGCCTGTAACGGAGTATCCTCAGAAACTGGCACTGGCTCTGTCCACGTGCGTCTTAAACTCTCCGCACGTGCAATATAGTAGCATTAGTGTGCTTTGGTACACACGACCGCGACACATGTGTAAATGATGATACTCTGGACGTCAGCAGATGAATCACCCGCTGACCATCAGTTACAGCTACAGCTACAGCAGAACTGGATTATTCTTGATCTAGAATCTCGGATCTTGGATCTCTGTGTTTTACTTCTCATATTATTAAATTATATTGGACGTACTAGCAGCACTGGTATGAAGTACCAACTACCAGTGTAGTAAGAATTATTATTATTTGCTCCACGTTATCGAGGATTACACATCAGGAATAACTTATTCCGAGCAGAGATCCTCCGCTGGTGATTTACTCTATTAGGTGGTCTTGTTCATTTAGTCGTTTAGAATAAGATGCGCGGAGTGTCTCGAGTCTTGTGTCTTGAGACTCCAATCTCCAGTTGATTGATGGGTTACATGGTATCGGGTTAGGTGTTTGCTCTGGTTCTATTCGCCGGCCGTCGAGCTGCCTCAATTCCAATTGTCACGTCAATCGATTATTCTTGACGTGCCTTCACTGATTGATGGCGGTTCGAACCGTGCTCAGTCGCATCAAATTCAGTGTATACTCGAAATGAAGCGTTCGATTGACGTCTCAAGATCTTCTGATCTCCTTAAGATGAAGACCCAAGCTCAGGCCCAGATTAAATATGCTAATTATTCTGGTAGTTCGCGTTTTATAGACGAGGAAATTTTTTATACAGTAGAAAAAGTCATGTGAGAAAAAATTGGTCCTTGTAAATAAAAAAAACTACGTTTTTTAGATAAATTAATAAATTCATTAAGTTTAGTTTAGGAAAATTGATCTTGAGAAAAAAAAAACAAGTAAATTAAAGCTTTCAACTAAAATAATAAAATTTATCTACACTGAAAAAACAATTAACTTGATTTGAGAGAAAAATTCTTCAACCAAGAAAATAATTTTGAAGAGGGTAATTGTCTTGAATCTTGACGAAAAATTCTTGAATCAAGAATATTAAGTTCTTCAAAATGATATATTTAATTCAAGAAAAGCCTATACACTAGTAACAAATAGAAATAATAATAAAAAAAAAAAATACTTAATTCAAAAATATTGTTTTTTCTGTGTAGAAAAATATTGTTATATATCTTAGTTTAAAAGAAAATATTTTTGGTACGCTGATAAAATAATTCACTTGTATCAATAAAAAAAAAAAGTTTGGAAAATCCAAAAGTGCACGCCTCATAACGCTCATTCATTTTTTAAGAAAAAAATTAATTGTGTAATTGATTAAAAAAAAAAAAATTATAATTAAGTAATTTCTTACAGAGTATTTTTTATTTTTTTTTTTAAATATCGGCGCCCTTTCTTCTTGTCATGCGCGCACGCAGTCTAAAAAAATCTAGCTTGATCAAGTGGCGCCATAGTTTTCACGTGACAAATAAGGAAAGTTCGTTTAGCTTTGTACGGTTGTATCGTAGAAAATTTTAATAAAAATTCAATTTAAAAAAAAAATACGTAAACTAGGCCACTGATATGAAATACGGA
>CAJNRD030001124.1:15800801-16009906 GCA_905319865.3 Cotesia congregata
GTCGGTGTAAATCTACTTATATCATTGTATAAGTGTAATATGGTTGTGATAGAGGCATTTAAAGATCACAAAATTGCTTGATCTTAACGAGTCGAGTATAAAGCACAACCTCACGCGCTTCGCGCTATGAGGCATGCAAAATCTTAGAACCAAACAAATAATTCAGAAGAATTTTACTAAAATATTATTATAACAAGTTTACTTGAAAAAAAATTTTTTTTTTAATTAATTAAAAAGTTTTATAATTTTTTTTATGAAATTTTCTAACTGATTCAAAACTAATTTTTTTTTATATTGGGAAACATATATTGACAGATTTTGACAATTGTAGGCTTAAAAAAACGAAAAATCAAATTTTGTTGGATTAAAATATTTTTTTTTTTCTGTTAAATAAAATCTTTTATTAATTCACAGAAACATAAACAATTTATAATTTGCTGTAACCCTTTTTTCAGCAAGTACCAGCCAGTAAAACTCGATCCGTACAAAAAAAAAGCTTAGTTAAGTAACAAAAACGAACGTCAGCCATATAATAACAGAGGTTAATAATCGTGTGATCGCAAAGTCGACAAGGATCTTCACGATCGCTAAGATACACGCAGCCCAGTATCATACAACACACACACAGAACCTAGATCGTACGTGGTCACGGAAGGCCTATTCGTCATAACATAATTTAAAAGTTATCGCGTCCCTAGCAGAACATCGGGAACATATCCGAGTGCACCACCCTGGGACTATCCCGGTTCCTGGTGCAATATCATCAACCTGTGTTGATATAAGATCTTGAATCGAGAACGCATAAATATGATTCCAATTAACGCGCTTCCGCGTACCGTCCGATTAGATACCTTGTAATTTATACGCCCATAGATCCTTAATACGAGAAATAATAAAAAGAGTACATATACACAACCCCATTTACAATAAATAAATAATACTGGTTTCTCGACTTGGTTTTTAACCTACGGATAAATTTTTACCTCTAATCACACACACTCATATACCTCTCGTGGAGCTTAAATTCTAAGACGGAATCCTAAAAGAAAGTGTGTCGTACAGATTGCTGCTCTTATAAATGATGGCAAGGTCGATGCTCGCTCGTGCATTAAGTCGCGGCATTTATCGCAGTTAAACATTGCGGGCATTGACTTGCTCGCCGATCGATAACACTTGGATACGATTAATAAATAATTAAATATCATTTTATAAGATTTTTCAACTAAACGGTATATGCTTGTCCTTTTACTAATCCTTTCCTCGGTTATTTATTGCTTTTATTACCAATCAAATAACTATCTCCTTATCTGCGTCTAAGTCTGGGAGTAAGTGCGGCAATAAGTATCACAGATAGCAATAATAGCAATGAAAGCGGCCAAAAATAAAATAAGTGATTGGTGATAGCGATAATTATTTGAGCTGCCCTCGATCTCACGAGACCGATCTCCGATTTAGTTCTATTTAATAAGATTTAGTAACAAACCTTTCATTACCAAATATTTAGTAATAAATCATTTATTAAAGCCCATTTAGTTCCACCAAATAAATATTTAGTATAGTATTAAACAAATGATTTATTGGTACTCAATAAATCGTTTATTGGTATCAAAAAAATTAATTTTTTAACTAATTTTAGCTTGTAACCTAACTTTTTAACTTAAAATAAATCAAAATAATTAAAATAAATAATTTTAAGTAAAAATATAAGGTACATATTATGAAGAAAAAAATCTCATTAAATTATATTTTTTTGTTTGAGACATTTATAAAATTAAAAATTAAACAAATTTTAACATATCAATAATAGACAAATTGAAAAATGTAAACTGAACTCTACTGAGAAAAGACATTTATTGAAAGTATGTGTTTTTAAAGATTTAATAAATCTTCCAAAATCAAGCTGAATAAAATAATCTAAGCTAGTCGATAGGTTATGTATCACATAAACATTGGAATTAAAGCATAGCCATCTACCGACAATACTTACCAAAGAAATATTTAGTACCTGTTACTAAATATTATTTGGTGGAAATAAATATTTATTTCTATGTAATAATTGTTCATATAAAGAAATCATTTATTAAACTGTAACAAATAATATTGATGGGTACAAAATATTTGTTTCTCCCAAATAAATGATTAAAAATTTTGTTACTAAATCAGCTTAGTACTCCGTACTAAATCCTTCTATCAGTGCATGCACTTATAGTTAAAAATATTTGTTAATATTTAACAAATCATTCATTAGAGACCATTATTTAGTCCTTAATAAATATTTCTTAGTATTTATTAACATTTAATAAATGAATATCAGATTTATTAAATACAAACAAATCATTTTAAATACTAAGAAATATTTGTTTAATACTAAAATTAACAAATATTTTTTGATACAAATAAATCCTTCTATCAGTGCATGTGTGACTTATCCTCTCATATGCTTACGAGGGATCTCTCTGTGTTTCTGAGCACGCGGAGTAGGATAGTGCGTCTATAAAAAGATTCTGTTGCGCGTATAGTACGTCGACTTATGTAATCGACATGTGTGTATAAGTGTTTGTTGGTACATATACATATATAGAGGCTCTGCTCTTATGAATGGAGCGCGAAGTATTGCCCCCTTCTACGTTTCCCTACTTACACTTCCCTGGGTTCTTATTCGATCTCTCCACATCCACACACATGACATAAGATGTATGTATATATAGATATATGTGTATGTATATGGCATAGCTGTAGCTACTTAATCCATGACCTATCTCAAATAAAATACACTTGCAATCTTTATAATTTATATATCTCAGTGGCTTGTAATTAAATCCATTTATTATAGCTATTATTTTTATTGTTATTATTTATCTTGGGTCGATTAGTATCGAGGCCGTTTAGCGGTGGTAGGTGTTTTTAAAATCCTTGTGCATTGACTTGTAAATATTGTACACCTGTTGTAAATAATGTCTGGTGAATAATAAGTGACCGGTTGTATATTATATATTAATAATAATAAAAGAGAATGGATGGAGATAGGAAGAAAAAAGGCAAATGGCTGTGTAGTAAAAAAAAGGTCTAAGAAGCTCAGGTACAAGTATCTCTTGTGTCCGGCTTGGGAGATCGAGTTCCCCAATGTCTTCTCGGATGCCCAAAGTGAAATTCAAAACTCATAAGCTCAAGGATAGTCGACTTTTCCGCTTCTATTCCTTGAGATGTTCAACCACTGTGTAAATCGGTTTAGTTTGTAATAATAGCGATATTATTATTATTATTATTATCATTTATCATCATTATTGTTGCATTTATTGTTATTAATCTCGAGAAAAAATTCGCGAATTATACCTGAATATAATATTATATTTGATAGAATAAAAAATAAATAATTTTTTTAATTTTGTACAGAATTTTAAACAATTCATAAAATTTTTTAATGATAAAATTTTAATTAATTATTTAATATTTTTCAAAGAAATTTTTTTAATAACTATTTTATTAAATGATTTTTTTATTAATCATTCATTTTATTTTTAATATAAAAAAATTCTATCAATCATTAAATTCCGTTTTTTTAATGAAATTTTTTCATTAAAAATTAATCACTGCTTTACATTTTGATTTCATAAAATTTTTATTTCAAAATTATTTTCCAGATAATTTTCTTAAATTTCTACAAAATTTGATTAAAAAAAAATCCTCTTAATCAATTGTTTACACTCGATATAATAATTATAATTAAATTACAATTAGAATGACGAACATAATACGAAGAAATTTCCATAAAATCCATCTGATCGGTAAAGCATCGACATAATCGAAATGAAACCACAAAGCAAATGAGAAAAATGATTGAACGTGTGTCCAACGAACGGTAAGATGATTGACAGATGAGTCCAGTCATCCTCAGGCATTTTATTTTTTCATATAATTTTTTTGTAACATAAGTCCGTCTCAGTCAGATCATCATGGTCCGGAGGATGATTGCCCGGCGATGGGTATTTGTTTCATGACGCAGCATCACCCATCAGCATCAGTACAGCCTCAATGAGAAAAGAGTATGTGTATGTATAATACAGAATACACAGAATAGAAGAGAAGTAGACAGTTCGCGACGAGTCACGACTGATGCGACTCGAGTAGAGCCAATGGGCTGAATAAGGCGATCAGTGTGTTGCGATACAAACTTTTATTACCCACACAAGCAAATAAAAAGCAATCCTGTATATCTATATATTTATATACCTATATACCTGGTAAGAGTGCAATAGTGCGAAGTCATTGTGATCAGTTTGCTCGCCGCAATGGACAAAACACAAAACACCCAGCTACCCTGGGCGCCGTATGCCCCAAAAATAATAACAATAAAAATAATAAATGATAAATAATAAATGTGCAGTGTGTAAGGACGGGTACGGGTGTATATGTAGTAGTTCAGTAAAGCAACGCCAAAGATTGATGGCTCAGGCATGACTGACGGTACATCCATCACTTTCACCTCTTGCTCATCTATATTGTATATTATATTACTCTTGCTCTTGTGAGTGACCAAACTGCATCCATACGATGGATACACCTTGCCAGTGTACACCAGACAGAAGCTCTGCTAGTTATTTTTCATCATCCTCGCACCACTGTCTCATTAAATCCTTCAACGGCGAAAGGGTGACTGATAATAATGTCCGTCGCTTTGTGCTGTCACATTAAATAAATAAATATCGCTATATACATACGTTATATTTTATATTTATATTTTATATTGAGTTTTTCTTTAACTTAAATCAAGTTGAGTCTGGGATTAAAGAGAAAATTTTTATGAAAAATTGAGGACTTTGATGTTCTTTATTTATTATTTAATTCGCCATGAAGTCCAAGCTTCTTGCAGTTATCTATAATAAAAATTATGTAAAAATTCAATAAATATTGAGTACATACTATAGAATTAATATAGTAATAATAATAAAATGTTACAACACATTACAATGCAGTAGAAGTAAAACATATAATAATATAATAATAAAATGTAATATAGTAATAATAATAATAATAATAATAATAATTTGACGACGACGACGACTGTAAAAATAGACTAATCCCAGCATCATTTTTATACAATGCCTTCATATCATTCATCACCCATATAATCTGACATTATCATTATCATTAAATTACAAGGTAACTTATTCAAGAATAGCAATAGTACGCATTAAGAAATTCTTTATATTTTGATATTTATAAAATATGATGGTCAAATTTTTTTCTACGATACTGATAGAAAAATGTATTAACTTTTAATAATTAATTTATTTGGAAAAAATTTATTTATTTACTGCATATAAATAACAAATTATTTTTTTACTTTTAACAAACATTATATTAGAAAAAGAGTATATTAATTGACAGTTTATAAATTTTTTTGGAGTGTATGTGTCTTGTTTATAACAAGTAATGCGATAATGTCTTATAATAAAAATACAATACGTTAATAATTTTCACTATAAGAAAAATTCTGTAATTTATAACAAACATTCTTTTATTATTTATTTTATTTCCACAATTTTTTTATAATAAAACTTGTAATTTACTTGATCTAATAAAATTTTATTGTTTCTTGAATTAACGAAGTTGTCTAAAAAATATCAAAGAAAAATTTTTGTATCGACTATTCGTTTAAGAGTATAAAAAAAAGATTATTTATTAATAACTTATGTTCAATAAACGATCTGTTAACTGTTAAAAAACAATTTTTCAATTTTAACAAACATTGATTGACTATTAATAAATATTGATTAAATCCTGTCAGTATAAATAAAAAACCAATTCGATAAATTACTCTGATTTGAAATTGAAAATTTTATTACGGGTCACCCCAATATAATCCCCAATACAATTATCCGGATTGTTGTGTAGAAGTGTAGAGAAGAATGCATCAGACCTACCGCGATTCCTTTCGGAAATCAGAGAGCCCGGTGATGACCCAGCAATGACGTTGCTCGGTTCTTTCGGCTCACACAGAGATAGCTATTAAAGTGAATACTTTGGTAGGATACGGGCCCCAATCGGGGGGAGTCAGCCCAGAATTATTGTTACCGGGTGATCCAGAGCCGATAACATCTGGCTTATTGCCTCTTACTCTTGCTACAACAGTGTATGCGGTTTGTTAAGGATAATTGTGTCTTATTGATACTCGCCTTCACTGTAAGATCTTCTTCGTCGCTCGGACGGTCTTTCGGTGATGACGTTAACGATATATCTATACTTGTGTCGATATTACTGTCGATTGAAAAATAATCTTACTTACATACAGACTGAACAGTAAGAGAGAATTCTGTTGGTGTTTCTGTTGGAGTATTTATATGTACATGTACATTGTAGATGGTGAGTGGCCAAGACGGATCAATCGGGAGGTTGGTATAAGTTTCCGGTGTTGTGGTCCGGCAAGAGGTTAGAGGCAAGAGGCGAGAGAAGAGCTGGAGAGTAAAGAGCAAAGGGGTTTGCTGATTCTACTAGGGCTTACACAAGTGAGTTGAGCTGTCGCGGTCAGTTTCGGATTGCGCGGGTATGTCACTGACAGCTGGACTACTTGAGAACCGCGTATTGAACTCACGTTCAGTCACGCTCCTTTATACCTACTTAGCTCTAACTCAACTCTTAGTGGCTGCTTCTATTCCATTCCAACCCTTTCAGATACTATTTCGATTGATAAAATTATTTAGTAATATTTTATATTAATTATAAATCGAATTACTCGTTAATAATTACTAAAAAATCTACAAGAGTACATTTTTATAAATATTATTAAACCAATTGCGTAAATTTTTGTTAGAATAATAATTGTATAAAACTTTGTTTGAATTAACAGTAATTTAGCACTAACTAATCACCGGAATGTGTAATTTTTTATACAACTGAAAAGTCTTCAATTACAGCACCGCCTCAAAGTAACTTCAATTAATTTTTTCTGGCAAGTCAGTAAATTTTGTAGTAATTTCAGTAAAATCATTTGATTTCACTGTAATTTTTGACATTAAAATATTAATAAATAATTATTCACCTTATTAATTTTTTACTAGTATATTACCCTAAAAATTAATAATATTTTTTGATATTGTATTTTTAAAGAAAATTTCTTTCTGTTCATATATGGCTACATAAGAAAATTTTTCCTCAGATTTTCTTCTGTGAGAAGCACGTGGATCTTCCGAACATAAACACCGAACTTTTACAAGCTAATTTATATAATAACAGGAACAACCTTATCCCTGAGGTATCTAAGATTATAGGATGTCCCTACGATTACTAGCTCCATAAGATGAAAAAGGGTAGAAGCGCATTACCGGCTGTCCGTTGATTGGCCAAATAAAATCTAACCACTCCGTTCTTTTAGCTTAGTGGTCTTTCAACGGGTATATTATGAGCCACGAATTAGATTGCTATCTCAGCTATCAAAGCATAAAATTGATGCGCTAAATTTAATACAATACCGATAGTCTCTAGGCGAGGAATTTTATGGGCACAAAACTCCTTCTTAGCCCAAGCGTTTACGAGAATCGAAAAAGAGCAAAGAAAATATATATTTGAGCTTAACTTTTATTTCTATTTTGTATTACTTGTATTCTCTGAACCCGAGAGCAGCTCTTCTTTAATTAGTGAGTGATGCTCCCGGCGATGTAGCTCGTTTTCTCGTTCCTCGGCCTACGCTACATACAACACTGTTATGCGCTAAATGGCCGAGCAATATACTTTATAACGAAAGCCGAGGATTGAGGATAGAGGGAAGAATAAAAGCAAGTAGAAGTAAAGATGAGAGCCTGTTCTGCTTTCCGAGAGATCTTCAAGGGTCTGATGCTTTTCCAGAAACTTTTACACAGATATACGTGCATGTCGTGAAGCACTTTTACTTGCCAATTACTTGAAACGTTTCGGCTATTTCCCAACAGAATAGAACCAAACGATTGTTCTTCCTCATTCTCGTCCTTTGGTTTTGGCTTCCAATTCTAAGGAATGAAAAGTATAATATCGTAGGCCGGCATTTAGCACTCATTTTTGTTACACTTATCTAGAGGATCTAATTTTGGCTGGAAGAAAAATACTTACAATTAGAACTATGAACCAACTTGTTAATGAATAGTGATAATTTTACAGTGATTATAGTCTCTAAAGTTAAAATTCAAAATTCATTGATATTCAACTATATTATTTTTTATTTGTTAAAATCTATTCTCAATTTTTGATTTCTATAATCAGAATAAAATATTCCTTCGAATAGATGAAAAATTTTTATCTAAACAATAAAATTTGCCAAAAGTTAACTATTAAAAATAAATTTTTTATACATCTTCATAAATTTTTTCATAGGAGTAATTGAATGGAAAATTTTCTCTAAATAGTATTGTCAAAGATTGAATTTTTGACAAAATTTTTATTTTAACATTTTCTTCAAAAATTTGTCGATTCTTTTGACACACTCTAATGTAAATATAGTAACTGTATTACATTATACTGTGTGATAGTCAGTACCCAGTATCATGTACCCTTTTCCTCTTGAACTTCCTCTACCTCCAGCTCGTTATCTTAGTAACTATACGGTGTACAGAGCCCGTGGCTAAATAAACTCACGGCTAACTGTCCGAGTGTGGAGAAATCTAGCACCAGCACCAGTATAAGTATTACTGGTAGACAAGAGGGGCTGGTAAAGTCTGCCACGGAGCATCCGAATGTAATTACCCTCCAGATATTCCACCTGCCATTTAGACTCCTGCTGAAAATTCTCTCTTTTCATCTGTATGAATAACTTGTCAAGTTTTTCGCTGAATGTGAGTCTTCATCTTGTTACTCCTACGGTTCAACTAAAAAGAGTTAAAAGGAGTAAAAGATAACTTTTTGTTTTATTTTCAGCCATTGACGTTTTTTAGGAAAATTTCTTCGAAACTTATCACGCTGAGTTTATTTCAGCAAAGTTTAAATATTAGTCAAATTGTTTGAAAAATTTTCTCAACCAAAACAATCAAATTTTTTTAATTTGTCAACATACACCAAGGTATAATTATCGATCCAATGATGTATTAAAAAAATTTGTCTGCTAATACATGACACAACATGAATTAAGTACCAACAAAACGTCTGTTGGTATTTTACGCTAAAAGTGTGTGTGAAATAAGAGTCGGCGATCTTATAAAAGTAAAAATTAATATAAAATAGATTAAAGTGTTAGGTAGCAGAAAGGAAATTTAGTAGTGAGGATTTATAATAGTCGTGTCGTTTGTCGTGCCTGAGTCTTGTCTTGTCGGTTTTATAAATGTCCCTGAGCAATAAAGACTTTGGATGGATTAGCCGTGTGACTCGGCATACCGAGTTAGAGCTAGAGCCGTCAAGCTCCTCTCTTCTCCTCTCTTCTTTTCAGGCTAAGGAGAATCTATTCTTGTGATTCTCAACCGGACACGCGCGTCCAATGAATCAATCGTCTTGTATAATAAGTAACGCTATTTACTTACTTAACATTTTTACTCTACACTAATTCTATTTAACTTTGTATGCTTACTCTGATCTATAACATAATATTATAACTAAACCCCTGAAAACTCTCGTTAATTTTGTCGGAGAACGTCATTTCTTCTGAGCTTATTATTTATCCCACGACCCTATAAATCTATTTTATTTTTTTTCTCAACGTATTTTAAAGCCGAAGATGAGGAAAATTCAAGTGGGTTTGTCAGAGTTACATCGATTGCGTCTTCCGTCCCCGTTATATTATGTCTTTTTCCGGCATAGCACTCTCCAAACTGACTACACGTACTCGTCATAAATAGTGTCCTCTCGTCCTGTCCCTACCACTCCTAGAGAATTATTATTATTCGAACCAGTTACAGAGTACTATACCAGCAACATAAGAGTAACAACTCGTGTTGAAACCGCCACATACAGCAGCTTCGACGTTTTCCAATATTCCCACCGACTGCATGCCACTGCTTCCATCTGCGTCCCGAAGAAGCTTCCCGCCACCCTCTACTTCTGCTGGATACTCCAAAATTTCTTAGCTTTCTTTAGGAGCACCGGGTTTTTATTGAGACGAGTATCTCGAGTGACATTTTACAGCATTGATGTTACATATGAAGCTCTCTAAAATTTATATAATATATATTGTCATTAATCTAAAGGTATAAGTTCTAATGCTTACTCCAAGTGTCTGGAGATAAGTTGTAAAGATATAGTATAGTAATAATGGAAAATAATATTTGAAGTATTTCTGTTTCAGAAACAGATTTTTTTTTTAAATAATTTATTTTTAATATAATTTTTTATTTTAATGAAAATATATTTTGACGGAAAAAAGATCTGTTTAATTTTATAAAATTTAGATAAGTTTTTCTGTAAATGTTATTAGTTATTTTTTCTGTCAAAATTTTATTAATAATAATTTTATAAAATTTTTTGAAGTTATCTTTGAAAAATAAGAATTTTTATTAAAATTTCAGATGTCAAAATTAATATTTTTTTATTAAAATACATTTTTTAATTGATAAAAATTTTTTTTTAATTTCGTGAAGTAAATTTCAAAATAATTAAATATCAAAGAAAATTTTACAAAAATTTCACAAGTAATAATTTAAAAAAATTCAGTAATTTATTTTTTAATATTTTTTATTACCAATAATTGAATAAAATGTTCAGAAAATGTTTAAATGATTGTTAATTTTAGATCATATCGCACAATATAATATTTTAGCTATTATTTTTAATCCAAAAAATGATCAACTAAATAAAAAAAACCTTTACAAAAAAATATTTAAAGCTATACTCTAACTTTGCTCAAATTAAAAATTTTTCTCCTCAAGATTTAATCACCAACATAAATTAACAACACACAAAGAATCAATCTCTAAAACCAACTATCAAATAAATTTTCTCCTACTAACCCAGCAAAACCCAAACATCAACATCCACCGCGTGGGATTGTGCGTCGACCTTTACCTTAACCAGCCGCCTCAGTATACCTCTCTCGGTCTGTAGGTGTCTATGTCGGCAACCCTGACCTGATTTATGGGATTCCCGCGTCTAGTCACCCGACGCGTGTTATAGCAGTAAGCAGTAAGGGTGCGCATTCGCCACCCCCTAAACTCTCTGCGGGCTATGCAAGCCATTCCACTTTCTCCCTCTCTCTCCACACACTCATTCACCACACCTACATACGCAGCGGCATGGTGCGTACTTGCAGACAGCTGGCTGAGCAAAGTAAACTTGCGAGAGTTTCAATAAAACCCGGACCCAAATGTAAATTATTATATTCCGGTATAGAGATCTTTAATCAATCAACCCCCGAAATATATTTATTATATTTATACATTATATATACAAGAGACATACGGTTAAAAGACTAATTTATTATCTTAGGTAGGTAGCTTTTTTTGACATAATATAAAACACTCTCTCCATTTCGTAGAAAAAGTAGTAGTTCCTCATTTAATACATCTATATATCTATATATCTATATATATCGCTGATGCTGTCAGAGTAAATTTTTTCCTTCATCCGGAAAAATCGGTGTTACACAAAAGCCGAGTGATTTGTGTCGTTGTCCATTCTTTTGAGCTCTTACTACTATTCTCATATATGCGGATGTATATATGTATACGTTTCTTTGTCCCATCACCAAAAGTTCAGTCTGGCTTCTTGTTCTTCTCTCTTTCTCCGATGAATAGTGGCCGGTGTACACATACACACAGACAAACACACACATAAAGTACATGGTGAGCAATATCCTAGGTGTCTATGTCTGTACTCAGTATAAGAGATGTCTCTCTCGCTCTGGAGATATGCTCGGGTAATATACGAGCCCTGCATCTGTTCCCCGAGTGACGCAACGTCCCGCCATAGATCACACCCAGGCTTTTAGAGAGTGAAGGCTGTTAAGGAGAGACCGTGCGAGTAGAGGGTGCTCGTAACTGCACTGAGTAGACTTACAGATAAGAGAGAAAGAGAAGGACGGAAAAGAAAGGACGTTGGGACGTTTCCCCGTCAGGGTGACGTACGGTTACTGTTAAACTCCCTGGCGTCGCTCCGAGCTACTACACTACCTATAAAGAAAAACGTATAAGGAAACAAGGATAACTGAGTGAGCTCCAAGAGAGGAGAAGAGAAAAAACGCTCCACCACCAACAAGTACTAACAGAGTACAGAGAGTACACCTCAAAGTACCGGGGGTGGACGCGCACTACTTCTGGCTCCGGGGATTGCTACTTCTTCTCTTCTTTTTCTTATTCTTTGAAAAGTCGTGAGTGCTACAAGATCTAGTAGAACCTGTCAGGACGACGAATAGCCGGGGCTCATCGCAACATCACAAGTGTAATGGTCGAGAGAGTATTATACGATGAGAATTTTATGCTAATTATATGATTGGTAGCTTTTTAAAATGTTAATTGTTGATAAGTATGATTAAAAATTATAATAAAAAATATATTTAACACTGCACAAAGTCGATTTTCAAAATTTTTTCAGTACAATAGCAAGCTGATATTCAATATTTATTGTTTGTATTTTATTTAATATTTTCCATTGGCATTTTAAACGTTGAACAATATTTATAATTTAGATATTATTATTTATTTACCAAATACCCGAGCTGTAAATTTAGACGCAACCTTTAGCAAGTGTAATTACGCGACGCGGGTAATCGACACTTTAAATAAGTAATTATTAAAACGCGGGAAATAATTAAATAAATACTTGATGAATAAATATTTAAATTCTGTTTAAATAAATTCATTTTTTTCTTTAATTCTACTCAAAGATCTGAGCAGTAATTTCAGTTAAATATTTATTAATATTAATAATATTATTAATGATTTATTGACTAGATATATATTGAGGAGAATATGCTCGAGAGGAAGAGCTAATAAGAGTGAGCGCAAGATCTCTCCTGGTCTATCTAGCTTATGACCAACTTGCTTAGTACTTGTCCTCGATGCTTTAATCTACAGTACCTATCCACTAAATTAGAAAATATGTAACCTTTTAAATGACAACCGTGATTGTTTACCTCCGCGTATATTATTTAATTGTTATAAAAGAGTCATTAAATTGTAAGTATAAAGTAGAGGGTGAGTTTTTAAATGGCTGATGCTGGCTGTAAATATTTTCACCTGTCATTGCAACAATTGTTATATTTTACCAGTGATTATTTATATTAGTAAGGTAATTTTATGTAGGGCTAATAGTTATTTTATTGTATAGCCGATAATAATTAAATATGAGTATCTAAAATAATATTAAAAATGAAGGATAGGAATCATAAGCATAAAATGTACTGGTATCGCTTTACTCGATGCAACCCTAGATGAAATATCAACATTACGAGAATGAATCTTCGACCGAGGAATAGAACCAGCTTGGTACTGGGTTCAGTGCATGAGAGCAGAAGTAACGTATATGCCAGAGGTGAAGTATTTATGATGCCAAACATTTTTACTTCCTGTTGGAGGCTCTGATGTCGGTGATAGCCGGGGCAGGAAATAAGGACTAGGGAGCATGAGTTAATACCAGCTCCAGGCATTTATGTTTTTTAAATTCTTAGCCATAATATAGTTGTATATTATGCTCCACGTGTGCTATAGGATGTATGTAAATTATCGTCAATTGTTGGCGTGCGTAAATCGTGAGATGAGGAAGATACCGAGGAAGAAAAGGTGATACGGTTAGGTCTCATGAAAATGCTTCTGCTTCTACAAAAAGGTTTTCCTCGGAAAGAAACAAGAAGAACGGGCGTTTTATCGGGTACCCTTATACCTATTAACGTCCTTTGCTCCCCTCAAGTCCCTGCAGAGTTTTTGGCACCCCAGCGAGTGACGTAGGGCGCGAATTAAAGCGGCTCATAAATATCTGAAACAAAGGCGAGCGTTTTGGAGGGTGCCACGCCGGTCCCGGCTAAGATATACGTCCTCTTCGTTCTCTTAGTTGCTCCCGTTGCTACTCACCCCCTCGGCGAATCGCGAGGGTGAATGTCCCTTTATATTTATATTTATATTTATGGATATCTTCATAAATACGTCATGCACGAATTTTATGGTTATTGTTTTTTATTTTAAACAAGTACTTTTACTTATTTATTTATTTATTTATTTATTGGTTTTTTGTTTTTGTTGATTTCAGGTAAGTAGTGGTCTCCAATCGTTTGAAAAGCAAGCGGCCGATTCGCCGCGCCGGACGGAAGATATGCGCAGCAAGCAGCAACCGAGGCCCTCCTTCCGGTGGCCGCAACAACGCGGTGATAACGTTACCGGTAAATATTGACTTCCTTCTCTCTCAATCAATCTCCCTTTTTTGTGTTACGTCGTCCTGGATATTTTGAGTACTTTTCATTTTAATCCGATTCTTATTGATCGGTTCCATTTCGGAGAAAAATGTCTTCAGAATTTGATTTTTTTTAGTTCAATTTCTGGACAATATTTAAGTGAAATAAAATTTTTTTCTATTTGTTCGTTTTTTTATTGATTAGTTCAATAATTAAGAATTCGCATTTTAAAAATCTTTTTTTAGTTTAGTTTGACTTTTTATACATTAAATCATTAAAGAGATTGAAGTGATTTTTAATGAAAAATGTGGAATAAAATATATGTAATGGTTTTACTTATTTTCATTGACAGATAACTTTACAAATATTATGAAACTCCATAAAAAAAACTCAAATTTTTATTTAGTAATTTTTATACTTTTAGATTTTCAATTAATTTTTTAAAAAATTTTGTTAAAGCAAAAGATGAGCACAAAGTAAACATTTTAATAATTCGCTCAAAAACATGAAATTTTTAATCTGGTGCAAGATAATGAAACATTATTATTATCATTAAAATATGAAGTATCTAAAAAAATATTTTCATTAAATTTTTTTGAAAAAATTCAATTATAGTTTATTTTAATTTTTGGTACATGTTATTAAATAAATGCGCTAATATGTTAAATTCTAATTTACAAAAAAAAAAAAATTGACGAAGCGAAAAAATTGTAAGGAAGATTGAAGTTGTTTTAGAGCAAGAAGAAATTTTCTTGATTTAAGAATATTTTCTTGATTTTTCTTCTTCTAAGTACTAACAGTAGTAATGAACTGCTTATATCTTCTACTTGAAAATTCTTGAACTTGGAATATAGCTCCATAATTTTAAAAATATAAAAAATGTATGCATTAAATTGTACAATTATAAACAATGATTTCAATAGTGAACAATCGAAACTCACTGAAAGAATCATTAAGGAATTTATAGTTAAGTTTTAGTTAAAATTAAAATAAACATCTTACTTATATAAATATCATGTGACTGCTTTTTTACCATATAATATTACCAGCAATTACTTTCATACCGTATTAATTCACTTTAATATTGATTAAAAAAAAAACTTGACACAAAATCCAAACTTATTTCTTGATAAAAACAATCAATAAATTTCTTCTTACAGATTTTGAATTGGTTCAATAAGTAGCATTAAAAATTAAAAATAAAGAGTACTCAAAATAAAAGTTATTCTGCCGTAATACATCTAAATACACATAGGTATATTCAGAAGCTAGCCATATAATGTCAACGTCTGCACGAATGTTATTTATCCGTAAATTTTCCAGCTAAAAATTTATTTTGCACGTGCGAGCGCGTCTAGTTCGTGTCAGTTGGAAATGTCGCGTCTATTTGACTTATTCACATTCATATATATCCTTACATTTATACACATTTATATATTTATATTTATACACACATCTGAATTTATTATTATTTTTTAGTCCAAGTGACATGTCAGACGTTTTTGTGTATATGCTTTATCGTGTGATATGCTAAAAGAGTTCCATGGACAGTATGAAAACAAACGCTGCACTCGCGTGAGTCAACTCTGAGTTGATGCAATTTTTTCAAGCGATCAATCTGCCTGCCATGTACACGAGGCAGAGCCATAAATAAGTCCCAAGTCGATGCTTTCATTTATTTTCTTTTTTTTTTTTTTTAATTTCTTACTTCATTTGCTATCACGCTGTTATGTATGCTGTGTGCTGTATTAGACTCGATGAACGCGAGAGTGGGAAATTTGTAATCAGATGACTTGCTCGAAAGTTTGAGTCCGCGGTTTTCCCGTTCAATTCTCTGTTCCAGCGAATGTTCGAACAATAAACAAAGCGTGAAAGCGAGCGAACTGTAAAACGGTGTAAATATTCGCGACATTCTCAGGTCGACATTCGTGTCATGCAGCAGCAGGTGGGACAGCCGTCATGTTAACTCTGGACTGCTTTGTTATGGAATAGTGATAGGCAAATTGTGAAACTGATTCAGTAATGGTACACGCTGAAATTTGTGTGCTAATTTTTGTTATCAACCATTTTTTATGTCATTCTATATACACTTATTTAATTATTATCGGCTGTAAAATAAAATAACTATTAGCTCTACATAAAATTAACTTATTAATATAAATAATCACTGGTAAAATACAACAATTGTTGCAATGACAGGTGAAAATATTTACCAGACAGTAATAGCCAGCATCAACCATTTAAGGGGCCATGAAAGAAGATTTGATAACATTTTTATGAGATAATTTTTGGTGCATTATACAGAGCTAAATTTTGGACAGATTTTAATAAAATTTAAACCACATATAAAAAATAGAATAATAAAAGCAGGAAACTAATTTATTTATGAAATTTTTACAAAAAAAAAATTAATTCAAAAGAAAAATCGCAACTTTATACAGCCTGCAGAAATCTACGTCGAAATAATGAATTTTTGTTTATTTTATGGAAACAAAGATGGCTCCTTAAAAACTCACCCTCTACTTTATACACAGAAAAAAAAATTTACTTGAATCAAGTAAATAATTTTGAAGAATTTCATTTTCTTGATTTGAGTAGAAAAATTCTTAAACTAAGAAATTTTTCTTGATTTAAGTAAATTTTACTTAATTCAAGTATTTTTCGTCTTGATTCAAGACAGTGAAATTCTTCAAAATTATTTTCTTAGTTCAAGAATTTTTCTCTTAATTCAAATTAATTTTTTTTTTCAGTGTACTTACAATTTAATGACTCATTTATAACAATTAAATAATATACCCGGAGGTAAACAATCACGGTTGTCATTTAAAAGGTTACATATTTTCTAATTTAGTGGGTAGGTACTGTAGATTAAAGCATCGAGGACAAGTACTAAGCAAGTTGGTCATAAGCTAGATAGACCAGGAGAGATCTTGCGCTCACTCTTATTAGCTCTTCCTCTCGAGCATATTCTCCTCAATATATATCTAGTCAATAAATCATTAATAATATTATTAATATTAATAAATATTTAACTGAAATTACTGCTCAGATCTTTGAGTAGAATTAAAGAAAAAAATGAATTTATTTAAAAAGAATTTAAATATTTATTCATCAAGTATTTATTTAATTATTTCCCGCGTTTTAATAATTACTTATTTAAAGTGTCGATTACCCGCGTCACGTAATTACACTTGCTAAAGGTTACATTTAAATTTACAGCTCGGGTATTTGGTAAATAAATAATAATATCTAAATTATAAATATTGTTCAACGTTTAAAATACCAATGGAAAATAATAAATAAAATACAAACAATAAATATTGAATATCAGCTTGCCATTGCACTGAACAAATTGCGAAAAACGACTTTTTGCAGTGGAAGATATATTATGTAGCATAACAATCACCCTTGTGAACAATAAGAGTTGTCATGTAAAATGTAATGCTTAAAAGGGAAAGGATTGTAATTGTAACTTCGTCTAAAACATTTAGTTTAAAACGAGACTAGTCTAACGAGTAAAATGGATGAGCACTGGGGGAACTCACTGGCAAGTTATGTGTGTGTCTGACAACAGAGTCATCAAAGAGACAAGTAGGTCCTGGAGTGGAGCGGTATATAGCTCCTGCGGTGAAATAACAAAACCGGTGCTTGCTGACATGACAAGTGAAATTTGTACCAATTCGTCTTGTTCGTCAGCCTGGATCGGGATCAGACTCTGATATCTGCTCCGCGGGTATATTGGCGCACGCGTCCTTTTTAAAGGGGCAGCTGCTTTGATTTCAAAGGGAATCAGCCTTCCAGATACAGAGTTGTAGCGGTCACAGGAATATTCATTTAAATATCTGTCAATACGAAAATCCAACGTTAAAAGAGACTCTGATGATGACCAGGAGCGCCCGGAGCAAACTTATTTCTGCCGGAATCCTCTTTAGTTCTATATATAGTTTTTTTTTAGCTACCCTTCTTGTGTCCCGATAGCCGGACTGATTCTCTGGTAACTTCTGCCTGATCTCCAGTATCCCCTCCCCACATAACAGCACACATACTCATACACAGGTACTCATCTACTCATCTACTGATCGGCCGTCTTCTCCCCTTTGTATTCGTATAATCGGTCTCGTGTCCGGCGCTTCCTCGATCTTTTGTGCGGCAATTCCTCTTTTTCCGCAACCGACTGGCCTTGATGCACCGATATCTCTCTGAAATTGGACAGACGGCCTAGACGAACGAGGGTTGGATATGAAAGACTCGGATATGTCGTGCCCACACACTCCCTGTCGACATGATAAATTAAATGTTCAAATTTAATTTTTTTTCCCCTTTATGCTGAATATTATTATCGGTTGTCTGTTTAGCGATTGTCGTTTATGGGCAACTTGATTTTTTTATTTTGATAGAGGGATGTAAACCTCTTTTTTTAAAACAATCAAATTTAACTTACACTTTTAGCAATTTGTTAATTATCAGGTAGACGTAAATACAACAATCAAAATCTAAGATATTTTTGAAAACTTTTTTTGTAAAAAATATAACAAATATATAAAAAAATATAAAAAATATAACTCTCTTGTTGAAAACATTAATTAATTTTACTAGTTACTTTTAAATTAAAATTTATGATACTGTGAAAACTTTTACTTGGATTGAGATATTTTTTTTCTAAAAAATCTTTGAATTAAGATAGCCTTTTGTTCAGTTTATGGTCATCACAACAGTTCGACGGCTGAGATCAAGGTTCCTTTCGCAGTTATTTATATTGTTGGAAGTTGAGATACAATGAAGAGCGGATTCGCATTAGTTGTAGTTAACAGCGAAAGCACCTTTCAAAAACACATGGGGGTTTACGTACTACTATGCGCCATCGTTAGCGTCTCGGAGAGCACTTTGCGTGCGTCATTTAAGACCAAGTTAATGTCGTCATAAAACGCGGGAATGGGCTACTCTCATACTCTTCTTTTGCTCTTTTACCTATAAATCTCGCAGGCTGATCAGCTGCTAAATTTATTTCCCAACGCGCTCTTTTTTTTTTTTATTTTCGTTCTCAAATTACTTCAGTATTCATTTAACTGGCGTTCGAACTTAAAATTTGAATTAACTCAAGCCAAGTAGTTAGTGACAAATTGCACAAAAATATTTTCTTAAAAATTAAAATTTAATTAAATAAAAAAAAAATTTCTTTCCGTATTGTTTTTTTTCTAAGTGGGTATTTTTTTGATTTTTAAAGTGAGAAAAAAATATAAATATCAAATTTAGTAAACTTTTAATGAATAATTAATAAATCTGCCGTGAAGAAAAATAAAATTAAAAAAATTTATTGGTAACTCAGTTTCAAGTTTTTTTATAGCCAAAAAATAGAGCGCATTCGAGCAATTATAAAAAAAAAAATTTAATTAAATAAATAAACACAAAGTAAAGTTTTTTATTGGTTTAATGAGAGGACAATTTACTGCTTAATTCAGAAAATAAAAATGATAAAAAATTGCTCGCTAGTGAAAACTAAACGGGGCATAGAGCATGAAAACTATTATACATAGGTATATATGATAGCAACAATAACCAAAACAAGAAATAAAAGAAAGCACCGGGAATAAGAGACAACTAATATTTCGTTCTTTTGTTGCGTTTCCGGCAATCCATTGGCTCGACGCTCGCAACGAATTTCGGACTAATTATTCGTCGCGGGCAGAGTGACGTCGCCCGGGTGGATTAAAATGTGGTGGAGCCAGTACCAGGATGCTGGATGTAGATGGTAGATGGTGGATGAGATCGAGCGAAATGGTGTGTAGTGAGAAAGAGACGAAAGCTGTCACCCCGGGGCGAAGTTCATTACTTGTACATGAAAAACTGTGTACTTGTACTTCTTAGTTGTGGATGGAGTCACTTTTTGGGGCAAACAGTCTATTACTGCTGGTAGTATCTGCTACTGCGTTTCGCACTTGTCGCATGTAAGCTAACCAACTATCGTGACGCTCGCGAAATCGCAACAGTTTTTGTCTCACGCGGAAAATAACTGATGAAAAGCTGCCGCGGTGGTATTTTTCTATTTTGCTGTGGTTTAATTGAAAAAAATGAAAACTGCCTGAAACCACGTGTCTGTTTAAAAAGTTTTTTTCTTTCAATTATCATTGACACATTACATAACAAAAAATGTGAAACAAAAATAATAAATAGCGCATTCTTATATATTTACAGAAAAAAAAAAATATTTTGACTCTAAGCAATATTTTTGTGTACAGAACACTTTGAAAAAGATGAATATTTTGATTTAAGAAAATTATTTCATTGATATTGAATATTTTGAATTATTTTTTAATCAATACTTTTTATTATTCATTTACACATCAAATATTTTGAATTGAGTAATTTAAACTCTCGAAACAAGAACTATATTTAACTTATTCCAAAACTAAAGAGTTTGATTCAAGAACACCATGCACTGATAGAAGGATTTATTAACAATTAATAATTTAATTTATTTGAAGACAATTATTTAATTTATTGAATTTTAATAAATATTTTTTAACATTCAATAAATATTTATTTAGGAAGAAAGTACATTTATTAATAGCTAATAATTATTTATTAATGAAAAAAAAGTTATTAACTTCATAATTCAATTTTCTTAATACTACTAATTCGAGAAAAATTTTTTGAATTAAGAAAAAGACCTTTTCTAGTCCAAGAACTAATTTTTAAAGATCAAAATGTTCTTGGTTTACTTTAACCTTTTTTTTTTTTGGGTATAGATATATACATAAATGCGTGTTTACTGCCGGGTAATATTAATACGTAATACATGAGAATTATTTGTGAGCACCATAAAGAAAAAAGTAGATTTCCAATTTTTTTTATTACTGTCAAAATTTACGCGAATATATCGAGTGTGACGTGAATCGAGTGTGAGTGAAAAGTGCCCCTGACAAAGATAGCAATTGTTGCGATCGTCGCCGGTGTAATAACGATAAAAATTCATGCCCCGGTTTTATGGCGACCATAAAACGTGAAAAGCTGAGAATGTCGTTTCTATACTGCGCTGTACTTATATATGATACTGGTATTCTCCGGCATGCCAGGGGGGACGAATCGCTAAAGAGTATCAACCAGAGAAATGGGTTCGAGCTTAGAAAAATAACCGGCTCATTAAATCATTTTTTTAATCTCTGAATTACTGAATACACTTTCGATACTCCGAATTTTTTGCTCCGGAGTCTTATCTTATAAACTAAAGAATTAAAAGATATTTCGTGCTGACTGCTTCATTCAGTTTTTAAGGGAGTATTAATTTTATTTTCTACCAAGATGTTTGGATCCAAAAAGTTTGAAAATCCGACGTAGTCAATGCTAATGACAACAAAAAACAAGTGCAAAATATTGATAATAATTATACGTAAAAAGTAATTGTTTATTTTTGAGATAAAATTAATTTTGGAAAAAAATTGAGTTGAATTTGAACGATTTAAGCGCTGCAAATACGTGATACACTTTGCATTATTTTAATTAACTGTCAAAAGCATGTCAATTATTCAATTTAAATCCATCAATTAGAAAAAAGTGAGTATGAAGAATGTTTACGGTTAATTAGTCTCAAATAAAAATTATTTTTAATAATAAAAATAAATATTAAATAATAAAATACGAAGTAAAGGTGAGACGGATTGGATGAGGCTTTGTCTAAATAAAAGGCTCGATTTTAGAGCTTTAGTCTGGCCTTGGCGTTTGAAATTTGATCGACACATTATTCAACAAAGTTGTTCGCTGGACACACGTCTTACACACGTCGCAGTTAAGTAGGTATAGAGGATAGAGGCTGTGACTACACTATGTGCTTCATACTATATACAGCTCTTATTCACAATCACCGACAGGGTATTCGCTGCCCTGTCTTGGAGTGAAGCACGTGATCTGGTGTTTAGCTGTGTAGTGGATAGACGTGCGCCCGGCCCGGAATAACTCGGAAAGTGTCAGAACGATAATCTGACGCTGGCAACGTGATGGACAGGACAGACAGTTCACTCAACCTCTCTTCTCTTCTCTCCTGTCCGATACTTATACTTATACTTCTTCTTCTTCTTCTTTTACTTATTTGCCTTCATTCCTTGTCCGCTATACTATCAGCTCTGGCGTTTTCAGCACAGTGACGGATTGAATAAAAAGCAATAAAAATCCACCGTGGAAGCGAAAGGGAGAGGCGGCAAATAAATAAATTAAAATTTAGTAATAGGGCTGAAAAAGTAGTGACAGTTAAAAGGCATCCGTCCAAGGATAATATTACGGAGATTCGTGATACGCAATATGACCATTTTTTATTTTTATTATTACTATTAAAAATTACTCTTGAAGAAATTTTCTGATATGGCCAAATATAATTTTTCGATAAAAGTTAGTACTTAAATTTTCCAACAGATGGCGCATGGTCGCTAAATCTTCTCCATATAAGAGAGTTAAAATTCAAGGTATTATATTCTAATATAAAAATTTTTTTTTTAGTCTTCCAAGACGCTTATTTGACATTGATTTTTAGTTTTATTAATGACAATTAATTTTGTTTGATAATTTATTTATTACTTAATAGTTATAATACGCTGCGGTAATTGTGATCTAAACATAAAAATTTATTATCCATAATTTGAAGTAAAGAATTAATTTCCAAAAAAATAAATAAATGTGTAACAATGTAAAGTGATAAACATAAAAATTATAATGTATAAAATAATTTATTTTCCCAGTGTTAATTATAATTAAAAAAAAAAAATTGAGCATGCATCGAATGGAGGATATTCAATTTATTACCGTCTATTTACACAATTTAATCCGTAAATTTAAAATGAGCGTCACGGGGTGAGATTAAATTGTTCATTGATTAACCGGTTTAATATTCGTAATTTATATTATACAATGTAATTATTAAACTTTTTATTCGTTGCTGGACAAACGATCGTCTGCATTGATGGTAATAAAGTACACTTTTAATGCATAAATCAATGTACGAAGTCAATAAACCGTGGCAGTATTTTTAATTTCATTTTATTTGTCGTTATTTAATATAATATATAATATATATTATTTTTATTTATTTATTAATGTGAACAGCGAGTACATGGTGACCACGTCGAGTAACTATCAATTGAATGAGCGAGGATACGCGTGTGACCCCGGCCATTCGCGTCATCCAATTAATAATTCAATCAGCGTACACGCGATTGGATTACCTTTTGGGTGTAAAAACGTAACAGCATTCACATATATATGTATATATGCTCACATTTAATGTGTATAGTTGCGAAAAGAGGCCGCGGGGTGACTGCCGGGAGCGAGGGTGTAGGCAAAAATATAAAGTGAGACCATTATTACGAGAGCACTGGTAATTTGCAATTATTTGTATTTTCCATTGGTATTTCACGGTTCCGAAATAGAATGATGGGTGCCGTTGGTTCGTCATTTGCTCACGCTTCACTTAACCGAGTCCCTGGACTGAGTTAATTATCGCCCGTGCCTTCCCGGTTATTGCTAATGAACTCTCGCCCTTGTTAACTCTATACACTCCTCGATGGATTAAACCCTACTTTATTAGTTTCCATAACGCGTATTACTGATTAACTTACAGGGAGTAAGAATTTATTCATTTTTGTTGGAAACTATTTTATTCTAATTAATACTATTGATGCATTTGCTTAAAAAATTATCTTTTTTTCTCGAGCAGAAAATTTTGCATTCTGTTGTCTTGAATCAAGCAAAAAAAATCTTAAAATCAAGTGAGGTTTACAAAAATTGAGGAAATTTTATTTATTCAAAAATTTTTCTTTTTTCTTTAAAACAACAGAATTATTTTATTTGATCAATATTTTTTCTTTTCACTCAAATCAATTTTTTCATTAATATCTTAGTGTATTTTTTTAATAATTAAAGTCTTACTAAAAATATTCAATTTTTTAACCTTACATATTTTTATAAAATTTTTTTTGGTCATTTTAAAGATAGTTCTCGAAAAAAAAAAAAAAATCAATTCAACAAAAATATTTTTTTTGAAAATTTGCAGGTTTCTTGATTTAAAAAATTTAATTTCTCAATCATTAACAAGACTTTTAAATGAGCAGAAAATTTTTTTGTTTGTAAGATTATTTATTTTTTGTAAAATTAAAATTTTTAAGAGAACAATATTATAAATATAAATGCTAATCAGCAAAAGTTATTTACAATCTTTGGCGGTATTTACCAACTTCTTCAGACCCTTGAATCATTGATTAAATACTTTTTCCTCTAAATTAATAAATTATGTATTGACTCTCAATCACAACTAAGTACTTAATCAAAATTAATTTTCTTTATCACCGCTAAAGACTTGAATGCAAAAAATAAGAGCTTAAATTTAGACACTGGAATTCCCAAATGAGTGCAAAAAAATTATCTCTTCCCAGCAACATACAGCACCCTAATATATATGCTTGGTAATCTCTTATGCAACATGCGATCGCGCGAGTATTGATAAATAACACGAAAGTGATAAATTAACAATCCTGGTGATTATAATCAAGCGACTTTTTTAATGCGGATAATTGATTAACTCGCGCCCGATAAATTCAATGAAAATGCATGACTTTTTTTCCATATCACACAATACCACTGTAATTTTATTAGCACGTGAATTACAACTGTGGCAAATGACTATTTAATTGCCTTAGAATAGCTGTCGGAAGGTGATGCACGTGCCTTACTTACACTTCACTTACTACACAACATCGTGTAATTTTTTAAATCGATTTTTTCGTTCAGGTAAGCATTTTCAATGGCAGACGACGCCTTGTACAGAGTTCCGTGAAAAATCGTCACATTACATTGTGAATTATTATGATTAATATGTTTATTTACCGGGAGTTTTTTTTATACCGCTTTGTATTCGGTTTGTTGACGGTACAATAATTGACACCCGACACGGCTCGTCATTATTGTTTCTGGCAAAACGTGTGTATTAAATATAAATGCAAAAAAGGTTGTCACAGTCGCAGTTCCCGTCCCCGTTACAGTCGCAATAATATGGTATGAAAATGCAAACATTATTGCCCCGAGTGCGCGGGGGCAGAGGGTCGAGTTTGTCGGGTTGGCAAAGTTATGAAATGAAAATCTAATTACGCGTGAGCGTTTTACCCAATACAGTTTTAAAGAGACCGAGGGGTTGGAGTGTCTCGTTAAATAAAATCACGATCGTCGTAAAAAAATAATTAATCTCGCGTCATTGTTGACAATAATAAAACGAAACAATACTTTTTTTTTTTAATTTTTACTTTTTGTGCCTCGAGTCAACGGGATTTATTTAATAGCTCGCCAATGAGCAGCGCACTTTATTATTTAAATCGTCATTTTAACTCCACAAAAAGCGTATGATTTTATTTTTATTCATCAATTTATTTCTTCATTTATGAAGTATCAAAAACTTGTATTTGGTTTGTTAATTATCATCATATTCATCATAAATAAAACAATCGATATCTAAAATATTAGAAAGTATAGTTAAAAACATTTTTTAGTGAAAAATATAATTTTAATCTTTATTTTTTTTTTTTAATTACACTTCAGTGATATATTAATTGAAGTTTTACATTAAGATAATAGAGTTAAAAAATCACAACGTAATTATTAATTTCATCGCATCAAATTTTTGAAACCACTTTGAGAGTGCTGAAAAATATTGTAGATTAAAGTTAATTTATAGATGTAACAGGATAAATTGCATAAGTTTTATAGAATTGAGATAAGATGTGTCATCTGGAAGACAAACTCGTAGAACTAACAATTTCTTATATTTTGAAAATTTGAATGAAATTTAGATCAAATTTTTAATATCTGCAACAGAATTTCGTAACTTCAAACTTATTTGATCCAAAAATGATGATTTCCACGATTAAGGAGGTACTGCGGCAAATAAAGACTCCAATAGGTTAAAGCTATTGGTTTCTTTCTCACGCACTAGTGCTGCCTCTTTTTACAGACTATCGCTCACTTACTTCCACTCACGTAAAATATCGAAAATTGCTAATTTAAAACATTTTTTATAAACAAATGAATACCGCTCGTTTATGTTATTTTTGATAAAAAATACTTGTTATAACTTTGATTAAATATTTTCAGTTTTTCAAAAAAATTCTAAGAAAAGTATGGTTGTTATTCAATAAAATGTTCACTCTAACTACGGTCAGAATAGGAAATACATGTTAGATGTACAATTTTTAATTGCTAATATTTCGAAAATTACCACCGCAAGGACTGTATTGGTATAAAAGACACTTAAAAATACGCGTATTCAAAAATTGAAGAATATTGTAAGAAAAGTGATTTTGCACCGTACCTCCTTAAAACAATTTTTCAAAGATTCAAAACTAGTAACGTCCAAAATTATCTTTTGATACTAAAAAATTTTTCTTATTTTCCCAAAAATCGATTTCTCTCTTTTAATCCAAAACCCAGTTAATAATTGTTATCATTCTCGTTGGTGTTGATGTTGTCGCTGTCGAAAAGTTTAAAGGAAGGACAATTGGATGATGTAAAGACACGTTGACAAAGTTTGTATTGGTGGACTGTTGAACACGAGAAAAGGAATCCTGCACACGTTTGACGAGAATTGGAAGGGTCTGGAAAGTACAAAACACCACCAGTACAACTGAATCAGAAGTAGAAGCAGAATAGCGCAGAGTAGTAGCGTAAATAAGGGTGAGTTGAGGATAAGAGAGAGCAGGAGTAAGATAGGAGATAGGAGGTAGAGGATGAAGAGCGGTCGGGGGTGCAGGGGGAGGTTGTTTCATCTGTCACCTGCAGACGCCGCCTTCCTTTCCGTCATCGTCCTCTTTCCCTTGCCCGTGGCGCCCCTTGAACCCCTTTAATAATAATAACAATGCCAGGCCAGCACATGACCGAAGTAGAAGCTCGGGCTCGGGCAGTCGAAGCTCGGACGGAACGCAGAATGGAACCGGGTATGGAGGGGGAAAGGGGTGACGGGTCACAAGACGCCCGTGTCACGTTCGCTTCCAGCCTCAACCCACTCTCGACAGCTTCACTCTGGCTAGCTCTTGTTTCCTCATCCTTCTCTCTCTCTCCTGGCTGTCACCCGTCCAGTCCTCTCTCTTTCTGTTCCTCAGTCAAAGGCGACTTCTCCTCCTTTTCCTCTTTGCTCCTATCCGTCGTCCCTGGTAGAGAGCTCAGTCCAGAGTCTCTCCTATCCGCGACCCTTATTACACGTCGCACACGGGTCAACTTCATCAGCCGAGATGTCGTCCTACACCTACAGCGGCATGCCAGACATTAACATACCCATGTCCGACGCACTCTGTGTCTCATGTGTCCTCTCGGTATGCCAATGGCATTCATCTCTTCCTTTTCTCTGACAAACCAGAGACACATTAAAAATTACACTGGATTCCCAACAATTAATTAACTCTTCCCCTCATCCGCCCTCACCCTCATACGCTCCACTCCTTTCATTATCATTACTCTATTTGTAATTAGTTAATCAAGTTACTCTTCTCTTTAATCATTTTTTACTATTTTTGTAGTATTAAACAAATATTTCGTAGTATTTAAAATGATTTGTTTGTATTTAATAAATCTGATATTGATTTATTAAATATTAATATATCTTTTTAAATAATAAGAAATATTTATTAAGGACTAAAAAGTGGTCTCTCATAAATGATTTGTTAAATATTTTTAACTATAAGTAAATCCTTCTATCAGTGTGGAAATAAATTTTCTTTAAAAATTACCATTAAATTCACTGTAATTGTGGGACATAATGCGGCCCTTTTATTTATTGTCATTAAAAAATTGACTCAATTTATGCAGAGAATAGCAGAAATTTTCTTAAAAAAAAAAAAAATGAATTTTACTTAAAATTAGACAACTAAGATTCTTCAATGTATTTTCTTGAGTCAAAAAAATTGATTTTTAAATGAACAATTTTCTCCTTCTGTGTATTAGATTGTTTTGAAAGTTAAGTATTCTATTTCTAAATTGTTTAGCCGCGCGATTGCACTGATAAAAAAGTTAAATTGATTCAAGAAAAGAAAGCTTCAACCGAGAAAATAATTTAAAAAAATCTCTTAAACAATAAATAAACAAATTAGGATCAAGATTGACAAGTAATATCTGTTGTCCTTTCCCCTTTGGACTATCGAGTGGCTATTAGTTTCTATTCCGGGATCTCAAGTGCTGTAAGACAAGAGCACGGGATGAAGAATCGGAAAAAGGCGTGGAGGAAACGGACAAAACTGCTCATTGCATATTCAGCAAACTGGGACAGAAGGACAGATTTGGTGTTGAACTCGGCCCCTTACCCGTATTTCGTTTCTGGATACAGAATGTAACACTCTCCTCTCCTTGACTGGTCCTGAGCCTTTGCTGTTTGCTCCCGTCTCCCGTCTCCCGTACAAACCTATAGCTATAGTATCTATCTGGCGTTTCATCCATTTACTTTGGGTGACGTATGTGCTGGTAGTAACTGCGGCGACTTAGTGTCACTTGGATATCACGGTGTCCCTCCGTTAGCTTTATTGGTTTCTACGTGGACTCTTTTCCATACGCAAATCCGTCTACCTCGTGTTCGCCCAGCTCTGACTTGAAGTTATTTACATTGAGACACTCAACCTCGGGAATCCGTCCTGTCTATCCTCTCTCAGCTTCTATCCAGCTAACCACCATACTTTAATGTTTAGCTGTCACGTTTTTCTGGTGACTACTCAGTACAACACCTCCTACTGACAATGAGACATTCTTCGCGTTTTTCGTATCGTCCGCTATCCTCACTTTCAATTAGACCTTTAGATGTCATGGAAAGAGCAACTTTTCGAAATTTTTTTTAACAATTGATATGCGTTGACAAAAAAAAATTTTTTTTCAAGTAACTATCACCGCTTTTGCTTAAAATTTTCATGAGTCTATTTTTGTTAATTTAAAGTTTTTTATTTTTTTTTTAATTTGAAGAAAAAAATATGTGGTCATTAAAAAAAAAAAATCAATTTAGACCAAATGAAAAAATTAAAACAATTTTTAATGAAATTTTTGATAATTATTATATTCTTATTTAAAACTTATAGAAGTCATTTAAAATTGTTTTTCACTTTTTAGTTGGATTAGCTATTTGACCGTTTTTTAGTATATTAAATTAAAATTTATTCCCAAATTTTTTAGTACAACTAAAAATATGAAGCATTAAATTGTAATAATTTAATTAATTAAAAGAAGAACGATATTTACAATGATTCTTTGAAAATTATAAGTTTCACCTGTAAAAGTCAATTTTTTCTTTACCCTTATGATCCTGATCATGAAATTAGGATAAATTTATGAAATTATAGTATTGTTCATTAGTCCCTGATACGTATGCAAACTTTAAAGTTAATCAGACATCTTAGTCGGTAATAATAATGACGAAATATTTCGTTACATATAGATATTTATATTCATACAGGTCAAACTAATAATAGTAATAGCGTACGTTAAAAAGAGTTAAGATTACGAAATAGAGTACAGTCGTCAACTTATACACCACTATTATTTATATTATCGATAAACAGTAGTACGATATGACTCTAGTCGCGAGGTTCGCCAAATTAGCGCGACAATTGTCAACTACCGATATTTTTAAATAAAATATAATTTTAGTTGTTTGAAGAGTGTAACTTTCAGCTCGATTATATTTGACCCTGGTTGACATTCAGCTGTCTAATAAAACATATACCTTTACCTCACATTATAGAAAGCTTGAATTATTACTCACGATCATGATAGAGTCAACAGTCTGGCGCGATAAGCTAGATAATCAAAAACACGTTTCCAACTAGTGTTTGTTTATTTTTAAAATACTTACCGGTAAAAAATAAGTTAGAAGCAGCGTAGGATAGAATATTTAATAAAATAATTCGGTCAGTATATAATTGAACGTAAATTCGGTGAGTTGAGGAAGGTGCCGCCTGCCGGTATGCAGATTACACTTCGGTGGGGTAGGAGATAGCAGATTGAAACGTTAAGCTGAAAGGAAGAGCAGAAAGAGGAGGAGGAGAAGGCAGATGACGGTGACGAGAGAACATTCGGGACACGGAGTTGAGGAGATTCCAGCAGTTAAACTCTGGAAGAAGGACGGGAGAAGGTTTAATGAGTCCCGGAGCCAGGGTGACGAGCCATCTCCTCAAGTGACACGAAGAAGCCTCACCTCCCCTCAAGTTTTTGACCCTCCTCGAATTCATCGGACGTCTGTTCCGTGCTATGTACACCAATGAATTCAAGGAGAGGGTCCCCTCTACGTCGCTCGATATCAAGACTGCCAACGGACAGATCAATGCCTAGCCATGAGCTTCTACACGTCTCACCCATCCATGATCAGACGAACCCTGGACACGTCTCTGATTTGATATAACATAGCAATTGAATGATAGAGAAGATTGTTAAAATCCAAAGGTGGCATTGGTTAAAAATTGAATTTAATCTAAAGGACAATTAGCAGACAGATACACTGAAAAAAAAAAAATTAACTTTATTCAAGAGAAAAATTTTTTAACCAAGAATATAATTTTAAAGAGGATAATTGTCTTGAATCAAGAATTTTTCTACTCAAATCAATAATATTAAGTTCTTCAAAATTATATACTTGATTCAAGAACATTTTTTTTTTCTGTGTATGTATTTACGATGGATTGTTTGATTTAAGTTTCACTTGTTGAGGTATAGACTAGAGATTAACATTGGATTCTAAATAAACAGGCTGGAAATTTATTTAGATTGATTCAAATAGGTTCACAGAGACAGTAGTTTAGTAGGAAATAAATTTGCAGTCTTTATTTCGCATACCTGACTCAAGCTCTTGACCCAAGGAGATCAATATACTTGTCGGAATGTAAAAAGTACTGAGAAGTGTTCTTGACGAAAAATAATCAAGTCTTTTTTATTTATTGTAACAATTCAAAGTCAGACATAATATTGAAGAATTGGAACATTTTATTAAACTTCTCGTATTTTTTTTTCTATCAGACAATTTTCATTGATAATTTTATCTACAAACTAATTAAAATTGGCATCAATGTAAAAAATAATACTGTTAAAAAAAAAAAAATTCTTGCTCTAAGAAATTATTTTTGGTTTTAAATTTGACTTGATTCAATAATTTTCTGCTGAATTTTAAAGTGCGAAATTATTAAAAATAAATTTCTTGTTTCAGACTTTTTCTTTAGAATCAAGTTAAATTTTTCATCCCTTTGATTACTCAAGTTTTTAATTAAACATCAACAATTTAAGTAATAGAAGATAGCAAATACTTATTGTATTTTTATCTTATTGTTCAAGAATTATTAAAATTTCAACTTACCGTTAGCGCAAGAGCCCCTCAATCCATCGTATACTTATAAAGTCATTTTTATGATAAATAATAAATGATAAATAATAAACCAAGTGGTCTTCAATTAATAACATATACCCGATAAGTCGTTCTAATTTAAAGTAATATTTAAATTTTATATGTGCTCCAGACGGGGCCGTGATATATAAATTGGTATCTAAAGTTGGACAGCTTTAAAATTTTAGTCATGATCAATTTAGAGTATATTAAAGCATAGATACCTCCGTCAGTCCATACCGTTAAACTTGTTTTTATATTTTTTGACATTGATGATTGATTTCATTTGTTATTAATCGCAGGTCAGTTATTTTCGAACATATACCTGACATATATTTGTTGGCTGTTGTTTTAACTATTTTAGTTTTTTTATTATCAGTTAATTGTCATTTAATCAGCCCATCTTTAATCCATTGTCGCGATTTTATAATTACATTAGTTATTACCGACAATAATAAGTCTATTGTTTTATTTGTTTTTCAACCAGACATTTTTTCAAATGTTCGAGTTATTATAAGCAACCGTTTTAATACCAAAAATAATCTAGTCGCCGGCTGATATTAATTCCACCGTTCTGTAATCTCCGAAATTCAGATTTCAGATGCATGCACGAGAAATAAAAGCAACCAAAAAAAAAAAATTAATAAACCAAAAAAAGTTTAATGATAGCCTTGGGCATTGTGCGGTCAGTTGGGTAAATTTTTTTTTTCTCAAAACGACTGTCGCTCATCGCGGATTAGACGGCACAAGAAATAATAATAAAAATAGTGATAAAAAAAAATGATTGAATGACGGGATCGCTGAGATGATCACGACGTCTCTCATCTCTCATCTCGCATCTCGGGTAGGCATTAATGCTCGATTACAATTCCCCTATGAGTCTTTAGCCCTGCTGTATGATGATCAATAATTATTGACTACAGGACTCTGCGGTCGGTTGTAATTTCGCGTTGCCCAAAAATCCGAGTTGAGGGTCGCTCATCGAGGGTTGCGTCCCTATCACTATTAAATAAACCCCAACTACGTAATATATCTATATTTCTATGAAGATGTACAAGGACTATCAAAGAAAAAGAACAAGCAGAGGAAGAAGGAGAAGACGATAAAGAAAAAGAGAAAGAGGGGAGTTGACTGGGCGGAGAAGGTCTGCTGACCCGGTTGACAATCGATTGACGGCTGTCGCTAAGACCTCAACTCCCTCTTCAGTCAGCTCGGATTGTCCTGTGACGGCACCCGCCCTTCTTTTCTTATTCTTTTTATCCTGACAACCTCGACTATTTTTCTTCCAATTATCCTGTCGCAGGTAGCGAGGCACGCCATTAGTGTTAGTACAGGGACATCTCTGGTTTAAACTCACCAATTCGCTCCCTTCACACGTAACCAATACTGATCCATCATCGATCAAACATCAACATCAACATTGCTGCATAAATAAATCGTGGCATGATTTTATTTTTAAACACCCAGCCTTTCTTTTAATTGATCTGACCAGGACGGCATTAAACTTATTGATCAAAGCGAGAGCTCCCGGGTCATCGGAGCGTCAAGCAAATCCTCTGATGCGCTGGCCTGGATATTATTTCCCGAGGACAGTGACAAACGCCCGTCAATGTCACTTCCACTCGGCATCATCCTCGGTCCCTACGGTTGTTTCTCCTTCCATTCGTCTCCTGTACTAAGGTTTCCAACATCTACTACTGCTGCTGCTGCTGCTGCTGCTGCTAGTGATGTACGAGACTGACGAAGAAAGCCAATCCGAGACGTGATGAGCATATCTGGTTCGTCATTCTCTTGTCTCTGCGCCCCTCTGCTTAACAGTCATCATCTCAGATCTCCACGTTCGTGTGTTGTGTTTGTGTGTTTTACTCAATACGAGAATGCGCTGTGTGTAGAGAGTACAGGTGAAACTTGCTAGATGGTGGATGGTAGATGAAATGTGAGACGATCCTTTATCATGTCTATAACATTGTGTGCTAGGGTATGTTTATACTGAAGAATATGATCGTCAATAAAGTATCATTTAAATATATGTCTTGACAATTGGAGGAAGACGTCACTGTATTTGCAGTGTTCTGCAGTTATTTACTCATGATACAAGGACTTGTTAAGATTTAATGTTTGTAGGATTAAGAAATAATTTACTAACTAACGTGTAAATATAAATAGTTACTAAAGGTTAAATCAGTTAAAGAGCGCATGCACTGAAAAAATATTTATTAATGGGTGATCATTCATTTATATTGAATAAATCATTTGATGTAATTTAACTTGACACATAACTTCATCTGGAATGGATAAAAATATATTAATGAATTTAATTTCGAGAGACAATGAGTAGCAAACAAAACGATCGTTAAAAATAATTTTTTTTTATTACAGACATTTTTAGTAGTTAAAATTGTTTAGTGTAATAAATTAATAGAGCCAACTGATAAAGGTAAACAGGATTTATTAAACAGACAACGCAATAAAGTTAAAGCAATGATAGCATAAATAGAGTTGAATTACAAAGTAAAAAATGCGTGGGCTCAGTTCCACTGACAAAACTCTAATCGTTGTCCATGAGGATGGATAGAGAAATGACAAATTACGGAGAGAATCGAAAGTGATTGATTTGCTGAAAATTGCCTAGTGCCAACGCTCTGTGGCTCCGTCATATATATATATTACAAATAAACATTAGTGGTAATGTCGAGTGAAAGTTATTTTTGAATAATTAGGTTGGAATTATAGTTTTAAATGACATTTTTTTAGTGTAACACAAAAACCATGAGGTATTGTACGAATCAGATGGTTTTATATATTTATTTCAATTTAATTAAGGGGAAAATACGTGTAGAAAACCATTTTCATTAATTTTTTTAAGGTATAAAAAATTAATATTATTTATTGAAACTATCAGGTTATTTTATACATATATTTATGAGTGTTTTTTTGTATTAAACAACAATATAAGTTAACAAATAGCGGAGATATCAGCTTATATACATCGTAGGTTGTCATCCGACTTAGCACTTCACACATTGTTTATTAAAAAAAAAATAGTTTAAATAAAAATATCGCTTTCAATTGACGTTCATATTCAAGGCACTTTTGAAAAAACTCGTTTCGAGAAAAACGCGTTAGAAAAAAAATTGACAGAAAAAGTTAATGTAAAATAGTATTAAAGTATTACTAAATCGCTTATAACTTTTGGACGAATAGGAATTTTGACTTGAAATTTACGTATCAAAATTTAATTAATATTACAGCCATTTGTTCCAGACAATATTACAATTAATTTAATTATAACAATTATTTGTTGATCTTGAAAAAGTTTTTTGATAAATCTAGACTATTATTCGCGAATAAACCCTTCTATCAGTGAACATGCACTGCGGTATGTATAGGTATACTGTATATGTGTATAAATATGATGATAATGATGAGCGGGCATCACTAGTGTACACAGAACATGCCAAATAGAGAGGATAGATCCGAGCACAGTATATAATATAATAATACCATGAACCAGTGCCAGTGTAAGCCCAGTCTGCGACGTAGGTAGTCATTATGTGGAGGGAGGTGACGTCACTGACGGTGACGGATGGCTACGCGTCAGGCAAGTATAAACCCCATGGTACCCAATAAATTATTGCAACTATAAATTACTTCTCTGCTCACGATATATATATATATATATATATATATATATATATATATATATATATATATATCTATGTACATGCACACGTACATAGATATATAATGTTATACGGCTACCGAGTCTCTGCGGGTGTGTAGCGAACGCTTGTACAGGGGTACAACTCAGTAGAGGAGAGTAGTTCAGTTCAGAGCTGGATAGTAGTGACTGTTATGTAGAATGAAATGAGATGGTTGCCAGTGTTACTGTCGTTATGGTGTATTTCACGACGACACCGGTGCGCTACGGGTGTTGCTCGCTATACGGGTGATTGTGATGACGGTACACGTTAGAAAGGAACGACGCAAACAAAGGTGGTTAGATCCTTCTCTTGTGTGTACTAATACTAATATCGCAATAGTTCTTGTTGGTGGTGTTGGTGGTATATATGATGCAGGATATATAATAAGTCGCAGTGTGTATTACGACCCCATTCTTGATATCACACTGTAGATATTACTGCACTATTTTCTTCATATTTTGAATGCTCCCATTTACTTTTTGGATTATTTGCTTAGCTAGCTAGTATTGGCTAGTTGGGACTCGTAATGCACTGATTATGTTTTTTCATATTTGTTATTGTTATGGGGTAGGTTACTTAATTGCAGAGGGTTTAATGGGGTGATTTAGAGAAAATTTTTTAAGGTATTTTATTTCGTCAAGCTATCTTGGACAATTGTACCAGTTCGAGAGTTTATATAATCGGTCTTGTCATCGCGATTACGCTCGTAATTATCAAAAGATCTAGATAAAAGTTGGTACAATTGTTCTATAAACAACCACCTCGGTCAAGCTTGAAAATAGGTCAAATTGGTTCATTAGTTTGAAAGTTGTAAGTGTCGAAAAATTTTTTATAAACGTTGGACTTTTTTGAATTTGTCAAGAATAAATTTTGACACTAACATTATCTAGATTTTTGTGATGACATTTTAGATTGTCTTTAAAGATGTAAACTCACAATTCAAGCTAGTCCAAAGAGTTTTTTTTTTAATATTTACCATATTCTAGAGACTGTATTTAAAGATCTAAGCTCGAAGAGCTTAAAAATAATTAATAAGCATATTTTCGTGGACTTTGAGGTTGAAAGTAGCCAGACATTTCAGGGATAGCCTGAAGGGTCAACCTGTTTTCTCATATTTTGGTTTTTAAGAACGTTTGATCAATAAAAATACACTACTCTGATAATTATTAAAGTTTTATAAATAAAAATCCAAGTATAATCATAAACATCAACAATTTTTTGTCTTCTATAACTTGCATAACTATACATCCATTGTTAAATATTAAAAAATGTGTATAGCTCAATTTGTCAGTTTAATAGATGAGAAAAAGAATTTTATTGTTTCTGCCCGACGGCAATCTTCCTGATTTACCCGCGATAAATCAACACATATCTATCGAGAGTTTCATCTCGCGCGAACGATGGGAACCACTGGAAGAGCATAATCCCGATACGCAATAAATATCGCATACGAATACGAGCCGATCGGGAGAAGAGAGCTGAGCTAAGAGTTGAGCTCGTATTGGTGTGTCTGTCTCTCTGGTCCTCCACTGCGTCTCGCACGGCATCAAGCTTCAGTATTATATATTCCGTATATATACATATACTGGCCGAAGGCAGTGGTAGTCAAGAGTAAACGAGAGAGAGAGAGAGAGAGAGAGAAAATAAGTCTAAGGGGAGGATATTATGGGCGATCGAGTGAGTTATACGGCTTGCCGCATGTGTGTCGCATAAATCTGTTGGTACGTCAGTCTCAGCCCCCTTTAGGTATATGTACGATTCTTCAGTGAAGACTCGCTTGGAGCTATCGACTCACGAGTCACTATTATATACACACATATATACACAATATACACACAGATAGTGGAGTGACGAGAAACACGTTGATGGATTGTCAGGTTGTGACTAAAATTTCAGACATCAGCTACAGCTACAATACCAGTACCTCATACAATTGCACTTTACATTTCACATTTCTGTGTATAAACAGCATAAATATATATTTGCATGTGAGTTATCTGTAATACAAAGTAAGGATTTGCAAAGTTCGGAATATTCAGTATGTATGAGACGTGGTTCAGTTTGCTGACGCAGATAGAGACAAAAGACAGAAGACAGAGGAGATAAGACGGGAGTAGTTAAGTGTAAAATCGGGCACACCTGTCCTTCAGTAGATCAAGCCACTGTCACTCGAGAGTGATGTGTCTTCTCTAGCATCCAGCATCCCCGATGAGTACCTCTACTCAGCTTAGTTGCTGTTCTACTGCTTTGCACGATGATGTGTGATACAACTTACGAGACTCTTCTTAAGTTGTGCGAAACAGAGAGTTGAGCTCTGCTTATTTATGTTGACACTGTATTTATTAGAACGGATCGGCGTGTCAGCCCTCACTCTAATTCTCCTCTGAAATCTAAAAGTTACTCGGTCTGTCTACTGACTTATTTTTGTCCGGGTAATCTAAAGTAGTTCTCAGAAAAATCTTGGGTAGTTAGTTGGTGACATATGCTTCAACAACCACCAAGGAGTTGATCGTTGCTTTCAATTAATCAATTTGATAAAATCAAAACTCACTTTTTTGGGCTAAGTCCCTGCTAATATCTGATCCTTACTGTCGATTTGCGGGTGAAACAGAATTGTCAAAATTGTCACTGGGATCAGACTGCGCCACTGATGTGTGATCAGTGGATCAAGTTTCTGAAGTGTCGAGGAGAACGAGCTCGGTTGTGTAAACGATAACCCACCGTATCATCCTTGTATACAGCTGGTTCGTATTTGCAGCCCCTTTATAAATAAACTTGCAAGTCTTTCTCATTTCATCTCAGTCATTATTGCCGTTAGCGAGAGAGACTCTTTTCTCTCGACGTTAAATTATCTATCTCGCGGTGACTATGCCGTTGTGGTGTCTGAGAAGGAGGAGGAGGAGGAGGAGGAGAAGTGATAGTTGGTTCCTTCTCTCTCGTTCGTCGGCGTGTCGCGACGTGAGAGACGTTACTTCGCTGACAATTATTGTTGTCATGGCACCGACTCCGGCAGTCGGTAGCACGAGTGACACGTGGAAAGACAGCGTGACGGAAAGTGCAAGAAACCGGGATAGTGCTGCGAATAAGAGAGCAAAAGAGAAGGATCACTCCGATGCTGAAGAGTAACAGTGACGGACATCGTGATGAAGGCATTCTCTACTGTCACAGCTTCCCTCCATTCCTACTGTCCTTTACTCTCGTTTTGCACAGTACACTGGCATCCCACGGGTTTCTTCTTCTTCTTCTTCTTCTTCTTTGGCGTCCGGTTCTTGTCTACGTGACACCTGCTACTGGAGCCGATAGTCATACTCGTGTCTATCGAGGCCAGACGCGTCTTTAATTGTAACTTCAGCTTCGCGAGATGTATATTTGTTTATAACACATCCTATCGTCATTAATTGTTGGAACGTCATCCGGATCGTCGACAGAGCAGCCAGCTACCGGGTACCAGCTTATCGGTGGTGGCGAAACAAGTTCCCAGATTTCACCTCACTAAGGAGCATACATCGATCATCAGTGTCTCGTAGCACTGAGCTGTCCAGCAGGCATTTAGACGAACCAACGTATGGTTCATCCATCATCCAGTCACCGGATTTGCTTCTCCTGGCGTATTATCGCCGTACCTACATGTCTATATATGTGCCGAGGTATATTAATACACCGTGATTATTCAGATGCTTCTCGAGCTGCTCCTTGATGATGATGATGATGATGCTGCTGATGACGATGATGATGATGATGATGATGATGATGGGAATGGCAATGGCAAACGCAGAAGCCAGTTGAGCTATTAGCCGTCCAACGACTTCTGTAGACGTCTCAAGCGTTGCCTGACGGTGATTTATCTTTTAAAATGTCCGTGGCACACAATATTGTGTATGTATTATCGATATATTTCGGGTGCTTTTTATTAGTCATCCTGAAAGCCTGTCATACAATAAGCAATAACTTAATTATAATAAAAAAAATATTAATAAAATTTGAAATACTCAAAGATATAAATATAGATATAGATATTTATTATTGTCATTGAAACGGACAAGCTGTGTTATAGAAGATCCAGCACGTCGTTCTTCACACCCGACACTCAGACTGCACTTTCACGCTCTCTTTCCATCGGTCTTTGTCTCCGGAGTGAGTTCCTGTCCATCACTCACCGTCACTTTGACCCGTTTGCCGCTTCGTCATCCCCCACTTTATACTTTTAGCTGAGAAAGAATCAACTAAAAAGAAGAAAACGAGTAGAGAGAAAACGTAAAGGAACAAATATCTACCTTAGTGCACGTTGGTCTTTACTATTACGACAGCTACGTAATTCCGATGCACCAACACATTTCGGCAACTTGCTAGTGCGTACATCCTATACTCCTTATATCTGTGTGTATAAAATGTTAGCGCGCCTCGAGCTTCGAATAAAGCTCAAAATCTTTAACAAATGATCCCACGTGCCACTGCTGGCGTTTCTGTTGCCGGTGGTGTTCAGAAGAGCAACTTACTTGCCATGTTATTTATTACTGTCACTGTCGAGTTGACACTCGGATTCTTGAATCGGTTTGGTAAGCGATGTATACGTTAAAACTCCCAAATAGTCGACAAATTTAAACGCCGGTGAAATGTCACTGATTTCTTATCCCAATATAACAACAACTTTGGTTATGTATGTGTGCTTGTACGTCTGTATATCGACGTCTCTTTATTCTTTCATGTACCGGGGTAAAGAAAAAGCAATCGGGCATGTTGGATTCTTACGAGACTGGTGCTTTCAAAAGCTGTCGATCTTGAAATTGAAAATTGTGTCCAAGTGTGGCAAATTTTCCACAATATCTTCTACTCAAAAAACAAATGTGGTACATTGTCTTCTATCAGAGATTTACCGTGAATATTAACCTGTCTCTTGTAGTGAAGAAACATCTGTATTCCAAAGTCAATATTGCTTTGAATTTGTAAATTAAATTTTCACGTCTCTTTAATGTGATAAATAATGCGGGGTGGTTGAATGGAGAGAAATACGACAGAGTTACTTTATATATAACATTTAAGGCAAGATACACGTCCAACTGATGGAGTGAGTGTTGACTTGGGATAACGGCCTTCCCATCGGTCAATCAGCCAGGTAGACTAGTTTATATGGACCTTGGGTTCACTCTACCTCTACCACTGAATACCGTGTACAATGGTAACTATGCATGTGTACACCCACGTGCATACAACAGGAGAAGGAATTCAAATACTTGCACACGCCCACGATACTGATGATGTGTAGATGTAGATCGATGACTTGGATGAGTCTGCTGTCCGTCTATCGACATTCAAAATACGTTTATCCGATAGCTGTTGGTCAGAAAGAGAAGATTAAGTAGATGAAGACGAAGACACAGAAGAAGAAGAAGATAAAAAATAAGAAGAAAGAGAAGAAGGGATTCACCCGTCAGTCAGTCAGTGGCAGGCCACGAGAGAATCACAATTCACAATGCTGATCTTCGTTTCTTTCGTCTTTCCCGTTCTTCTACTGATCGTTCTGTCCGTGTAGCTGTCTGTCCATCTCCCGGCATTTCTTCCTCATCTCATCTCATCTCATCTCATCCTCGGGATGCTGTTCGCCATTGCCTATAACAACCAGTGTCTGTCCGTCATTCCTTCAGATCTGTTCTTGCATCTCAAATTCGCTCCATCCCTCTGAAGCTTCTGCTGTTCCTACTGCAGCTGATGCTTCTATCGTCTTATTCGTGACGTCCTTTGACTGACTTGTTATTAGATATCCTTTTGGTGGAGTAAAGCCGGAGGTTGTATTTTCCTATTATCTGCATATATCCGCGGGTCGTGCTTATGTTTGTCGTGAGCTAGCTAACCAAAGGGAATCGTTACACGTATAACCTTAGAAAAGTACCCGAAAGATAAGACTAATTATTGTTGTGCAGTGGTCCCCCTCCTGGAGCGAGAAAAAGGCCCTTAACCAGAATAATAATCGCAATACTCAGTAGTACGCCATCAGCATGTTGTAGTCTATATATTGCAGCAAATAGAAGAAAGGTAGTACACAAGGTATAAGGGTTAAAGAATTAAGATAAAGAGGGAAAAGGTAGCGAAGCCAGTAAGCAGTAACTAGTGGGTAACCAGTTGACCGAGTTGAGAGCAGTAGCGGTGGATGATATCTTGCTGCAGCGATCTTCTCGAGTGTCAGAGCTCGAATACACCACAAGTTCTTGTTCTTTTGAACTAGTACTAGTATTGGTATTTGTGTTGGTACCTTTCAGCACTGGTTGAAGAGGAACCGAGACAAGAACCGTTCTTGTTAGTGGCTAGCAATCCTTAGGTCGTGGTTATTTTGCATTTGAACCCTACCGGTCTTTCTCCTACTAATCGGCTGATCATCGCTAGGCTCTTCGGCGTCTTGCTGACCTTGGATACAACAGTTCAGATGTATCTATGTTTGACCAGCAGCTAAAATAAATAACGAGAGAGGTGATTGGGTTTCCGAGAACTACTGCCACCCGATCCACGGTGTGCCTTCTAAATCACCAGGTGTCAGTCGGAGGATTGAGTGCGTCTTGCAGCCACTTGTAAAGAGTGTTGGTTTAAACGGGCGTCACACGCGCTTAGATGCTCTTCGTGGGAAAAAAATTAAGCAGAAAACAACCTAAAAGTCTAATAAAACGTCAAAGAATTGAAGTTAGTTGGAGCCAATGTGTACATATCAGCAGCCAGGGCCAGGGGGCTACGCCAGAAGAAACGGGCGGGGCTGTCCGCCGGTGGTCCGCCCTGGGCCTCACTCCATCCAACTCTTGCTGAGCCCAGAGCTTTCGAGTCCTCTCGGTCTTGTTCTTGATCCATGGATCTCCTCGGACCTTTTCGTATTCCCTTTACTTGTTCGTCCTCGAGAACTCGGTCTCGGTGTCTTTCTTTCTTCTCGTCTCCTTCTTACAACGCTATTTCGAGGATCTCTCTCGAGCTTCAGCCCGAGCAGAGACAATGGACAATGGGGACATAAATCTGCGTAATTAGTTGCCGATGCCCGGACGGATCAATGTGCGATCTCCTTTCTCTCCCTCTTCCTCGGTGGACCATGAACAAACGATCCTTGGTTGGCCAGTTAGCGAGTATTGGTGGTAAAAAGGAGGATGCGGGATGCTGGATCTTGGTACCACCCTCCCCGCCCGGTTCCTCATCTCTTGGACAAACTCTTACACCCTCTGCTATCGTAGAAGCACAACCGACACTCCCTATACCTGTCCCTTTTCTTTCCAACGTACTTTATTTTTATTCTTTCTCCTACATCTCTTTCTCTATCTTTTTCTCTTGTTCTTATTTTTTTTGTCCTTTAAAAAGGATACGTACTATGCAAGATGGCGGTTAAACTGCGTGTTGTTGGTTTTCTCGGCGTTGTCTCACCGTGTCCGGGTTCAGCTCATTTTATTCTTGGTCTCGTCCCCACGATCCTGGTTCTTGGGCATCAGAGCCAGAGAGGCTTATTTGCATCTAGCACCTGTCCAATGTCTCACCTCCGTCTTGCACGGCATTCGATCCCAATGCTCACTCGTAAATCACTGACACCGCTAAGCGACTCGCTTGTTCTCTTAGCGTGATTCGGGCTTAGCTTAAACTCATTTTTTTATATTTAACATTAAATTATTTTTATTACAACAGAAATAAACTAAGAAGGAATATTCAGAAAAATAAATAAAATGATGTTGATAAGGATCGTAATAGGTAGAAACATTGTCAATAATGGAGGTTGTGATGAGAAACGAAAGATGAAATGGAAATTATTTGATTAAAACTCATAATACCCATTGCGGAACAAGTTTGCACTAACAATGGATACTGTCGTGGACCCTGGTACTCTGTAGTGACGCGTTTCAGTACTCGATGTACTGGTATGCCAGAAAGGCTGATAAATGAACCGATAGCGTCATTGTTGCTCGGCATCTGCACCTTTATATCATCCTGCGTTTACTATTCGACCAGGTGGCACACTCTCTTATACTTATACTTATGATGTCTTGAATTTCCTTTTGGATCCTCACATTTATCATGCTCTCATACTTACACATTACAAATGTAAACCGTTGACATTTATGAATGCACTTAAATTATAACTCCCAGCAATGACAACGGCAAATCAGTGATTTATGTTGTTTATTTTTGTGATTCCAGGGGAAGACGGTATCGAAGGTTCGGGACCTGGTACGGAGCTCCAGGCTGAAGAAGGAGAATGTGTAGATGAGGATGGCCCTATTAGTCCCAATGAAAGAAATTGCCCACCAGCAGCAGCCAAAGAGGATGACGAAGCTGACGCTACTGATGACGAAGATTCAGCACCTAGTCCATCAACGCCCCCGCCCTCTGTCTCATCAAGGTTAAATCCTATTGCCCTCCGAGATACTGGACCTCCCGACAGGTAATTTAATTTTTTCTCTATAATTTTTTTTTATTCAAATCGCAAACATGAAAAAAATTGTGTTATTTTTTTTTTTTTTTTTTTTAAAGAATCATTAACTTATCGACAATTAAACTGAAAAACGTTTTTATTTAAATGTTTAATTTCCTACTTTTTTTAAAATAAATTTTTCTCCATTATTCCGCTTGAAGTTTCAATGGCAAAACGTTAAATTTATACTATTTTTGATATTTACACCATGAAGGCAGTTTCGCAAATTTTAAAACTAAAATAATAACAACAATAAAGCCGCGAAATTAAATAAGTAAAAAATCTTATCATAATATACACCTGTGAGAGTAATAAACGCATAAATAACGTAAATACATATAACAAAAACAAACAGCAATAAAAAACAAACTGAAGGATCCTTTGAAGATTGTTCGGTGTTGTGATCGCGGGCCGTCACAATCTCTGTCTGGCTCTGATTCCCGCAAGCTGTTCTAATTGTATATCGTAATATAAATTAGTAGAATCCTCACCGTATAACAAATCTCCGTTTACACGGCACGGGGATAAACATGCCCGATATAACAAAATAAAAGGAGCGAGAGATTTTCAAGCAGTTGCCGCGTACCGGCGTCACTCAGCTAATAGAGATAGGCGCGTGTTTACTACCCGTCTCTCACCTCTCATCCTCTCGCACTCGCTAGTAGTAGTGTTATGTCTGTCGGCAGCTCTGAATATTCTCTCCATCCCCATCCCCACCTTCAGGTCTACCCTCCTTAGCCCCCACCTCACCTCAGAACCCCAAAAACTTCCCCTGCATGCGTACCGGTGGTTCCCTTTCATCTCGTTGCACGCGCATTCAACATTCAACATTCAGTCAGAGTCAGAATCAGGGGAGTCAGTTACCAACGCGCCGTCGACAGGTTTAGTGGCTCTAGCCACTAGCCACTAGCCACTAGTTTCACCCACTTACACACACACGCACACGCACACACACTATACCAGTGCCGTCCGCTATTCATATACAGTATATAATAACACGTGTCCTCTTACGTCAAGTGATTATTCACATGTTTCCGTATTTCACCACCCACCGCCTTAAGATACACCACACCACCTCACTACTGCTTTCTCACGGTAGTATAACAGGTATATTTATATTTATAGTCATATTCATATATTTCTTATTTATTGCTATCTTATATTTCATTAAACATACGATGATTTGTAATTATCGGCTGCTGTACTACCGTGTATGTCGCGTGTTTTCAGAGACTTATCATTATTAAATATTCATAACCGTACACATCCATGTGTACATATCTTGGAAAAAAGTTTGATATTTACATATCTGATCGTTTATGGTCATATTATATTTTATATTTAGCAATTATTAAGTATTAATTTCAATTCTAAGGTTGCTTAAACGTGTTGTGTACAGTAATGAAATGAAGTAAATACATCAAGCTCATAAAAAGCTATCTTAAACCAAATATATTTTTTTCATATTAAAAATTTTAACTTGAAAGTAAAGTTTTTTTTAACCCTTTAGTCGAGAGCAGCGCCACTTTTTGAATAAGTCCGCAAAAGTATCTTGTTAGCCTAATCATATTAAATATGTGTTCTAGTTTTTTTTTTTTTTTTTAACTATTTTATTAAACTAAAAATGCACTTTTATCGACTAAAGAAATAAATTTGTGAAGATCATACATTTCTGGGTTACTGTAAATCTTTTCTTCTTGTGTATGTGCCCAAAAAAATCACAAATCATCGTCAAATGTATTATTCTCTTGTCAAATTCAAAACCTGGGCGTTTCAATTGTCAGTCGATTGTACACCACCATATTACTTTTAAAGATAGTTGAAGTAACATATTTTAACTTATGCATACTTATGTATTCAACCTGTCAATCATTATCAATAAAAAAATTACTTACTGAGTTCGTTAGCAAAATAAATACTCCCTGTTCGATCATCAAAATAAACTTGCCTAAAAGATAATTGAATTTCTGTTCTAGGGAGCCAATGAGTCCACGTTGCCCCTCAAGAGACTCTAGGGAATCATCTGGACCTGCAGCTGGAAGTCCCCCGCCTCTGGTGAATCGCAGTAGTGCGAGTCCACTCAGCCCCGGCAGTATAGTGCCTCTGGCAGGACACCCTCTACTGCCTTCGCATTCCGCGGCCGTGATGGCGGCCTACATCCAACAAACCCACCAGCGACTGTTACTGGGCCACTCACCGCTCTCAGCAAGAGGCTCAGTATCTCCCCTTGTCACCTCCTCGTGTTCGCCTCCTGCCGCGACTCCTGGTCTTCTCGTCTCACCCACAAGTGGCGATGTGTCGCCCACCGCGACTCCACTCCCTGGAGTCCTGGATTTTAGCACGCGGAAAGTTTCATCCGAAGATGAAGAAGAGCACATTCTTAACCTGAGCAAACCTCCTACACCCTCGTCTTCCAGCGAAACGAACAATGGGCCCCTTGATCTCTCGGTTTCCAGTCGAAAACGACCGACTCACGAGGAAGATTCCCCGCCTCCACCTCCGCGGAAGTCGTCAAGACTTGGAACGATAGCTTCAGCACACCAAGAATCTGCATCAGCAGGTGCCTTCGGTAGGCCGCCGGTTGTCTCACCTTGGAGTTCCCCCGTCGTAGCATCTCACTTTCCATACTTTGCTGCTGCAGTTGCGGCGGCTACTAGTCAGCAACAGCTTTCCCCCAAGAGCACGCCGGGTATTGTCGACCATCACCAGTTATGGAACGGGAAAATGAAGCCTCCAGCAGCACTTGACAAACCGTACCAACCTAGCGAAGCCACCAAGGCGCTAGAGAAAATGAGCGAGCTCAGCAAACTTGGTGGAGATGAACTCTACAGGCCGACCGGTGGCGTAGGATCTGGTGGAAGTTCCACTGGGAGCACGCCCAGTGGTGCTTCAGGAAGCCGTCACAGTGCTTGGCAGTCCCATTGGCTAAACAAAGGCGCTGATCAGGCTAAAGACGTCCTCAAGTGTGTGTGGTGCAAACAGAGTTTCCCGACTCTTGCGGCAATGACCACGCACATGAAAGAAGCCAAGCATTGCGGAGTCAACATGCCGGTACCACCTCCATCAGGGTTACATTCTCACGCTTCTAATCTGCAATCGCTTCCGACTTCGCAGCATCAACAGCAACAGCAACAACATCAACATCAACATCAATCACTAAATAGCTCCGGAAGTGGCAGCAACAATAGCCACACGACACCCAGTAAACAGAGTCCATCGGAATTGAATTTGCTGATCAAGGAGACAATGCCTCTTCCAAGGAAACTTGTTAGAGGACAGGATGTTTGGTTGGGGAAGGGCGCAGAGCAGACGAGGCAGATTCTCAAGTGTATGTGGTGCGGGCAAAGCTTCCGATCCTTGGCGGAGATGACCTCGCATATGCAGCAGACTCAGCACTACACCAACATTATTTCCCAGGAGCAAATAATCTCGTGGAAGTCATCTGATGACGGCAAGGGAGGCAGCGGTCCTGGAAGCGGAATGGGAAGCGGTGGAACAGGTCCTGGAAGTGGAATGCCACCTAGTGGTGGACAGCATGGAAGTACTCCTGGAGGTCCTGGAAGTGTAGGTGGAGCTACCAGCAGCCATGTCAGCGCGGTGTTGACTTGCAAAGTATGTGACCAGGCGTTCAGTTCGCTGAAAGAACTGAGCAATCATATGGTGAAGAATTCTCACTACAAGGAACACATTATGCGTTCGATAACCGAAAGTGGCGGGCGTCGAAGACAGACTCGCGAGAAAAGGAAAAAGTCCCTGCCAGTGAGGAAATTGTTGGAGCTTGAGCGGGCGCAGAATGAATTCAAGAACGGAGATACTACAACTGGATTAGCACACAGTTTAGTGAAGCACCCTAGTCGAATAACTTGTGAAAAGTGCGGGGACAAGATAGAAACGTCTGTGCTTGTGGAGCACATACGGCAGTGCATCGGTGCTGGCACCGTTGGAATAAACCAGCGTAACTTCTTGAAATCCGCGCTGATGTCGAATAACATGTCCCAAGTGTTACCCGTCATTGAGAGCGGCCGGAAAAGTGTCAATGAAGACGCCTCCTCAGTCTCCTCCCGACATCATCGATCTCCCTCTTCTGCGAGTGACACCACTACTCCGGGGAAAGATACTCCAACTCCCAGTGCCAACGAGTCAACTACCACATCTTCACCGTCGGTATTAAATGCTATCGAGAAGTTGATTGAAAAAAGCTTTGATTCTCGAGGTCGTCATGGAGGTACTGGGCATCATCATAATCAGCCTGGGGCGCCGATTGGATCCAGTATTCTCAAACGTTTGGGAATTGACGAAAGCGTAGACTACACTAAGCCGCTGGTCGATCCGCAGACGATGAACCTCCTCAGGAGCTATCAGCAGCAGCAATATAATGCTGCCGCGATAGCAGCGAGACGAGAGAGAAGTGGCAGTGAATCCAGTTCGATATCGGAACGGGGAAGTACTCGCACCGACACGATGACTCCCGAAAGACGGCTGGACCTTTCTGTCAACCAGGACAGACATTCCTCTGCTTCTTCGTCTCATCGTCATCGTTCACCGGAAAAACAAACGACGCCAAGCAGGCATTCAGTTCCCGAGGAATCTGGCGATGAGGAAGTCGTTGTCAAAAAAGAGCCTAAGGATGAAGACGCTGAGCCGTCTGCTCCTGAAGAAGAGCCGCCCAGAGAAGTTGTTGTCAAAAAAGAAGTCGAGGATTCAAGAGATGAAGAAGAACCAACGACTCCTTACAATTGTCACGGGCAGAATAATACAGAGACTGCTTCCGAAGAACCCAGGGAACCTTCCCCCCAGTTGAACCCGCCAACCCCACGATCCACCGGCACTGGGGAGCAGTCCCACAACCAGGTGGCGCGCAGTCCTTGCAGGAATAGTACGAGCAGTCCAGCTAGCAGCGATCGTTCGGTGACACCTCGTGGTACTCCTGACACCAAAACTTCTAGTAGTCTAGGTGCTTTGTCCTCGATGTTCGACAGCCTTTCGGGTGGGGGCGGCACAGGAGGCAATTCTGAGACCCAGGGGCGCAAAACTAGCAGTCATCCGTTGGCAGCTTTGCAGAAACTTTGCGACAAGACAGAAACACGCGGCCCATCAGTAGCCAGTGGGTCGAGGTCTGGGCACAGTTCGTCTCAGCAACACGCAAGTGGCAGCACTAGTACGGCAACTTCCAGCCAAGGAGCGGGGCCAACTCCCGGAGCGATTTTGGCCTTCAGTTGGGCCTGCAACGACGCAGTGGTCACTGCAGACTCTATCATGAAATGCGCATTTTGCGACACGCCATTCATTTCTAAAGGCGCATACAGGCATCACTTGTCGAAGATGCATTTCGTCAAAGACGGCATGATCCCTGATCCGTTGACGATTGGACGTTCTGCCGCGGCGGCAGCTGCAGCAGCTGCGGCAGCGTTAGCGGCGAGTCAACCATCCTCAGGCGGAGCTAGTACCCATAGCGGATCTTCACCACCCAGTTCGCAGAGAAAGTCTCCACCTGTTCCGCAAGCGAATGGAAGTCCCTCTCAGGCGGCGACTTCTCCTCTGGAGGAGAGCCCGCACTCAAAGTTTCTCAAGTATACGGAGCTGGCGAAGCAATTATCCAGCAAATACGTATAGTCCGAGCCCCGTAAGTAGCGGTGCCATTTGTACATAAATGTATCTATAGTGTAAACACGGCTGACCAATCGTGGTCACGTTTTAATATTATTAAATAAAAATCTAAATTAAAATAAAAGTAATATGATGTATTAGATAGGCAGTACGTCTCCCTGTCCTGTTTTAAATATTTTCGCGCGTTATACGACTCATCTTAAGACTGACTCGAGATACGTCACGTTGAATCGTTGCATTGTTGTCACAACGAGACTATCATAAACTATTTTTAAAAATCTTATTATTATAAATATAAATATAAATATAAATAGATGATAATTTGGCTTTCCACAGAGTCTCTCTTCAGATGCTACGTAACTCGCGTCGAGTCTTGTCATTCCTTACTGTCGCGTACGAATTGCTAGAATTTTTTTTTTCCTGGAAAAATTTTTTATCGGGAAAAAAAGACCGGCTAGGGTAGTTTTTTAGTGCGCTCATCTTTTCTACTGTCATTATTTTACAATTATTATCATTATATATATTTAATGATTTTCTCCGTCCTCGCAATTTTCTTCTTAAAATTCATCAATAATCAGCTTAGCTGGATCGCTTGGTAATTTGATATCTGTGACAAAAAAGCTTTTTTAAAAAGTTTATTTTTTTTTTAATAATATTCTTTTGGAAATTTAAATAATCAAAATCTTATTTATTAATTAATTGAAAAAAACTTAATTTCCATAAAAAAAAAAAGTTGTTTTAGATACTCTATTTTTTCAAAGAAAAAATAAATGATTTAATCATGAAAAGTTCTATAATAAAAATGAAATTCTTCGATAAAATTTTGTCACAAATATATAGTCACTCGGATCCAACTAAATAAATGTCAATAAAAACAAAAAAGTATTACCTGTACTTAGGTTCGATTAAAAAATAAAAAAAAAAAAAACTATTAATTAGGATAAAATCCGTAGTATCGAGGATGGAAATCGATAAATTTTAGTGAAGACTTTTAATTCAACGAATGACCACCGATGTGACTGATACAGTTAGTTTTTTATTTCATTATCATTATTATTACTATCATTATCACTTATTACTATTATCTACTTATAGTTACAATAAAAATTACAGCTACAATAATAATTATAATTGCAACTACAATAACAATGTATACTTAAACGCGACTTGTGACGACGACGGTTCGGACTAAAGACTCAGGATGTGTATAATAATGTGTGCGTGTTCGATAAGTTTCAAGTGCGTTAATTAATTGTGATGCCACCATATCTCGCGGCAATGCTGAGCCACACACATGCACACATACACACATATTTACACACGATAATAACATATGACACCGAAAACAGGCTCAGCGGCCAAGTTTGTGATGTTTATAATAAAATACTTAAGCAATTAATGCTCGACTCGAGTAAGTCAAAATAAAATGTCAAAAACAGTAAATAAAAATAATTATTATTAAAAATAAAAATATTCAATTTCGAGAATAATTATCACGTCGAATGACCGTCATGTATACCACCTTAGATTAAGAGTAGGTTTATTAGCTGTAATTAGCAGTAGCGCCTTTGTATGAAGATCTTGTATGAAGAACGATAAAACTGAGCGTTGTTTTGTAAAAATATTTAATACACTGATAGAGTTTATTAAAAAACAATGTTCTCTTCGTTGTTCATTATGTTTTCTTTTTACAATTTTTATTGTTCCATAAAAAAAAATGTATACCATGCGTTAAATTGTTTTATTGAATTGAAGTTAATAATTATTAATTTTTTACTTTTTGTTAAAAAAATCATCTAAATAGTAAATTTATTTGTGCCGCTTGAAATAATAAATTTTTAAACTTCCGGCTAAAAAAATAAAAAATTTTCAAAAATTGGAAAGTAATTATCCGATTTTTTCAATACAAATTGAATTATTAATAAAAAATGAATAAAATAAAAATAAATTTTTCTATCAGTGTAAAAAGAAAAGATGAGCGCACGGTGCAATACGCTGTGACGGTTTATTGTCGCGATTAGATGTTTATTAAGGCTATCCGCCGATTACATATTATATATTATATTGTATTATTATAATTATAATTATTAGTTATATTAATAATAATGAATTTTTTTAAGCCCAGGGCACTCGTGTATGGAACCATTGTAAATTTTATTTGTTTAAAAAAATGTATTTATTGCGCCAATCGAGCCGACTCGTGTCATTATATGTAAAATATTGTCATTATTATCATTCGTATTATTAATACTGTGTATATTGATTCAACACAAATTTTAATTATTATTACTATTATAATTATTTTTATGATCATTATTATTATAATTATTAACGATAAAGATACATATAAATAAATGATTAATTGATTATTAATGATTAATTATTAATAAAGTAAATGATGGTAAATAATTATTATATGCCGAACAGTGATATTGGGTGAAAAGGGTGTGGGTGGATGCGTGAATGGAATTATATTAAATTAATAGAGCAGCAATGTAGAAAAACTTAAAAGTTAGGTAAATATGTTTGAGTGCGAAAGGATGAGTGTTGATGATGGTTTTTAAATAGTCGACATAATATGCTGGAAAATAATTATATTGTATGGTAAATACCGATTACTTCGGGCAAAGATATAGAGAAAATAATATTAAATAATAAAATAACAAACACTTGTATACGTATTCCTTGTAAACTGTAATAATTCTTCCATCGCGGACTTTTAAAGTATTTATCAATATAATAATTAATATTAATTATTATTATTGTAATTATATACGACTGCTGAGAGTGAGTGAGAGAGAAAGATAGAATGAGTGATAATTTTTGTTCTTTCGTGAGCAAGTTACTATACGAGGTTCGATGGCATCCAGCGAAACACTAAATACTTAAAGAAAAAAAAAAAAAAAAAAAAAATAAATAAATAAATAATAATACCAGTGAAATATTAAAAATTCATTTAATTAATAATAAAAAATAAAAATTACAAAAGTATACAAATCTAAGGATACGCTCTCAGATGTTTATTAATTATAAAACTTAAAATCTCGAAATTAATTGATACGACTCACGAGTCTACAAAGATATGCACATGTATACGCAAAAATCTCTTGAAACCATTTTACCAGAATTGTAATTATTTAATTATTTCGGTTGTATTTTAAAATGCAATTAAAGCTCAAATAAATATATATGTTATAAACTTAAATTAAGGGTGATTTTATTTAACAAATTACTACAAGAACCGAATCCTAGCCCTAAGCCTAACCCACATACTTATTCTCGTTCTCGTTCTCCCATCTGTTGGAGTCGAGACTGACTACTACCTTGTTCAATCCACGTGTTGCATCGCCCGGGTTTCTTTTTTATTTTTTATCGCTTACTTCTCACACATTTACCATATCAAAAGAATCACTCAGACTTTACCAGCAAAATATTACATATATTTTATAAAAGTATAAATATAAATACGATATTAAACCACTGAGGATAAAAATCCGTGAATTTACAACACTGAATCAGCCCACGTTTTTGCATGACTTTAGAAATAATGTATTTATAAGAATATACATATATAAACAATTTAGTAGCCGACGTTCGGATTACAAGAGTCACGCCCACGTGAATTATTTTTTTCAAACTTTTTTAACGAATACCACACAGGATTATCGTGAATTCAGTCATGTCATGCATCCGTGGATATTATGGTCCTGTAGTTGTTAATTACGTATACAAAACGGCCTTATATCAGATACATAACTGTCGATATATATTAGACGATCCAAAAAAATCATTTTTTTTCAGTCAAGATTTTACATTAGATGCGATTTTTTATTTTTACATAATTAATATAAGGAAATTTTTTTCTAATCCTTTAATAAAATTAATCTAATAAAATGTTTCTTTTGAAAAATTTTTATTTTTAATCCACTAAAAAAGAAATAAAAATTCGACATAATTTTTTTAAATAAAAGATTTAAGACAAAGTAATTTAAATTTTAATTTAAAAGTAAGTATTAGTTTTAATTTAAAAGTAACTATTAGTAAGCTGTAAATTTCAAGAAGTTGATCCAGGAATTTTTGATCCAAAACTTGATGTCACTCTCAAAACTGTCGTCTTTTTCTGAATAAAATGAGCAGCCGTGGGAAAAGACTAAATCGATTTTTTCAAGATGGCAGAGCTTCGCCGAAAAAAAATCCTGTAACTAAAAAAAAAAAAATTATTTTTAATTCTTTCATATTAGTGAAACAACTTGAAAAATTTTATACACAGAATAAAAAATGTTCTTGAATCAAGTATATAAATTTGAGGAACTTCATCTTGTTGATTTGAGTAAAAAAATTCTTAAGCTAAGAAATTGAAAAGATTCAAGAATTTTTCGTCTTGATTCAACATAATTACCCCCTTAAAAATAATTTTCTCGGCTCAAGAATTTTCCTCTCGAATCAAGTTAATTTTTTTTTCATATAAGAAAATGTTAAGAGCTCTATAATTTATTTAATTCTCAATTTTTTATAAACATTCTTTCAAAATTTTCTTTTCTAATTTTATCAAAGTCACCAAAACACCGAATTCGTTGACGATCGAATAAAATTAATTCAACGGTCGAAAATCACAACAAATAAACATAAATACAGTATTTATAAGAGCAGCTAATAGGGTCTGATCCACCCCAGGCTCTGCGGATGACTGTGAAACTCCTGGAAACAGTTATCGGGCAGGAATCTCAGCAGGTAGGTATTATAAATGAGGCGGAGGCTGAGAACAGATAATTTTGTGCTGTTCTGTTGAATTCTGGTGAAATCGGTAGATCGAATTGAAGCTGTAGCTGAAGAAAGCAGAAAGCTCGAGCTTGCATCGCTGACACTGGGCGCCAAACGGTGGTCTTTCATTAAAAATAAACAGAAAAGACGGAGCAAGGTGGCGGTAGCTGAGATTATAGAGAGTTTGCGGTAGGCAGACGGGCCCGGCAAATCACAGCGAAGGTCAACATGGACACGGACGTGAATAACCCACAACGACTGTTACCGGCCGGTGTGTACGTTCATTTAAGTTACAAGTGTGTTACAGGATGATCAGGAGGAGCTGAAGAGGTGTGGAGTTTAACCAGAGACCAGGGTCCAGGGACCAGCCGGAGAAGGAGAAGAAAGAGGTGTAGCAGTTGAGCCCAGCAACCAGCAACCAGCAACCAGCAACCAACAACCAACAACCAGCAAACCGGTCGTATCTCGTCCCTTCATAAGAGATACCGCATGCCAAAGATACGCGAATACTTTTATTTAAACCGTAATGCGCTAATGAATTGATACTGAGCTACGTGCTCAGCATCAGCCTTTTCTCCCTCGCTTTATTCTTCGACATCCCATCCTCACTCCCGGTCGCTCATACTGCCTCTGCTCTCTGTACTCTCCTCTGATGCTGCCTCTCGTAAATTCCTTCCTCGAGGAGTTTAAACCCGAGTTCAACATACAGGACAGCGTCTCCAACTCATCTCGTGTACCGAGCAATCGCCCATTAAGGGAATATTTTTTCAATAGATACGCCCTTCGTTTTACTCAAAAGGAAATAGAAGGCTGTCTTCTGTCGTCGAGTCACTACCGATTTCTCTCTGGTTAACTGGAATAGAAGATATTTTTTATGTTTTAACAGTTCATTTCCATTTTCTTGGAATAAAAGACCTTTTTTTCTCTAATTGTGTTAAAGATTTTCAAGTGTTGGGATTTTATTTTTGTGAGTTAAATTTTTTTACTAACCATGTCGATACTGCCATTCTAATACGTCGTATCCAACATTTAGAAAATTTAACAGCAGACGGTAAAAACGGTTCATTTTTAACATTGATTTAATGGATGAAAATATTTATTTAAAAATAGTTATTAAACTATTTGATCTTTGAATTTTTAATATGACTTGCATAATATTGTTGTGATTATATATTTCAAAAAAAGTCAATGCGTCAAATTTTGTGGGATACGACGCATTAGTTAGGATCAAAGTCCGTAAGAATAATCGAGAATAAATCATTATTAAAAGTCAAGCAAATTCTGTCGTCACATCAATCTCTCAACTGATATATGGTCTGATATATCCATTTAAAATTTTTGATATGTCCTGATAAGCCAAAATCTTGCCTGATATGAAAATTGACCATATTAGACCATAGTGTTAAAAATTTTTGTGTAAAATTTATCCCCGAAAATTTTACACGGGTGTTTACAAATTATTTTATTTACCTAATAAATTTTTTATGAAGTCAAATTTCCAAATTCTTTCTGAAAACGCAAATTTCGAAAAACCTAAGAGTGGGCCAAAATTTAACAATGATTCCCAACAATTTATTCGACTCAACAAAACATGTAATTTATTCTTTTTCATCAGCTTCGTTTTAATCTAAGTTTTTCCTCCTGAAATACCTCAACTTAATCTAAAACCAATAAAAATCAATAAAGCTCAGCAAATTCCATTTGTCGAGACTAAAACTCCTCCGTTATGAGACGTGCAGAAGACGTTTCTCCACAGAAAATAAACCTTGAAATCTTAATAAAAACCACTATTGTCTCTAAAGCGTAGAGCACTAATCTTTTTTGGTGAAACTTTCCGGAAGAGACCAGTAGGTACTAAAAATTAACACGTTGATCAAAGCCCCACCGGTGTTTTAGTGTTATATCCTCTACCCCCCTCAGCCATCACAGAGTCCACGACTACAGTTTTTAGTTAAAGAGAGCTCGGTAATGAATTCGTCTAATGGCTCGTAAAGGATGCGATCTTATGGCTTAGAGAATAAAATAAAACCGGTGGATGGTGAACACCCAAAACCCTCAACTCAAACTAACCATAGCTCTATCTAGAATAGTGGAGTTTGATGGCATTAGTTGGATCACCTAGTCACCAGCTTAATTGTTTGGGAGCCACTGGGCTCTCAATTCTTAACGGTGTCCTATCCCTACACTGCTGTACGCAAAGTCAGTAACTCCTAACTCCGGTCGGTAGTTTGCTGATGGACCCAGTTCGCACAAATCTAGACACGACACCCCAGTAATTCTTTTCTCAACACATTCAGCCCCCGGGAATAGTTCTGTTCGTCCGTCCTCCTTCTTCTTTCTTCTCTTTTTCTGGTCCCAGAAAACTTGTTTCTCTCCTTTTGTTTTGGTCGCAGATACGCTGGCTATCTGGTATCTGGTCTCTAACTCAGCTTTGCAGTGAATACTGGTTCGACTGCAGTTCGTCTTGGACACGTCTAGTCTCCAGTTCTTTATGTGGCCTAAACAAGAGCTATGGGATCACCGGACTATCTGTAGCTGTATAATACCAGCAGCGAACGGTGTCTCTTTATCGCCCTTTCATTCGACTCGTTCTCTGATTCTGGTGCTGGTGCTAGTCATCCGCTTTTACACTTTACTTGGCTTTCCACATCTCCAACACATGAACACACTGATAGATAGATCTGCAGATCTTTAAAGCGGATCAGCATGCCCTGATGCCCTCTCATCCACCCTCCACCCGGTCTCACTTGTGCACTCGATTCACTCACAGATGAAACGGATATCTGTGTGGAATCCTCATCCTCGGGCTCCTCGGGCGACTTGGAAGCATTAGAGAGTCACCCAAAACTCCGAGATCAGCTACGATAGCCAAGATTTGTGGCGGTCGTGTCTGCTGTCGATAACCGCCTGCTGGCTCTACTACTTCTACTTCTGCTTCTGCTTTTCTATTGCTTCGTTTGGACCTTTAGAGTGGGAAAGATGAAGGAGGACAGAAGAATAGAACTCTACTCTCGGTCTATTCTGCAGTGGCTATCCGTGAGATCGTTCCTTACTTGGGTGATGCCTCGGGTTGTTGATGACATCCAGCTTAATCTCCTTCGGCGACGATGGAATCGTCAGTTTTATCGATCACGACTTATATTAAATGCTTTTCCACTTGGAGAAGAGAGTTTTGCTGGAAAGTTTATAGTTACAGGGAAAAAAATTTTATGATGAAAAAAACTAGTTAGATCGAAAAAATATTTTCTTATAGTATCATTTTAAATCTCCAGCTTTTCTAATTCAGAACATCAACTCTTGAATCAATTAATTCAAATTTTTAAAATAGTAGAAATTTGGGTCTAAATTTTCATTGTTTTATTATGTTCAAATATGATACACGTATTTCGTTGGACAATTTCTTTTTTTTTAACTTAACAATAACTTTGGTTTAAGATGTTATTAATATCATTCAAGAATTTTTGAACTGCCTTTCAAAAAATATTTTCGCCAATATTTTTTATCCCTCGTTAATTATGATTTATGCTTGAAGGAACTTATTCCAAACTATCCGAAAAAAATCAAGATAATTCTTTTGTTGTGTTCAAAATTTACACCTAAAAAAACGTATTTTTCTTAAATTAAAAAATAATAGATTTTTTTTGCTCTTTCATGAACCAAAATTTCAATTTATAAAGACATATTCTAAAATGCTATCAAAAAAATCTAGACAATTTTGATGTTGCGTCTAAAATTTACATGAAAAAAAAAAAAAAATTATATTTTGTAAAAAGTTGTAATTTTAAAACACATTAAAAAAATTTTTTTTCAATTTTGAGTCAAAAAATTAGAATTAAAGTAAAAAAAATTTTAACGCGAGACAATTGGTTGTTTTCAAAATAATAATTTGCTTAGATCGAAAGTACTTCTCTTGAAGTAAGTATTTCCACAAGTGTAGGAGTTATTCACGGAACAAAATTTTTTCTTTTGTCAAGGGTATTTTTAACCTACCTGTATGTTGTATGTAGTAATTATTAGTACATAGTATACAAGTGGTGTCATTGGATATGGATACACAGGGGCTTACGTTAAACGATGAAGACGTCGACTGTCTGAAGTCCCAACATGTGTGGGAGAGCCAGCTGCGGTTATAAGTTTGTATACTTGTTTAAAGTGTCTACACCGGGTAATACATGTGTGTATTATAATATAATATTTGAGCGTGTAGATGTGTGGATTTATGAACACCAACACAGTTTCTGGTCAGTAGGAGTTCACACTGCGCGCTCGATTTGGTATATATATGTTACACCTATAAATATATAAATTGTGCCGTGTAATAGCCTCGTATATGGTTATAGACTTTAATAAATAATTATTTTATTTATTTTATTGCAATAATAAAAGTAAAAAAATGTATCTTTTGGAAATTTATGGTAGTGGTCCTTTTTTTGGGAAGTTCGCTGGACATGACTCAGCCAGGTATATTAATGAGTATTTTACAGGATATTTATTGATAAATATCCTGGACGGCTTTATGATAAACGGAATAATTAAATATGAAACTTCATTTGACATCCTGTCGCTGATAGGAGGATTATTTAATATTTTATTGCAAGAAATTTTAGTGCACTAAAAAGTTGATTTTTTTTATTTAATTGTAATAACTTATAAATAAAATTTTTTTGATATTTTCTGGTCTTCAGTCTTAACTTTTTCTAATGGATTTTTATTTTTTTTTCATTTCAATAAATTAATGAGTAACATTTTAATTTTTTTATAGAAATACTAAAGTGGTCATGAAGCATAAAAGTAAAAAGAAAACTATTTATTTTTCAAAATTCATATAATTGTGATGAAAAAAATTGAAAATAAAAAATCAACACTTTTAATTTTTATCTTAAAAAATTCGAATAAATTCAGTTTAAAAACGTTCTTTTTGTGTTTAATTTTAATGACGATATCATTACATCAATTTTTAAATAAAAATTTTTTTAATTCTTAGACATAGAATACATAATAATATTTTTACTTTATATGGACTAATATAGAAATAATAACTTGATTCAAGGAAAAAAATCTTAAGTCAAGAAAATTATTTTAGAAGCTTAATTTATGTATTAATCAAATTAAATTTCACTTGCCTTAAAAAAAAAAAAAAAAATTGAAAAGAAATCAAGAAAATGGTTATCAAATTTTCAAAATGATCATCTTGGCTCAGAATTTTTTTCTTCAAATCAACTTAATGTTTTATCAGTGTGAACTTATAGTTGAAACTATTTAAAAAAATGAGATTATATTTAAAAATGTCCCAACTTATTAATAAAAATTCCAATAAAATCCCGCATTAAAACCCTGAAAGTTTTTTTTACTCCAACAGTGTCTAACGAAATAAAAATATTTAATGAGATACTTGATTACGATTATAAATAATGATTTTATATTTAGCAGCATATAAGCATCAGTAAATTAGGTGAAATATTCTATGAATTAATGGAAACAAAATTAGAAAAGCTGTCAGATGTTAGAGCGTGTTATGCTCTAAGCGTTAAGATTTACATGTCTACTTGTGATTTTATGAGTCTAACAAAGTGCCACTCGAGCACCACCACCACCACTAACAGAACATAACGGCAAAGCCAGCATCTACCTCCACCACCGCTGCCACCAGGAGCTCAAGACGCACGTACTTATAAACACGTCATTTTATACATCGTTTTACTAAGCCCATGATTCAAAACTTTACAATGCTCCTATATCTTTGCGAGCACGTACGTCCCTTAAGTTAATATTATACCTATATCTATATCTATCCCACACTATATGGATGAGAATTATTCAGAACGTAGGTATTGTATATAATGCGCCGGATCACAAATTAAAGATTTCGCGTTGCGATTTGTACGGCTGCCTCTTCGAGCTCCGGGCTGTTTGCTCACTCTGCCATTTATTGTATCAGTGGCAACAAACTCGGATAAGAGAAAATAAACGCAAAAAGAGGAGGGAGAAGAGAAGAGACACACTTGAAGATCTCCAGCAACAAATAAAGCGACGGTGTAGAAATAGTGGCAGAAAGGTAATCTGTGGATTATCTTGTCGAGTAAGTTGGAAGAAAATCTCAACTCTGGTAAATATGAGTCGAGATCTTGTTATTACACTCCTATAGCATAGGAGCTAGCTGTTAAGGTGACTCGTCTTTAATTTGCAAGGACCGTCCTAGCCCTATATAATATTAAGCGACACGACCTTATTACCAGTGCCATGAGCCTGTTTGTCCTGCATCAAGAGTACGAGTGTAAGTATAAGTAAGATAAGCCTGCTTTAATGCTCACATATTTGTACATGTACTGTTTTAATGCTTCGGCTTTTTATTTGTCGGTTTGTATTTTCATTTAGTTTTGTTGTAAATGTATGTAAAAGGTAATTTGCTTTTTACGGGTCTTTTTGTCAGGGAATTAACAAAGAGGCTCATTGTGCGTCAGCTATCGAGGACGACCAGCCTGTAATGTGAAATGTATGATATATAATATGCTATGAGTATGCAGGTGTCAGACACTGATGTTTTATTATCGCCGTTGGCTCCGGAAGTCGCTCTGAGATAGACTTTACTACTCACGAATTATTTCGTTGCAAAGTCAAGGATGTGGTGATTAGATTTTTTTGCGAGTTTTAAGTTTGGGCTTTTGGTTGATTTATGAGGGAACAATTTTTGCAATGATGTAAAAATAAAAAATGTGAAATAATGGGAATTCTTGGGCTTTTAATTGAAATTTTGTTCGGGTAAAAATCTTTTTGGTAGAAAATTTAATTTTTCATGATAAAAGTCTCCAATTAATTTTTCATAATTTATTGATAATTTTTTTCTTTCAAGTTGGAAAAATTTTAATTTTAACTGTCTTAAATTCTATGTAAAAAATGAAAAATAAAATAAAATAGCCGTACTTCTTAAAGAAAATTAAAATTTCTTTGAAGAAGTTTTCCTTTGATTTTTTCGGATCTTCAATTATTGATCGATGATTTTAATTTTTTACCCTAGTTAATAATTATCTCCTTAAAAAAATGTTCATCTACAATTAACTTACTTTCTGAATAAAAAATAAGATAAAAGATAAAATTCATAGAAACTTTTTTAAAAGAAAATTAATTTCCTATATACAAAAAAGTCTCTTATGATTTTTCATATTTTCAAATTAAATTTATTTATCATTGAAATTATCTAAGTTTAAAATGTCCTTATAATAATGATACCAAAAGTGTTTAAATGTTAAAAATTTTTTTATTGTTCACATTTTGAATTTTTCTACCAAACTGGAGTTCAACTACAGCAGACATTTTTTCATTATTTTTATCTTTCTAATAATATATTTCATATCTCGGATGATAATAATTTCAGTATATTAAATATATCTTTGGACGTCCGTCGAGGTTACCGCGAATCTTCATATAATTACATTATTTTTAACTTAAATTTTTTACTTCGTAATAAAGACTAAAAAAGAGGTTATGGTTAATTAAAAAGTGCAACAGACACTTGAATTATTTTTTTACAGACAGTCGTCTACGCTCCACTTTTTATTTCATTAAAATTATCGGGTATTTAATAATACCGCTCATGGGAGTTTTTATTAAATGAGACATGTAATAGTAATTAGTCTTGGAGACGAACTCAAAATTAATAAAAAATCAATCAACCTCACTATTAAAATTCCTTGGGAGACCGCGGGAAACGAAAAGTTTGCGACAGAATCCAGCTGGCCGCGTCACCAAAGTGTAAAGTGTAAAGTGAACTGAACAGAACCGCGACAGGAATTTCGGTTTTCCGTCGACATTTCAATAAAAATAAAACTTGAAGTAGCTTCAACTCGATAAAAATTATATCACTAAAAATTAATTAAACTGACATCAAGACGTCGATGTTACATATTAATCTTCTTCTTGATGGTTTATTAATGCGAACTATCGATTTAATGCACGTAAATACTTGACTATATAAAATTAAAAATAATTGAGTTCAAGACAGTGAATAAATAATGAATGTGATTGAAAATAAGTTTATTAAATAAAGTATTACTATACTAATTATAAATTTTTTTAAAGATAATAAAGATAATTATAAATGATATGAAATTCAAGAGACTTACATTGTTGAAATTTAAATGATAATTTGACATTGTAATTTGACATTATAATTTTTATATGAATCGAAATTAAAAGTAAAATAAGTTGAGAAAAAAATGGTTTTTGAATTAAAATTAATATTTAATTAGTTATATATCGTAAACTATTGTTTTGATAGAAAAATCTTTCGAACAATTTTTATTAAGCTATGACATAAAATATAAATATTAAAGTTCGTTATATAATTTTTGTAAACTGATTAACTAATTTTTAGATTAAATTATGGCAGAGTCTAAATAAATGACAACAATGGTAATTATGATGCGATTATAATTGATGAAATACAATATAGTTATAATAAAAGCAATGATAAAATGAATTACTTATATTATTTGTATGCATGTCTATAATATTAAAATAGCTTCAATTTAATACGGAAAAATTTTTTTTTCTTAAGCCTTATCAACCCAATTTCTGTAAAGTTGTAAATAGTAGAAAAATGATAGGTCATAAAGAAGTTTCACTTCTTACCTGTGTACTCTGATACACACACATACTTTTTTTTTTTTTCACAAAACTCAATAATTTTTAAGATATCTACGAAAAATGAATAATAACATGAAATTTTTGAATCTTCAAAATTATAATTTAGGTGTTAAAAAATATTGTAAGTCGGATGGTCTACAAGGAAGTATAAAGAATATAAAATATGAAATAATAAATTCATAAAATAATAAACAAAAGTAATCTATTAACAAGGTAACAACGTTAATTAACTCGTTAGTAAACCGATCAAGATAACACTGGAGAGCATAAAAGTGTTGACTAAATGATGATTGAGGACGAGCGCGTAGACACCTACGTGCAGGATGGTCAGGATGGTAGCGGAGTGAGTAGACCAGAAGAGTCACCACTCAACACTTACTCACCTCGAGTATAACTATAACTATTTTTCAGTTTCTTATAAATATTCATTTACTGCGTTCGCGCTCTGCAGGCGGTAACTCCAGTTATAAGACCGCTAACGAGCGACTCTTGACTCCTCACTCCTCAACGCAATATACACAACAAAAAATCTTTATTTAGGGACTATGACTTCTTCAGTAGACCAAACAAGACTCTGTATTACTTGTCTTCGCAGTGAAGTTTCTCCTGTCTCTTGTGGGATGAGTGATCACTCTCGCGAATTCGTTTAATTACAAGTTAGGCCGACGATACATTAGCAATGTAAATACTGGAGGTGAAAGAGTCAGAGTGTGAGTTGTCTCCGTCTCCGTCTGGAGTAAGAGTATGAAGATTGAGAATTATGCCGGCAACTCCTAGAGGGCGTTCGTCTAAAACAGCCAGAGCTGCCAGGGACGCGACGTGATTTAACGTTTCTGTTTCGACTCTGCTATAACAGACTCTTTCCAAGTTAACCTCCTCCAGGAGGTCTACTCTCTCCTCCATCAGAATCAGCACCAGCACCAGCATCATCGTCACCACCTCCTCTTTTTCCCATGTTCCTACTTGCAATACCCAGTAGAAGCTTTTGCAGTCTCGCTACCAACCTGCCGTCATGGTAACAATGATTTATGACGTTTATATCGTCTTTAAGATATAAATTCAAAGTTTCTCGAGTGGAGTATTGAGTAGAGAAACTTTACTGGAAAATATGGGTTGAAATTAGAAAAAGAGGTGTGTTATTATGATACATTTACAATGATGGACTAGGAAAATTTTATCTTACTTTGTCGTAATTTCATCAACAAAGATACAATAATAGAAATATTTAATTAATTTAAAAAAAATAATCTTGATGAAAAAAGTTCATTTTAAGAAAAATAACTGTTTTATTTCAAAATTTTATATATCAAAACTTTCAGTGAAATTAAACCCGTTAATACTCAGTAGAACAGTTTGAAATTATAATAAATCTGTGAAAATCACCGAAATTATCAACTGTCACTTGAAGGATATTATTTTTAATAATGAATAGCTAATGGACATCAATTCATTAAGTTCTCATCGAGTTTGACGAGACATAATTAACTTAATACACGAAAAACTGACGACAGGGTTGTCAAGACTGAAACAAAACCGGCTGCACCTTCTGCACCATGATAGCTCAGAATCCCCTTGTTAAATGGTTGGTTGTAAGAGTAAGAGCAAAGTACGGAAAGCGATCGATCCGCTTAGACTGACGGCGTACAGAATGATGTTTAATGTCGGATGGGAAAGTAGCGTTTCGATATCGGCATGCTCGTAAAAGCGCTGGGCAACGTTAACTCACGGATCGAGATGATCTATAGTTATTGAATTCCCCGAGGCTGGGGTGAAGATACTATGCCGGATAGCGGCAGTTGCCCTCCGCCCATTCTCGCATCCTCATCCTCGTCTTCACTCAACTCGGATCCGCTGAACGCCTGTTATGTACGAGACTCGTAAGCGCAAGATCTTATCTCAGCAAGACAGACAAGTGACGCGTGCAGTCATCAACCTCTTTGACCCCATCAAACTTTTACATTTTTTCCGTCTTCACCGGTAATCTCCAGGTTCCTACACTTAATACTTAAGACTTCAAACTTAAGACCAAGTATGTACTCTAACTTTCCAATTGCAAAAAATAATAATGATAATAATTTTGCACCACGCAGCGGAACTTGAAACTAGATTACCCTTTGTTCTCTTAATCTTATTTATTGTTAAGAGTAGCCATGATACTTTTATAAAACAGATAATAGTACTGATAGATTAGAAAAAAATATAATAGTAAATGTAAAGATACATTTTAAAATTCAAAAACTGCACACTTTATGACGCTCATTCAATTTTGACTCATAAAAAAATTGATTCGAATTTTACTTAATTCAAGAATTTTTTTTGACTAGAAAGAAAAAAATTGATTATCCTTGATAATTGATAAGAAAACAGAAACAATTACAATAATATATAAATTAACAGATATTTTTGAGATTTTTTAGTTTAAAAAATCAAACTAATAATAATTTTGATTCAAGATGATCAATTTCTTCAAAATGATGTTCTAATATCGAGTTAATCTTCTTATCAGTATGTAAAATAAATATAATAGAAGTTATAAAAGTTAGAACCATTTTTTATCTTGACAACAATTAATTAATAATTGAAAAATTTTAATGATACTACTATTTATTTTATTTCAATTTTTACAAAACATCAAAAGATATTTTGTTAAAACCAAACAATATTAAATTTAGAAAAATTTCATCTCTTCTCCTTGCACAATACTTTTAAATCCATCGACTATTCTCTCAACATGTTTTCTGTACTTATAATATAAAATAATCTATCGTACGTACTCGATAGTACATACTCCATACTACTGGTAGTCCGTATCGACACAATGGACTTGTCGATGTAACGTAACTTAAAATATACGCCTGGCACGGTGGAGAATAATCCAAAACCGGCTATTAATACAATCGAGAAATTATGTTGCTCAAGATTTAAAAACGCGAGGATCCCTGTCCCCTATGGTCGTTATCGTCCTGGAGGAGAGATTTAAATCTTCAGGGGAGAGAATGAACACCAGCAGTCAGGAGGATCTTGTTGAGATTCTTGCCGATGCTGTTTAGCTGGGTCGCTCCAGCACGGAGTATATTGGAGCAGGGCCAGCTCTACGTCTTTCGTTCTAGGTCTGGAAAGAAGCTCTACACTCACTTTTGGTGGGTGATTTGTAGCCCGACATACTTGTTTATTCTACATATATTGTGGTGTGTGGCGAGGTGAATACTGTGTTGTGAATGTCAATAAGAATGGACAACTCTTGCTGTTGTCTCTTGTTGAGATAAACTGAGACTTCTCTTGTTTGCGGCGCACGAGCTAAGCTGGATGAGGAACAAAGGAGAGCATTATTCGAGAATTATCATCCATGAATGCTGACGATATTCTTGGATATTTTAGCGTAATGTCTTTACCTGGCATTTATTTACTGTGAGCTTTAATCTTTACATACAACGTGCACAGAAAAAAATCAATTTGAATCAAAAAAGAATTTGAGCCTCTTGATTTGAATAGAAAAATTCTTAAATTAATAAAATTTTCTTGGCTTAAGTAAATTTTACTTGATTAAAAAATATTTCGTCTAGAAATTTTCTGTTGATTCAAATTAATTATTTTTTATTTATCGTGTAAAAAGTTAATATAAAAAAGTATAATTCGCTTACTGCGTTGTACAAGCAACAAATTTCATGTATTAACAATTCATTTAGGTTTTGCAGTGTAATCTTAATGTGAAAAAATTTTCTGATATAGCCATATATGGGCATACATAATTTTTTATATGTCCAGATATGAGTTGATATGCCAAATAATGAATGACAACGTATAATTTTTCGATCAAAGACCTCCTGAAAAGCGAATGAAGTTTGAGATGTTAATTTCTAAATTAAGTATCATTTTTTATATCTGAATTGTCTAATTAATTTAAGAGATTTCATTGAATGGAAAAAGTTATGTTATTGCTTGGATGCACAGTATACTTGTTCTGTACCATACCTACATACGTATACGTATATCTAATTACATTATTTAAGCGGACAACGTAATAACTTGTAAAGTTTAGTTTCTTGCGCTAAGACGACACGCACGCGATCAGATTTTCTATCAGTGAAGAGAGAACACACACCGCAAATAACCTACGAGAAATATATTACTCTCAACTTAACTGTCTTTTTTTTATAAATGCTTTCAACCACTTTAACGGCTATTGTCCACGTAATTTTCAGACGAACCCACACAGAAGCGTGACCACTTGATTATGAGCTACTCTCAATTAGTAAATGACTTTTCTTAATTAAATTAGCCCTATTTTATTATTTTTGTTATATTTACATTAACTATTACAATAATTGATAATTCTTTAAAAGGTCTGTTTGTTTTTTTAATTTTTTTGGTGTTTTGTCGATCCACGAATATAAAATTTTTGAAAGAAAACGAAACAATTGTTCAATTAGAAAAAGTGTGCTTTTCTTTGTCAAATTTAGGTTTGAAAATGTTTGTTTAAAAATGTATTCAAAATTGATGAACATGCTTAATGTTAAAAAATTTTTTTTTTTTAATTAAATTTGTACTTATTAAATAGAAATAATTAAACATAAAAAAGTATGTTATAATTATTATAATTGTAATTAAGAACAATGTTTTATTGGAGTTGTTAGCAGTCACACTAATTACGTAAAAACTAACATTTCCCGTTGGTGTTTAAAACCGCATAACTGGTAGATATTAATCTAGAAAATAAGTGAAAAGAGCGAGGAGAAAACACGTTTTTCGGAGATTCCTTTTCTCGAGAGCAGAGTGTAACTGTCTTGGTTAATTTATCTTAGTGAGACATGACACCTAAGAAGCATTAATATTTCGGGCATGTGGTGATGCGGATTGGCGAGCGCCCAACGGTCATACACTCAGATAATGCTGTGACACAACGTAACACCCCCTTCTAGAGTGATCAGGTACCGTGGCATATACCATGGAACGCAATCATCCGTGCTCTGACTGGCAATGTCTGTGCTGGTGTGTGTTTCATTCCACACGATATTTAATATATAGTTGGTTTATTTTACTGCCGGGGAGCAAAAACTAAACAGTGGAGTCAAACGATAAAGAGGAAAAAAATAAAAGAAAGAAAAGGGGAAAGGGTGTGTGGTGTGTGGTGAGACATGTTATTCGTTCAGATCCCCATGACTGTACTCCTCATGCCACAGTCCGCAGTGTGACTGCCATTTTCCCGAGATTAACACCTATAACTCATTCTCGGGACGTCAAGGGTCGAGCGTCACTCTCTCCTGTAGCTATGCTATAATTGCCGACATAAATCAATGGACCGATGAGATCATAAACCCGAGGCGATACTCACTATAGATTATACATCCATACATCCATACATACATAAGTTATAACTATAACTCATAGCTATAACTATAACGTACCTTGTCCCCTAAACTAATATAATATAATACAGAATATCATATACAACATTATATCAAAAGAAGTTTTCCCAAAAGCCTGCTTGACGAGGATTAGTCTCAAATAAGAATACTGACAATTTTTGGGAGCTTAAAATTTACTTAGCTGAGAAGTATATTTTTAAACTGTCAACTTACTAGTGAGAAATGTGGATAGAAACTGTTACGTTTTCAGTCGCTTCATGTTTTAAATAGTACTTAACTCTCACCTTGTCAAGGTCAAGCGATTTTTCCGATTGCATTTACATTGAGTTGTAAAAGAACAAAATTCTATCAACATCAAGAAAACATGAAGTATTAGCACACCTGATTTTTTTACCGAAAACATCTTGAAACCCGTCAAAAAATTTGTCTAATATGTCCACATATAATTTTTGATTTACGTTTATATGGCCAATTTTTAAATCATAATATATTTTATATGATATGTCTTTAAATTAAATGACTTGATATGCCCAAATCAGGCCTGACTTGTCATATATAATTTTTCGAGGAACGGTAGTGTTAAAAATTTCCAATAGATGGCGCATAATCGCTGAATCCTCTCTCTATAAGAGAGTTAAGTTCTATGTATAAACTTCTAGAACAAAAATTATTTTTTGATTCCTTTAAAAAGCTTATTTAACATTAATTCTTAGTTTAATTAACTTCTAATCAATTTTTATTTGATATGACATGGTCAACATGTGAATCAGTCATCGTTTTTTTTTTTTTTTTTTAATAGCTTTAAAATTACCCAGAAGCAGCGTGAAACATTTAAAATTAAAATAGCACTATTAGTTCAATTATTAACATAACATATTTTATATTTAACAATTTAAATTCTTTTTTTTTCAAGCTATCAACAAAAATTTTTCTTCTTCTATTTCACTATTTTTATTTAATTAAAATTATCCGAGCATTATGAAGCATGCTTTTGGATCTTTCGTTTTTATTTTTCCAGTGGTTAGTGTACAGTCCTCTAATAGATATATAGCGCAAAATATATACCTCGGAAAAAATGAAAAAGAATATAAGTAAGCGAAGATAAAATAAGAAGAACAGGAAAGCGGAGGGAAAGGAATTAAGGTAAGAGAAAGGAAAAATGGATTATTAGAGGCACATGGTTGTGCTCAGTCGAACTCTCCCGTGTGGGTCTGCACTCAGAGTCAAAATATTGAGACGGCGTTTATTTAGCAAGAGATATATGATATGACGAGGACAATATAATGCATTGTATTCAAATACGGAAGCCCGTGGAGTCGTGACCGGGAGCGTAGAGTCCCGCTCTACTCGGTACTCTCGACTTTACTGCTTTTGCTTTTGCTTATGCCTCTACTTCGGCTGTTGCTGTTATGTATACGATATAATACTACACCAAGTTTAGTACGGACACACACTTATATTTGCACATTGCACACCAAGACAAGACCAAAAGCAAGTCTAAGAGTAAGAGCAGGACCCTTTCTGTCTTGGTCTCTCTCTTTAACTACTGGCTTCAGATGAGGATGCTTAGCTCGTATACTCTCGGCACCTTACTTCCACCTTGTAGCGTATCTCGCGGTAACTCGCTGGCTACTCGATCCACCCAACAATATAAATAATATCCGAGTAAAGCAGTCCTGGCCAGTGGATTAGACAGAACCCCTTCCATTCCAGCCGAGTGTCCAGGTTCCAGGTCCAAGTCCAAGCCCGTGGTGTACTCTGGCCCGTGTATGTCCAAGTATGCAGCCAAGTATTTATATACGTGTATGCGATCGCATGACGGGGAAGGACCAAGCGTACGTTACCGGCTATCTCCGGTCCATATCAAATGTGACCGCGAGTCCTCCTTCAACGGCATTCCTCTGCCTCCGGCTTTGCTCCATACTTATTTTTATTTTTATTTTTCCTCCGCTTTTGTTTGTTTTCTTTCTGCATAATGTATCCCGGATTATTGCATCCTTCTGGACAAAAATTTATTGAACTCACTGCTCGATGCCTACTGGAGTTAGCTCGTAAGTGATAGGTGTGTGAACTACGGCGAACTTAATGTAAGATTTTTGAAACTCGAGAACGCTGAATTTTGTTTCTTTTAATAAGAAAAATTTTTGGTTAGTGTTTAGAAAAGTTTCTTTCTAAAGGAAACTTTATGGACAATATTTAGAAGGAAATTTTTTAATTTAAAAAATTTTTAATTTTAAACATACGCAAGCTTTATTAATCACTTTCGATTAATTAAATTAAAAAATAATAATGTTTATTATTTATTCCAACATTTGTAAAATATTTGGTTAATGATTCAAAAACTGGATAATTTGATTAACATTAAACTAATGTCGTATAAAAATGATTCAATTGAGTAACTTTAATGAATTAAGATTAATTATTATAAGTAATTAATATTGAATCAAAAGAATTTCGTTTTAGTTTTTTAAAATTTTATTGATCTCCGAGGAATTTATTTTCTAAAAATTTAAAATAAATTCTTCGAAATTTCTATGTATAGACAAAGCCTAAGTATTTGCATAGTATCTATGAATTTTTTCAATTAATCAATTAGCAAATTCTATTGAAAAAATCATAATTTTAGATAGTAATTTAAAATACATTTAAAATACCCTAGTGTTTAAAATTTTTTTGCAAGAAGTTCAATTTAGTGATATTATTATTAAAAAGAAAAAAAGCTTATCAGAAAAAAATTTAATACATTATTGTAAAAAAATTAAAATATTTTTTGGATTAATTTATTATGAAATCATAATTTTTGCACGAAAAAAAAAAATAGAATGAAAATTGTATTACAAACTTTGGAAAATATCTCTCAGTTATTATTAAACATCCTAGAATATTTTCTATAAAAAATTCTTCTACTAAATTTTCAAGGTACCATGCTTTGGTCCCCTTTTCTACAAAATAAAGAAAATACACAACATAAATAATCGAAACATCGGGATGTGTAGGAGAAGAAAGAGGAGGAGGATAGGATGGGTGGTGATGGTGATGGCTGGTGGGAAGAATGAAAGACATTTCGATGGCTCAAGCTGGTTCAACTAACAAACTCCTTTCTGGTATCTTTCTGCAGCTTGGAATAACGTTGACTGGGAGGAGGGGGAGGAGTTGAATCTTGCCTCTTGCGCGTATTGTGTCGGACCGAGAGGAAGACACCGAAATGCCGAGGGTGAAAGAGAGCCGGAAAATTCAGGACAAAGTTTCGTCATTGCGAAGTGACACGAGTGGTCTTTATAGCGCCTGTCGCAGTGACTGGTTCGTTTTATGTGTGGGTGTGTGAGTGTGTATTGACAAAAGTGTCGGTCGGACGGGTTCACCCCGGCAGCGTCTACCACTTTTGTCGCGCCATTCGCAGATATTGCCGACAAGAGAATAAGGGCGAGTCGTTGAAAGAAGACAACAGAAACGGACAAGGGGTGAGGTGATTGCGACGAAATCATTGCGAGCTGAGACGAGCTGTGCCGCAGTTGGCAACTCATAAGGTACTACGCGAAACGAGTCTCGCGTTGTTGTATACTCTACTCACCATAAGAAAGTAGACAGCGACTTGGTATGACAATGAGATATAATCGAACAAGGGGAAGGGGGTTCTGTTGAAATTATGTACAAATCTTGAAATTTGAAATAAGGAGTTGAAATCCGCCGTGTGAAGGAAATTCAAATAAAAGGATCTACTTGTCGATGCCAAGACGGGCTTGAAGTAGTATACAGGCTCAATATGGTTCCTTGCTCAAGATCTAATGAAAAAGTTTAAAGATATTAAGTAAATTTATGATTTTTCTATGTCAATGTTTTAGTACAACGAATAAAAAATTAATTTGGTTCAAAAGACAATTTTAAAATTTAGAATTAAGAAATTAATTTTGAAGAGCTTAACAAAGGGCAATTAGTGTAGTTGTCTAAAGAAAAAAGTTATTTTCGGGATACTTCTAAAAGAAAACTAATTCATTGACTGTATTGAAATTTTCAAGTCGTATTTATACATATTGCAAGTAAACATATGAATTTTTTCAAATAAAAATCTTCAACATTTTGTAGTTTTTGGATATATATCACCACATAGAAAAAAAAAATGTTCCTGAATCAAGTATGTAATTTTGAAGAACAATATTCTTGATTTGAGTAGAAAAATTCTTGATTTACGGAAATTTTTGTCTTGATTCAAGACAATTACCCTCTTCAAAATTATATTCTTGTTTCAAGAATTTTTCTCTTGAATCAAGTCAATTTTTTTTTTTCAGTGTAGTGGCTCAAAATAAACTTGAGTTTGTATCAACAAAGACTAACTTATCATATCCTCTTAACTTCCAAATTGTTGGATTAAGATCTGTGTATTTTAAGATTACATTTATGATTTAATTATGAAAATTAATTATCTTCAATTCACATCATCAAATTTTTCGACCAAGATCAATTTTCTTAAATAAAATATTTCAGTTTTTTGTATAAAAAAATCGACAATATTTTGAACCATATTTACCACAAGATTAATTCAATTAAAAGGTATTTTTGAGAAAAGTATGTATCTTGTTTAAAAACAGTACAGTGTTCTTCATTTTTGAAATTATATATTCTAAAATAATCATGATTATTGGCATTTAATTTTTTTTAACAAAATAATATTTTTAATCGGAAAAAATTTTGAAAATGGACTCAGTACCCTATAGATAAAAATCACTGCTGAAATTTTAATGAGAAGAAAAAGAAGCAAAAGATATGGAGGCAGAAACTACTCTGATGTTTACAAGTTGAACTCGAGTTGAAATATACGAGGTGCTGATGGTACGTGACCGCTGGTGCATCACGCTCAAAATCTGGACGAAATATTTACCTACATGTACAAGATGTGTAAGTACTTACTAGATAGAAAAAGAACATAGAAATAAAAATGAAAATAAAAATATAAATAGAAAGGATTATTAGTATTGGCAGAATAAGACTCGAGGAGAGACATGCATACGTCTATAGGTCGGTGTAAACATGTTTAGCATATAGGAGAAACCCGAGGTGCAGCGAATAAAAGAGGCAAATCGAGGAAATGCATGCAAGTACAGGAACAACTAACAACTCCGCTTGTATTTTTATTATTTTTATATTGACGTAACACATAATGTATACATGACGTATATTTAATGTTTTAAAGCATTTTCACTGAGGTACAATACGCGGCCATTTATTTTGTCTTTTAGTAAGTATATAATATGAGTATTTAAGTACCCGATAAATTATTATATTATTTAATTTAATATATTATGCAGCTGTCGTGTTCATTTGTTTAATAATTAATAAAGGTAAAAATTGAATTTTTCTCTCAATGTGTGTATTTATTTTAATAGTTATTATTATTACGACTGGAAATTTCTCAAAGTGTAATGCAGACTGGTACTAGGCAAGGTAAAAGAGGGAGTATTTGCCTCCGGGGAGTCGTGGCTCTCTGCAGAGGTGCCCGGATCCTCTCCGCTGTTTCACCCTCTCGTATATAATACACCTAGGCTACATGCCTACTGCTCCCGCTGGGAGTCCTCGTGAAAGGTAAGAGTAAAAGAGAAAGAGAAAGAGAAAGAGAAAAATAAAGATAAAGATAAAGATAAAGATAAAGAGGGAGAGATCTAGCCGGCAAAAGTAACAGCGGCAGTAGCAGATACCGGCGATATTCTAGGATGATGCCCATTTGCTTCAACTGATATTCAGCTGAGAGTATCGACGAATAAACTCCAGCTGTTGCGAGATTGGACAATTCTGGAGAAAAGAGGCGTCTTTCATATAAGTGAACCAAAACTCAAATAAAGGCACTAAAAATATGCAAAGATACAACGAGAATCTAAATATAAATAATATATAACAAGAGAGGTATTTACTCTTGATAAAAACAATCTTGGGGGTTCAAACTCGTGAAAAATTTTCATATGTAGCCATATATGCCCTGATATGGCCATTTATGATCTATGCATAAGGCTAAGGATAAAAACATCATTTGTTGTAACTTTTTCTTGAAATTTGTACGTCAATTCAAATGTAAAATGAATTTATTAATAATTAATCGAAAAAATAATTAATAATAATCACAAATTAATTTATTGTGGCCATATCAGGCGAAGTAAGAGAATAAAAAAATAAATAGTTATAATATTTTATTTTTTCTTGAAATGTATACGTCAATACAAATGTGGATTCAATTTTCTGATAATTTATGGAAAAATAATTGATAACAATTCTCTATTGGAGATTTTCAAACCTACTTTTGGTCAAAAAATTATGTATGACCATACGAGAATATTTATGAAAATTTTATAATGAAAAGTTTTAGAAATTTAAGATTTAATTGCAGTTTTTTTTAGTAAAAATTTAATTTTTTGTTCACAAATTTTGAATATTTTTAATTTAAAATCATGTTGATTTATTATAAAAAAAATAATAATAATTTAATTATCTAAGTTAACATTATAAATTTTTCTGTCAATCATTAACAAAAACCTCAAAGCAAGAAAATTTTGAACAGAAAAAAAATAAAGAAGTTTAAATGTCAAATCTATGAGCTTCAACGAGTAGTGACATTTAAAGCTCGGAAAGTTTATTGATGTGTTTGAGGACATTGCTTTGAGATTTGCTCAGACGTCCATTTCCAGAGGCTCTCTCCCTCGGTCTTTTACAGTGAACTCCAGTGATGATAAAGCAAATAGATAATACCAAAAGTTTAATTAAAAGTCGACGTCTGAATGACACATTTGATTACCCGAGAATTTAATTAATCGCTCTGCGACTCCCTGGACTCCGACAGAGGGAAAAGATCTGAAGTAGTCAAGCGAGGAGTTGTGCCCAACTCGATAAGTCGCGAATCGTTTTGGCTTTTGCTACCTTTACTTTAGTTTACAACTTTTATTTTGTCTATTTAGCTTTTTGCTTCACACTTTTCTTCTTACGCTCAGTGGATACTCTTCCGCCGATTGATCCACTAACGAGAGATTAATTAGCAGAGGCTAAATTACCCGAGTGTAACGTCCACTTCTCGGTCCTCTTTTATACTTTACTCACGTTTTGTAGGAAGAGAAGAAGCTACGCTGCAAGCTAAGATACATTAAGTACCTAATATGTGATTATAATTACAAATATGTAAAAATTATTTAATTTTTGTAAAAGAGTCATTAAATTGTAAGTATAAAGTAGAGGGTGACTTTTTAAATGGTTGATGCTGGCTGTAACTGTCTGGTAAATATTGTCACCTGTAATTGCAACGATTGTTGTATTTTACCGGTGATTATTAATATTAATAAATCAATTCTATGAAGAGCTAATAGTTTTTTTTATTATACAATCAATAATAATTAAATGAGTATCTAGAATATCATTAAAAATGAACGGTAGAAATCATTAGCATAAAATTCTCAGCATGTATTTATTATTTATTATTCTCACCAGCGAATAATTTAAATAAATTAACCGGGAAACTAATAAACATAAATGTCTCTCCGGCAATAAATAAAGGGTAGAAATCAGCTGAGTAATTAAAGATTAATCGGAATGAAATAAAGTATTTATGTTTAGTTATATAACACCATAAAAATGAGAATAAATAAAATAAATAAAATAATATAAAAATAAGATAGATGGAGGATTGGGTAAGATGATGTAGAACTCTGAATGAACATACTCGGTGTAGTATAAAATAAAATAAATGCCAGAGCAGAGTAGCAGCAATTCAATTCGTTGATACGATTCCATTCCACGTCTACTGGAGAACTTATCGGTGGGTTTGCGTGTTGCATGCACAACCAAATAATAACGCGTTCTGTTAAATCTATTAGATGAATCTTGGCGCAAGAGTTTTAACGACCGAACAAATCTCCAAGAGCAATCGCAATCTATTATTAAGACGTGATATTTTTTATCGGCATTCATTTTCATTTATCTTTACCCTTCGATCCCAACCCATATACATAACACATAACACATACCGTATTACAACACATATCACATATCACACAATATAATATATGACAGTAAATAAAAAGTTAAACTCTTCAGATAAAAAAATGAGTTACGGCTATGACAAAAATTTAAATGCCTTTTTTTTGAGGTCTAAGTTATTAGACGGATCGTTTTGTTTGTATTATCAATTAAGAAGGAAGGAGGAAGTGCAATGAAGGAAGATTAAAACGAAATGACCGTTAAGAACGTTTTTGAAGAAGCTGAAGGAGAAAAAGCTTTAAAGAAGAAGAAAAAGAAGAAGACGAGTCACCTGGACTAATCATGTAAAATAATTACGTTTTGTTTTGGCGGTCGGGTCGTCACGCGATTCTCGGTGTGTACGTGGATGAACTTTAGTGGTGATAAGATATGTATATATATATATATATATATGTGTGTGTATGTGTATGTATACAGCGAGGTGGTAAGAATATGAATAAGAAGAGAAGCAAGAAGGAGATTGAAGAAAGGACTTGCCGGTGTTATTGCGGCGAGCCACACAAGGAGAAGTCGAGGTGGAGCTCCATCAACGCTCGTCACGCCGGCTCAAAATACCAGAGCTCGCAATATTCATGATATAACGTACCGAGGGCATCTCAAGAAATACGTCTTACACTTTATTTATTTATTTATTTATTTATTTATTTAGTAACTAACTCACTTGGTTGCTTGGATACTCGCTGCTAGCTGGGGCGTCTTATATTTTTATTTTTATTTTTATTAGTCTTGGGTATTTTCAATACAGTTTTTGTGACTCCGTTTGTCTGGGGTTAAATTGGTGTTGTAAATAGATAAATAAATAAATAAAGAGGAGGTATGAGCCCATTATAAAATTCAGTCCGTAAAGTTTTTATTGAAATGTATTTATTTGGCGAGTAATAGACCAGATTTATTAAAAAACTCTTTTAAGACCAACAAATATTTGTTACAATTAAATCAATCGTTGTTTTCTCTGGAACAAATGGTTGTAACATTATTATGGAGTTGTTATGTTAAAGAAAATGTTTGTTTTTGTGAGAAGATATTTATTAGCGGTTGATATGTATTTATTCTGGAGATATTTGAGATAGATGGCTGCATACAATGTAGTCGTAAACATTACCAGGCAATAACCTAGTTTTCTAAATCTTTCACACCAAATCTTTGTAAAGATTGTTTTTCAAATTTTTACTTGGGTTTAAATCACGAAAAAGCGTAATTTTTATTAAAATCTCGAGACTAGTTTTTTTCTTACAAAAAACGCACAACGGTTGGACTTTATTTTCAAGTATGCTTTGATTAATATCATCTTAACCATAATCCATAGCAATTTGTTTAATTCAATTGAAATAAATATATAAAACCTTATGGCTTTTGCGTTACACCAAAAAAATGTCATATAAAATTATAATTGCAACCTAATTATTTAAAAATAACTTTCACTACATATTACCACTAATGTTTATTTGAAATATAATATCTGACGGTGCCACAGTGCGTTGGCAGTCGGCAATTTTCGGCAAATCGATCACTTACGATACTCTCCGTAATTTGTCATTTCTCTATCCATCCTCATGGACAACAATTAGAGTTTTGCCAGTGGAACTGAGCCCACGCATTTTTCACTTTGTAATTTAACTCTATTCATGCTATCATTGCTTTAACTTTATTGCATTGTCTGTTTAATAAATCCTGTTTAGCATTATCAGTTGGCTCTCGTAATTTATTATACTTAATCACTGAAAATGTCTGTAATGAAACAAATTATTTTCACCAATTGATTTCTTTTTCTCTAGTATTAATTCAAATATTTTCAAATGAAGTTATGTATCAAGTTAAATTACATTAAATAATTTATTAAATATCAATAAATTTTTTCACATGTTTGTTAGCAATGCATTGCTTGAATCCCAACAAAAGTGAATAAATCCTCGTATGATGCAGAGTACAGATCGCAGAGCATGTATGCACATATATAACGATAAACATTTACTTGTCCATAAACGGACTATTTTATAACAGTAGCTCCGTCTCTGTCTTAAACTCAGATGTAACTCCTCAGCGGGAATTGTTGGGTGTGCGTATGTAAATGTGAAATGAACATAGATCAGCGAGCCGGGTTTAGTTGTGCGGCTGCGAAGTACAGTCGAGAGTTGAGAGTCGAAAGTGGAGAGTGGAGAGTGGAGAGAGTGTAGCCCAGCCCGTATACCGGCTACACTCTCTGGCACAATGGCAACTAGTTTTAATTACAAAGTAAGGTGAAGCGATCAATCATAATGATGTACGTGAGGCAGGCGCACCAGCTCAAGAGGGAGACCAGGGAGACCGAACGACGAACGAGGGGAGGTGCCCTGCTCGCGTACACTTTGCTTATAATTTACCGGCACTGGATATACCTGAAATTATGCTATACCGAACGCTACATCCCCCTAACCCCAAACCTGGTCGCTGTCCCGTCCTTCTCCTTCTCCTTCTTCTTCAGTGCTTCTCCGTCTTCGTCTGCCTCCTCCTTCTCTTCTATATATATCAAAGGATTTATACTCCTTGCTCTGCTCCCCTTCCTATTGTCCGCTGCTGCTCTCTTCACTTCTTTCCCTCAGCTCATAATAGTTTGTAGCTGTTGAATGTACAGAGTATTGCTCACTTATTCAGCTCGGTGCTCGCGTTCTTGCTCACCAGATCATACGCGAGGGATTGAGCACACAGCAAGCTATAACTCTCAACTTCGCGAAAATATCTCTGTACAGGATAGTGAGTCATGGTATTTACGATTGCTGGAGTCTCTCGGGTGAGATAAGACCGATATGCCGTACCTCTCACGTCGATACATAATAACAACAACCTCTGTTCAAACAACTCCGCGGTGATTGTCTTATAAATTATTAATTTTATCTAATTTATTTTGTTTTATTACTTGTCTTTACTCCCATTTTTACGTAATTTGAATTCAAAGTTTCTTTTGGTCCCAATAACCTTTTGATCAAAATTACTCAAACCAAATTTTTGTCACGGAACTTTATATGAACCAGTTTACAGAAATCAATCAAAATTGCATAATAAAAAATTGATGGTAATAAGCATGAAAATCCTGTTTTTTTAGGAATCGCTATTTTGTAAAAAAATTTTTCCATAGATTTTGGTTAAGACTTTATTTTTTATTTTTATCTAAATATTTTGATTATTTTTAAAAACTTTCAATGGTTGTAAATATCAATCACAATAAATTATTTGTAATAATTAATACATGAATCTGTTAAATTTTTAATTTTTATTTCATTGTAATTAATTAACTATGCTTCCAATCATTATTAAATTGTAAAGATGAAATATTAATAAAACATTTTACAAATAATAGAAAAATAAGAAATGCTAATTAAAAGGTATTCTTCTATATAAATATTGTTCACATCCATTAAAAAAAAAATGATATTTACAGTTGATCGGATAAATTTTTGATTGATGTTTATTTATAATTTTTTTTACAACGCTTTGCTGATTTCTCAGCTTCATCGAGTCCTGAAAAGGACAATTACAAAATCATTATTATTTCATAAACTTAAACAATTAAATCTACATAATTAAAGCACATTGATTAAAAAATACAAGTAAATTTATTCATTTTGTAAATTTTTAATAAAGTAATTATCTGTTAATATAAATTAAAGGAGAAGTATATTCCCGTTGCTGGTTGTAAGCAAGTCGAAAACCGCAAACACAGCATAACCCGGGTATTTCTCTGTCCATTATTCCTCTCTCTCTCTCTCAACCCAGGACATATTGCAGGATCAAAAGTCCAGAATTTTATCTCACATACGTTGTCTGTAGTCTGTCTCTTTCAGATTACTGACGGTTCTCATCAGCCCCTCAGCCTCGCTCAGCTGATCCTCGGAATCTTGGGCTTACCCCTGTCTCTTGTAGCGTGGAGCTCCAGCGGCCATGTGTCATAGTTATCTATGCTTTTTGCTGGGAGACTGATTTAGAGCCGTCTAAGGACCGTGCCCTGCGAAAATTAAATAATTGCTAATTTATGGCGCGGATCGTCGCTCGATGGAGCCCCGGCGACGGCGTAACGCTCCTCCGGTTGTTATACACTCCATACTCTTACTCTTACTCCATATACCGACTACCGACGAACAGAATAACGTCTCTCGTCTCTCGTTTTGAACGGGCCCGGGTGTGTACCAAGATAACGCGTTCTTGTGCAATACTCGTACACCACCGTTGCTTTTGCCCCTTCCCCTCCTACTTCCTCTTCCTCTTCCTATATTCTGAGCATCCCCGACCCGAAGTTATATAGACACAGAGACACCGCGACTAGCAGTGTGTGTGGATGGCACCAACCTTTTTGCCGACTTACCCGTTCTGAGCCATATTTATAGGCCACTTTGACTTTCTCGTCTATTCCTTTGTATCTACTTTCCAATTCCATCCAATCTCGAGGATTATTCTATCTCGTAGACAACATATAGATATAGATATAGATAGAGATGGAGGTACTTAGAGAAAGGGGCTGAATTACGGGGGTAAGTTGTTACAATTGGAATAACTCAGCGAGAAAAAAGGATCAAAATATGCTAAGTACTCGATGAAACGGTAAACAACACCGAACATACGCCATGTTAGGACGGCTGTCGAGATGTTTTTTATTCGCACAACCTTTTCATTCAATAAGTTAATATTTCTAGGGATTTTTCATTGATGAAAATTTTTGTTGTATATTTTGCAGAATAATTGCATCTTACATTTTAACATGCACTTAAACATAATTTATCAAATTCATGCCTAGATATGCTATACACAAATGGTTTTTTTTGAATTAATAATTTGTGCAATTGAAAAAATAGAAATTGTTACTTTTGATTAATTGCTCCGAGTCATTACAATTTTGTGCTTTTAGATAGTATATTTTAGCTATTTGATTATGTTGAAGTGTTTATTTGAGGCTATTAGAAATAAATTCAACACATTTGAAGAACATTTAGTTACATTAATAACTGCATTTCAGAAGAAACCGTTGATTGAAATAATTACATTCAAAAGTAGATAGATTTGTGATTATTTGTTTTAACTGATATTTTCATAAATCTATTATTATTCATTTTATATTTTTGTTGATTGACATTTTAATTTCTTGATATGATCTTTTTCTTCTAATTATAATTGATGATTTTATTCGTGGATCTTAAAAGAATTAAAATATCTTGAAGATAATCAGTTTTGTCGATCACTTTTAGAAATAATGTAGTAATTTTTAATTATGAATTTGAATCAATAATTAATTTTAGAAAGTTAGACTATTTTTTTTTTTTAATATATTTTTAGAGGTGAAATTTTCAAAAATGGCAATAAAGTTAAGTAAACAAAACTTCAACACATTTTTTTCAATAAAACAGAATTAAATCATTTAATAAAATACAAAAATTCAATTGTTTGTTATTTTATATTTTATTTATAGATTACTTGATTTTACAAATTGTAAAAATTTTAAGTTTAACAAATTATTGGAGTCACAATTTCGGTACATTTGTATTGAATAATACTTTTAAATATCATAATCATAGATTAGAAATTGATAAAAATTTATTAGAATACTCAACATTCAGATTAAACATAATTATCAAAATAACTTATAAAAAAACTTCAATATAATTTTGTCTGCTTTCCATTTAATCAACACTTGATCCATTAAAAGTGTACTTACAAAACTAAAGTACATTATCAACAGTAGTACAAAGCAACTGAAAGCTCTAAGGGGTCACTAAAGTCTCACCAGCGCTATCAACAGATTTTCAATCTTATTTTACAGTTGTTGAAAATACTATGCAAAAATAAATTCCGTGACGTCTTTATTACCGGGTCTTACTCTTGGCTGCCGAGAAATTCTCTCCATGTACAGATAATATAATACCTTATGTATGTAATAATACAGGTTTCATCGTAATTAATGAAGCTCGATTAGGCACGGTACAAATAAAAACGTTTAATAATGTCCAGGGTGACAATGATACATGACGAATATTTAGATATTATTAGTTGTCTCGAGAGCTGTACTGCTGTCAGAAACAAGTAGATCAGGTTACATAGGACATCCCGCAGCAGAGATCTCCGATAAACATCTATATGCCGTATAGCATGCCTATAGACTATAGACGAGCATGTGAATTGGATTGGATACAGGAGTAACAAACAACAAGCATAAAGCTGCCCGTAATTGTGACCACAAAAATAATCGAGACTCCTTTCTAAGAAGGAAGAGAAGATCCATCGGAATCGATCATCGCTGGAATCCTCCAATAAATCCTGCAGTTAAAATATATTACATAAAACATGGATTGCACACCGCGAGTAAGTTTCATCCACGTGAGCGTGTGTGTGTGGAATGGTGTGAGCACATGCGTGTATATTATTTATAAACGATCTTTTGCCGAGAGCGGATCTGCGTTAGTGCCTATACGGTATGCAAATTAATGGTGACGCGGTTTAATTCGGCAATAAATAGGGGTCACCCTTGCGGCGGCCATCAGACCATCACTCACAGCTTCCTTTTTGTCCTTTACCTGGGAAAGCTTCAGATTTATTTGACGTGTTTCGACAATATTTATAGATCCGGTTCGGGCTGACCGTGCATGTACGACTTTGCTAAGACTTAACCAAACTTATTTCTCTTTTTCTTATTTTTCGTTCCCATCTTCTGTTTCTTCTTCTTCTTCTTCTTCTTCTTCTGGCTCTTCTTTGGATGAGTAACTCCGCACTGCTACACTCCTATCGCTGGATGACATAACCAGTAACTCAGATATTAAATAAGTGGCAGCCGTATTTTTGGTTGCGTGTACAACCGTCACGGTAATAACAATACCACCACCAGTGTCATTAGCCATTGTGATTTGTTTCCTTTTTAACTTGATTTAATGTCATTACTAGTGAGCATTAGGGTGCTAGCGATAGTTAGCGTCTTCTCATTCTCACAGAAGAGAAGTTTCTGTGTCTAATGTCTAGTCCCGCATCCACATCGTGGATCAACTCGAAGAATAAAGTAAGGTAAAGCGACGAAATTTATCGTCAAAAAGAAAAGAGGGCTACGCATATAAATCTTGGACATTATAATGGGATCTGTCTATTATTAAAGAATGAGTGATTTAAAGGAGGGGTGGAGCTCTCGGGCTGTATTGTGGTGGGTGGGGATCTCGTGAATTTGATCGGCAATTCGGACTGCCTTAGAGTAACCTTGTACAACTTCGACCAACCTTTTATTATTATGGTTTGTATGTGCAACTGCGCGTGCAAAACTAGTCTACATTTCTTCTTTTTTTTCTTTTGGGTCGTCTTTTTCTTGTTCTTCTTCTTCTTTCAGTTCTGGTGCAGACTTCACTTCATTATCGTAGGACTCTTGAACCGCGAATAGCAAGACGTACTCGTACGAGGATTGATGTGCGATAAAGTCAGCGCGAAGAAACCCCGACGATCCCATGCTATATCGTACACCAGCAACATCGATGTGCTTCAATCGGCTCGATTATATCTCGGCGAGCTCATAATTCAGTCCAACGGTGTCCGCTCTCGATTTATGACTGTAATATCGAATAAATCAACCTCGGTGAAAGTAACCTCCAGCACACAGTATTCTATATTCTATACATACATATTTTTTATTCATTCATACATATAAATGTATGCACGACTCGCAGACAATATGCCATTTCTAGTTATTATAAGTTGCTTCTCTTGATTCATCTAATCCGAGCAGTTGTTGTGTTGTAGCGTTTCAATATACCGAAACAATAAAAATAAATAATACTTTCTAATCTTTTATGCCCCGGCACATATATTTATCACATCAGATATATTATGTATCGGGATGGAATGGGATATACATGTTACCAAACTGAGTATAATACGAGTAGAGTCGTTGTTCACTCTTCTGTGTACAATTCACTGAGAAAGGAGTGACGCAATATCATTCTTCAATAGCCGGGTTCAGTTATTTTTTAACCACTTTATGGGAATCCAGACTCAACTTTAATCGACTAGCGTTATTTATGGATCGAGCCTAAAAAGTCTCTCCTAAAAAAGCCGACAATTAGTAGACAAGGCGAGAAGGCCATGCTGTATGGCCAAAGACGAAAGATGTAATTCACCTACCAGGACTATGATTCGTCAAGGCCCATTTTGCTGTCAACTAAATCATACTCCTTCTTTTGCTTGTCTGAAGTTACAATTAACCGTCATCATCATCATCATCATCATCATCATGGTCATCATGGCGTAGCTGTTAGAGGCAGAGTTAGCTCCGGTGATTGAATTTCTTGGCGATAAAACTCTGATTGTAATAAATTGTCCGGGAAATAAAAGGTATTTGTTGAGATATTATGAAGGAAGAAAGGAAGATAAGGAAACAGTGGTGGTAGTGGTCGTCTTCGTCGGTGAAGTTTTCATCTTGAGTATTAGAGGATATGGACAGCCACGTAAGGACGATTGGTCTTGAAAGTACCGGAGGGTTGTTGTAGAGAAATATTAGCAGTAGTGGTAGTAGTAGTAGAAATAGAAGTAAGAGTAGAAGCAGAAGTAGTTCTCTCTTTACTCTGTCCATTTCACCCAAGTGTCGGTTGGTCTTTCGCAGTATAATATTTACGACTGACCGACTCATTGGTGAAGCGAGTTGAGCGAGCGGTCGCCACAAATCACGATGAGAAAGCCGGCCTTTCTCTGCTCTGGGAAACGCCTGGCATTTTTCTCTGCCGGGGATAACTTTGACTTATTGGTGACAGCAGGAGAGGAGTGCCAGAGAAGAGTGTAGAAGGGACCTGGGTCATACCACACTCGCTAGCTCACTGTACCACCGTAGATCCTGTACTTTTGCAGACAGAGAACCAGAGTAGGAGCTAAGAGTGACAAAGACACCGCTGAAGAAAAAAATATCACACAGAGACGCGTGCAGGACGCGATATTGCGGCCCGAGATCGAGAAAGAGTGCTCTAGTGTAGTGTTGTGTAGTGTACAAATACATATATGAACATATGGGGTGGCAGGGTCTGAAGGGGAAGCAGTTACGTCTGAATGTCAGCTGCTGCCAATAAATAACGCCGGTACGGTGACGTACTGCTCGTAACGAGTCATCCATCGTGCGGCGAGCAAATCAACCGTGATTTTTCACGCGTCACACATTATTTTTATTTATATTTTCTTTTTGTCAACGTGTGAATAGCTAAGCGCCGATTCGACATCGATATTGTCCTTAATTAAACATATTAATCTAATCCCGGATGGTGCTGGTGAGCACCAGCATTATATTCATCATCATCATCATCACGGTTGCTACGACTGTAACTGATCCAGCTAGTGAAATCTCTTGGATATAAATCACTCAGTATCTTAGTACACTCGAGTGGCCGGTGAGTCGAGGACGAGGGAGCCATCGATAGCCACCAGGTAATGAATAAAAAGTTTGGTAAGCTCATTCAGGCCAGCTGGCATGAGAGGCAGGGCCAGAGGAAGTGGAGGACGATTGCTCCGATGAGGACGGTGTGTTTATCACCTCAGTCATAGTGATAGTAGTAGGTGTACGTCGCTGAGCATATAAATCAGAGTGATATCCTGCGGTGCGCATCGCGAGCTCATCACGGCAGAGTTCTTGTCGCGCCTTAATAATGCTTGGCGTCTCACCAGTACCACTGCTCGCCTCGACTTCGCTACAAATCCTGATTATACTCTGCAAGTGACGTTATACCACCCCGTAGCATGCGATGAGGGGGTGCCACGCCGGTTTCAAGTCTGGTTTTTGTTTCCGTCGTTTCACTCTACTCTATTTCGTCGTCTTCTTCTTCTTCTTCTTCTTCTTGCTGAAACTCCCAGCAGTTTGGAGAGTGGAGTGGAGTGGAGTATATATCTGGCGTTACGCTAAATGTCTTCTATATTTGTTGAGATGTTGGCTGAGAGAAAGAGCAGAAGATGACGATATAAGCTGTGAATCTAAGCCCGTTTACGGTGGTAGCTCTCGACGAGTCTTTATGCCGTCGGCGGAGCGACTGACAGCGCCTGGACCTAAATCAATTTTCAATTATAACGCCCGTGGCTGTGTGAAGTAGGCAAAGAAGATAAGAGAATGAATGAATGAGTAACCGAGGAGAAAAGAGAAGGAGTCAACTGTCGTTTGCTGGTGGAGATAGAAAAGGAAATAGACATCATCGAAGTACACAGCAGCAGGAGCACCAGAAGCAAGAGCAGGAGCAAGAGCACTGGAGTTATATAGATATAGACATGGATAGAAGCAGAGTTGTGTGTTGTGGGCGAAAAGAGAATTGAGAGAGAGTAAGAATAAGTTGGGCTCGCGGGGCAAAGGAGACGGAGGGAGAGATGAAGGGAGGCATAAACCACCCCCCGTCTCGGCTCGGTGGCTACGTACGTATTATTATACTTCGCTACAGTCATATTTATAAATCAGCGATATAGCACAACGAATAGTAGACGGAGAGGGATGGAAGGAATTTATAGCTTCGTTCTCTTTCCTCCACTACCACTGCTGGTACTAATACTGCTTGAACTTATACTGCTAGTACCAGCATCCCACTCTTTGGCCGCTACGTGCCCACCCGTTACCGATACCCCGTTTTCGTCTCCGTCTTCCGGCTGGTGGACGTCCTCGTCCTCGTTCCACTCATGAGGAGCTTAAACCTAGAACCTAGAGCCGTACCTTGCTGGTTGGTTGGTGCATGTCAGGCTGTCTCTTTTCGGCTTGCACCCTGATATCAGCAAAGAAGAGTTGCGTCACTGGTGTGTGTAGCGCCCGCGCAAGGGCATACAAACCCGTACGTATAAGCTTAGGTCGACATTTTCCCTCCTCTCTTCGGCAATAAATCAGCGAGTCTTTTGAGTCTGGGAGTCCAGGATAGAACCTCGAGGATGAAGCGGTGGGGCTCCAACGGGGAAGCTTCAGTTTGGTCCTCAACTCCATCTCTATCTCAATTTCTCTATCTCTGTCCCTGTCTCTCTCTTTCTCTCACCGGAGCAGAGACTGGAGCAGTTCCTGGTGCCCTTTAGATCTCACTCACTCACTCACTCCTGCTTTTTCGCGTCACGGGAATGTATATAATTAGCGGCATTGTGCTTCCTCGGACAGATTTACGGGTCGTATCGCTACCGCGGCTGCATGCATAAGCGCGTTAAATAAGTATTTATCCGACCCGGGGGATGACTGCGGGACCGACCACGCCGAGCTATACTACGTGATGGATTCCACGGCAACGTCCGACTCTCCAATTCGTATTAAACGCAAAACACGTTTCTCCCTTGTCTTTGTGCGTTCTTGTTATATATGTACGTATAACATATAAATATAAATTTTAGAGTAGGTACTGGATAATTGTTATGTTAGATATATTATGCCAGACCATGTTAAGTTTTATCTCATTCCCTCTACACGTTTTATTGCTCTTGGTTGAGTGAATTTAAAGACTTTTATAGTGTGTAGCAGCGTATTCTACCAGTATAGAGTAATACCGGTTGGTGTGTACATGACCGAATTGAAATTCAGTGAATCTGGTATCAGCAAGATCAAGATCGGAATATATCGGTGTGGGTTGAGATTAGGGACACATCTATTGACACCTTATCAGACCATTCATCACTCGGAGCATTGGTGATGGTGATGCTACTGCTACTGCCAGATGACATCTTACACCCTCAACTGGGCGTAATCCCCAAGCAGGTTGGTAACAAGGCGAGGTGTGAGCTGTCTAACTCGCGTGGTTGGAGACGCGGGTGTCAAGCACTTTGAAAGGGTTGACGGATGGTCGCCACGGGACGAACAGACGCGTTATGCATCGGATCCATCATATTTTCTCGAGGAAATACAGGTACAACCGTACCTGTAAATTCTCAGTGGAATTGGTGTGCCTTTTTAGTGCCGGTGTTATCCGTTATCTTGTGGTACTTTATTTCGGGCATTCTTAAGCTTGCAATGATTTCCCGATGTTGGACGGTCTCCAAATTCACGTAGGCTCAGTTTATCGCATATGCTGTGGGTATATCGAGCGGAGCTCAAGATATAAACCTTGGATGTATTTGTACAGAAATTTATATAAATGTGGAGTATAGGTAGCTGCAATAAGTTGAGTGTGTTGTAGTAACTTTGGAAATGCCTTTTCTTGCTATTCCTTATCTTGGAAGAATACAGAGACTAGCACAAGAAACCATAACGTACAAATGTATAGTATAAAAGCCAGGCTATGCAGAGTATAGTACTGTGTATATAAAGTTAATGAAATTCTTGTCCAAAAATTTTCCGGTAGACGTGGCGAGTTATGCAATCGTATGAACATCCGGGCCAGAAAAATTGCCATTGGTATATATTCAAAGGATAGCGGTGCAGTTAGATAGAAGGGTAGTTGGAGCCATCGGAGCCCGTTCGGACTCATCGAGACACCAGGATCGACTTAATAATTTTTCTCGAAAAGTTCCGGAAAGAAAGATCCGGGATGGAGAGATCGTCGAGGGACGGAGTTTGGTTAAGAATAAGAATAAAAGTATCGGCGGACGGCGAGCCAGAAAAAGACAGTCTACCGTGGGATAAAGGAAGGAGGAGGAACGGCAGATAGATAGTGAGATAAAGTAAGCTATCGAGAAGCAAGCACCGCGTATTTCCATCCCTTATACGACAACTGGTTCTTGTTCTTGCTGGTATGTCCTCGTTCGGTGGTACGCTCAGAGCTCCATCAGTTTGTCTCATTTCCGGGATCCAATCTCTCGGCTCGCTGGTGACTCGACGACCCGGGCCCGACTGCAACCCCATAGACGTAGATGATCCGGCACTACTAAACTATACCAGCTTTCTGACTCAGTTGGTAGACTATCGCTAGAACAGGAGAATGACGACGGGCCATTCACAAAACCCCTTTCCTTTATGTTAGTGCCCGACAAGTAACTCAGCCTAAGCCAGCGAAACAGATTTAACTTTATCTGGCAGTACAACGCGTTCAGCTATCCTTATACCTTCTACTTCTGCTTCTACTTTAGAATAGAACCAACACAAGTGTATCGCTGGTGAGTTTATGCGAGAACGGGCATTCGAGACAACTTGCTGGCACACTCGCTGGTGTCATTCGAGGATGATACTACTCACAACTGGAGAGGAGCCTTGTCCCACTACCGCTAGAGCTTTAGGGCTGCTAGCTTATCCTGGGACGGAGAGAAGTAATATAAGGAGAAGTAATTCTCTGGAGGGTGAGCCGAGAAAACTTTGTCCATTCTGATCCCTCGAGGACTCGTTGGACCTACCGGCGGTGAATCTACGACCCCGGTGAGTTCCTTCCCGATGGTCGCGATGACGACAATGCATGGTGTCTTCTGTCTGGTATTTCCTGGTGTGGCTCCAAAAGAATAGGAAGATACGGAAGATGAAGATTTGGCCAAGGTGGCTGGTGTTAAATATTAAGATACAGCAGTGGAAAAGGAAGAAAAGCATTTTGTCAGTTAGTTTGTTTGTTCACTGGCTTAATAAATGGGAGCTATTTAGATGGGCGATGGGCGAGCAGTTTAGCTTTTTCACAGGATTTTCTCTGGTGGTTTTGCCGGGTGGGTCCCTGTCGAGCAATGTAGGTACGATTGCCAACAACTGGAAGCTGGGTGAATAGCTCGCCGCGTCGAGAGACCCGTATAAATCGATGAATTACGAGACAACGCATTAGTGCAGTCCGCACGATGCTAATCAGCGAAATTTCCGTGCGATAAATAAACGAATGCTGGGAAAGCGCCGCTATCTGATACGAGCAGAGTAGCGTAATGTCGATGGGACGCTACGCAAATCGGCTTCCACTGTAAATTAACGGGTTTTCGTCCAATACAAAATCGAGTTAGACCAAAAAATTATCATCCTTTTAACTGTGTACCTGTATCTCCAACCGAGTGTGTGGATGAGTAAATGATCCTGTGGGCATTGAAGAAGGGAACGATACAAAATTATATAAATATATTTATTTGTGCACCAGTATTGTTTAATTACGATAATAAATTAATGTGGGTATAAATTTTAATAATCATTCTTGTAATCGGTTATTATTTACTATTTATAGTGCTGCCCTGTGGTTACAACAACAACAATTATATGATGATGATGATGATGATGATGATGGTGATCATCGTTATTGTTATTTGTATCGGACAAAAAAAGGATTGTAATGCATTTAATTGTGATGCAGTCAATCAACGGGCATCGATCAGTTAAATAGTGTATTTTATCTGGGTACATACATCTCCGATGATGATACTTTGATTAATCTTTCGGCTTGTCTCAATAACCGAGCGATGACGTGCGTATTTGTTGAAAGGAAACGCTAGATTGTGCGACACGTCGATTGAAGAGCTTACGATTCCCGGGCGATTAGTTTTATAGAGAACCTTGATCTCGCCGCAATAATTCCGACAATTATTGTCATATCATCGGAATCATCATCTTTGTCAGCGGATTGATGTGATACATTGTGAAAAAATAAAAAGAGGAAAAGGCGAACGTTGTATCAATGAAAAACTCTTTCCTAAAACTCAACTTTGTCTATTTTTTTAATGACTCTGCTCGCTCGGTTTTAAAAGAATAAATTTGGAAAAAATTTCTTGTTTTAATGTTTGTTAAACTTAAAAATACATAAAATTTTAGAGTATTTTATTATAGATAAATTTTCGTTTTATTATACACTGAGAGAAAAAATTTCTTTTGAAAAATAAGTTTTCTAGATTTGGAAAAAAACAATTTTAGATAGACAATTTGAGAATTTTAATTGTTTTTACCAAATCAAGAAAACTTTTTTTCAATAAGGAAGTTACTGTGAGAATAATTGTGATTTCTTCAGTTAAGAAATAAAATTGTTGAAAATTTTTAACAAATTTTGTCACAAAAATATTCATTTGTTTTCAAAAGAAATTTTTTTTTTTAGTGTCTAAGAGAAATATTTCTGAAAATGATAAAAATTAATGTTTATTTAATAAGCTATTATTTTTTGCTAAGAAAATTTCATCTTTTGTCCTTTATTATTTGAGATCAAATTAATTAATGCTTTTTAAAGAAAAATTGAAAAAAAAAATTTTTTTCAATACTCTAAAGCGATCTTCTTTCCCCTAAATAACGGACATGTTGCCACATATTGGGTATTGTAATCCGGAAAAAAAATGATTATAACACTTGTATTAGAGTTTCTCGATGAAAAATAGATTCAATCGATCTTTTATGGGGCTCTTATATACTTCCTTAGACGGAGATAATAAAGTTGCACAGCAGCCGTTTTTCCCCTTTATATTGAATATTAAAAACACACTCACGTCCGGTAGAAATTTTTCCGCGTCAAAAGTATAATATACGATCAAATTCAAACGGGTTAGCGGTAAAAGCATTGCACAGTATACCGATACGGTCCCTCGAAAGCGAATAGAACAAAATTCGGAAAATGAACGAAACACCGAGAGCAAAAAGTTTTTAAAATAATAGTAAATAGATAAAAAAATCAACCAGACGAAATAACGAGCCTGTGAATGTGAAAGTGTGTGTGTGGATCTCTGGCATTTTTTTCACCGTCGACTAATAGACTACTGCTCGCTCAACTCGGCGCGTGTACCCGTGCCGGCACTACACAACTCTAGTCTACTCCACTCGTTCTCTCCGTTGTTCAGCAGTATGGCTACCTTGCCGTTTCTGGCTTGTGTTCCCGGGTACGGTGGAATCCCCTCGCAGCTTCTGCTCGCGGACAAATAAAAGTTTACCGCGACCCAACGACACCTGTTGAACCGGTGGCCAGCAGTTAGCTCCGAACCGAAAAATCGTTTAACTAAAAAATAAAAATCAGCAATTAGTGTACCAGCTCTGTCTGTCGATCAACCGGTCACCCTGAAAAAGATTTATTGGTTTTGTAAGCCCGTATACTACCAATAAGTTGTATTGTCGGTGTGGAAATAAAACTAAAGCTTTGCGAGGGATAATGTAGCTACATTCACGCTAAAAAAAAAAAATACTTTGTCCAGTGGGGTGTGAAAATTTTAAACATGCTGTAATCTCATTCTACAGTTTTATTTTTTAATTTTTCATTCTATTGAAAAAAAGTTAGAATTAATTGAGAAAAAAAAAAAAAAATTTAATGCATTGAAAATCATTTTGAGAAAATTAAAGTAATTATTATGGATAAAACATTGAATATATGAGAAAATAATAAGAAAAATTTTTTGTAGAAAATTTAATTATCTATAAAATAAATATATTTTCAAAATAATTCAATCATAAAAATTAGGAATTTTTTTTACATGTATTTTTTATTACAAAAGTTAAAACTAAAAAAAAAAAAAACTAAGTATTACTTTTCAAAAGTTTAATTATTTATCAAAAAAGCTTGAAGAATTAAAGCAAAAATTTTTTTTGCTTAGCTTTTTCATAATTTCACTTGTCAATAAAAACTAAGTGGATAATTTGAGACCGATTTGCATCAGAAAATTTCTGTAGCAGTGTTTACTTGGCATGCAATTTACCCTGACATAATCGGGCATCTGTACTGAACATTAAACATTAATCTATACACTTGGACAGCGAAGTAGATTATAAAGCTTGATGAATCAATTGCATAATTATGTACAGAGCGGATTTGTCGGTCGCTTAAATTTACAGTAAAACAGAATCTATTTAAAAATAATTTAGTTAATTGGTGGTTATCTTTTAGCGGTTGACGTCCACATAGAACACAAAGAGAGGGATAGAAAGTGTGGAGGCTAAATAATCCTGGCATGTGGCATATTATACCGAAAATAGACTAGTATCGCGATTGGATGTGTGTAGGTAGGTTTTCATTTGGGACGTCGTGTCGCAAACGCGTCACAAAATTTGTCAAGCACACAGAACGGGATCAGCCGACGTAGTCGAGCTCTAGAGCCGAACGATCGATGACTGGACGTCGCATCAACAGGGATACTACTACTGGTCCTGGTACAACTGCTACTGGTAGAACTAGTGCGAGTGCTAGCAGCAGCCTAATTATGCATTCGAGCGAGCTTGCTGGCATACACCGGTACGACAGCTCGCTCTCATACTCAGGGAATCCGTCCAGTAGCTGATTCACCAGCAGCCATCAGCCACCGACCAGCATCCACCAGCTACCGGAGTAACACCAGTCAATAACGATTGACGCGTGATACGACTGACTGACGGGCAGACGTGACCTAAAGGGTTGACGGATGACCCTCACACGCTGTTGTAATCCACCCGAGAGATACGTCATGCTCCCGTCAAGTACATATTACCGAATCGACATGAGCTACACCACTGAATTTATCAACCAGATCATGCTCTATTGTTAATTTTTTCATTTTCATCCAATTATTATCAGTGTTTGATGATTGTAATCGATTATTGTCCTTCAATGGTCACTTATTTTTACCGATGTCATTCGATCAAAGTCAATTATGCGACATTTATTTTTCTTCTTTTTCATTCATTTTTAATTTACATTATTATTTTGTCAAAATGATTGATCATCTTTTCTAATATGAGAATCTACTGAATTGCACGCCTCATAAGCGAAGCGTTGGTTGTGTTCTACTCTCGACATTTCAAAAAAAGCAGTTTTCTCGAAACTGAAATTGATTTTTTGTTATTTATATCGCACTTACAGGTTAATATGAGTACACTTATATCTAGTCAAATAATCTGTCAGGCACATAAAATCTATGTCAATAATAATTTTTTTGTTTAACATAGTAAATAATAACATTAAACATAATCTTTTCTGGACGTCCGTGTATGGATGGGTGTATGTAGCAGGGAAATTGGTCGAAAAAATTATCGTACCGGAATAATTTTTTTTTTATTATCTAAAGAAACACACGACGGATTTTCTCAATTAATATGAGCGTTCAATTCACTGTCGTTAAATTATTATTTATAAAAAACTAATATATGACTGTGGATTTTTTGTATATCTATCTATACATTTTATGATAGTATTTTTTTTCCTCACCTTAGAGTTATGGCGCCACTAAACCATAGCAGAGTTTTCTGTTTTTTATTATTTTGCTTTTTATCTTTTATTTTAATCAATTTGGTTATTTAGTTATTTGGTATCAATTAAATAAATAAATAAATAAATAAAATAATTGAAAAAAAAAAAACAAATTAAAAATCTGTAGTACTATATTGAAGCTCTTTATTTATAATTTCTAGAAAATAAATTCCTAAGAGATGAATCAGGATTTAAAGAATTAAAATAAAATTTTATCTATAAAACTACAATTAATCTTAACAATTCATTAATGTCATTTTTGAATCGCTTTTATTCGACATGCCTGACAAAAAAATTTACGAGCAAAATTATAAATTATGATAATATTAAAAGAAAATACCAATTTTTTGATTTTACTGGCACAGCTTACACACATCAAAATTTAAAAAATCTTTTTCATATTTTAAAAAGTACCAATCTATATTTTGTACTAATAAATCTTTACAATGAGTCAATTTTTTTATCTGATACTTTTCCATGCAGTATCACGCCCATAAAATAAATACTCATTTAAATCCGAAAATTGACTCGCGATCTCTGACTGCAGAGCAGCCATAAAAAAGAATAGCGATCTTGGTGTGATGAGAGGGAGACAAACGGAAGCTCCGATTCCCCTTGAGCGTTTCGCATGCTACCGCTTTAGCCTTCACCACTGGAGGATTATCGCGTTATTTATGCGGCAATAATAACGAGTTAGTGTATGCGCGGGATGTGCTTTATATCCTTGCAAGTCATTAGGGTTAATATAGCCGCGTACTGCAGAGGGAACACCAGCAGCAAACTACCTTCTACCTCCTACCATCAACCATCAACCCTTACTCCTCATTTTAATCTCTCTTCACTTGCACACAAGCATATAAACACACTTGTCGGTCATCCAGAACTTACTGCGAAATAAATATCATCATCATCACTCTTAAAAACATTTAATTTCCCAATAAAAAATAACCACCGCTGGCTATCATATAAATAGATATTAACATTACACATGTTCCCTCATAACTTGTGGATCTTAGCTCCGACTCTTGCCTGAGATATACGTCTCCCGGATAGGAGCCATTGCTCACCAAGTGGTATCTCGGCTGTCCTGCCTCACCTGTTAAGCATCTAACAGATAATCGCGCCTTTCCTTGACATTAAACAAATAAAAACTCAGTAATTCCTCCTGTCCAACATGTGACGATTGATCGCTAGCATTATTCACACACATTACACGTACAAAGTTACACAGGAGTACACACATGTCGTATGCACACCAACATTATTCCAGGAGATAAAACAGGCATCAATTAAATAAATCTTGATGGCTGCGTCTTGCCAATAAATGCACTCTCGCTCCATGGCATCTTTATTTTTGCTTTTATTTCTTGAGGCAGCTAGTGCTTGGGGAAATGGGATTTTCTATGTTCTATGTTCCGTGTTCTGTGTTCTGTGTTCTGTGTTGTATGTCCTGGCTATGTTTAAGGCGAGACACGTGAAGGAAGGACGGGCTTAAGTGAAGAAAATGAGACGGAGGATTTTGAATCGCTGAGGAAGAATGAGAGACAAACAGGGAGTTGTACTCGCGGGCTCTGCTGTTGTTCGATTCGGGCCGCAAGGCCACGGAGAATACGAACGGCCGAATTATGAAAATGACTTTGTGTGACGCGGCACCCCAGCTAGCTTCCACAAGATAGCTTCCAGCAATAAACATACTCCCCTTTCGCAGACGAAGAGGAAGAGGACCCGCAGGGTGGTAAAAGTTGCAGTGGGATGGGGGTTAAATTTTATCTTTCTGTATAAGTATGTTCGTGTGTGTGTGTGTATGTGAATGTAACACGTCGATCCTGGTCGTCTTCAGGGCGATCACACCGACGACACGCCCACAGTTTCAGAGCAGAGCTTTTCCAGAGAATCTATTCAAACGAGCGGACAAATAATTCCTGGGACAAGATTTAGTCCACGTTAGAAGGTTGAAATACGAGGAGATGATTCCGACAAGAGTCGGTACGTTCTGGTGATGCTGGATGTTGGATACTCGATGGTGGATGCTTCTTTTGCTCTTATCGTAGCAGCTATCTATCTGTTCTCGAATTCAAACAATAAATTTTCATTTGGTGCGCCGGGCTCTTGGCGAACTTGCCGGAGTGAATGAAAACGGGAAAGTAAGAGCTTGCACGAGAATGAGAGCTCTGCTTCAAAGGTTAGGTAGCTTCGTCTTCTCCTACTGTTACTGTTACTGTTACTCTAGTGGAGTAGTTACTGATGCTTCTCTCGGCATCCTACATATACAAGTAGTATCGCGCATGACGGATCGCGGCGGCCCGACTTAACGGCAACGATAAATTTCACAAAGTGATTCGCCCATTCGAGCTACAGAGGAAATACGAGAGTACGCTTTTCCAAGCTTTGCCAACGATTTACATTTTTTACTCTAGGAGCAGTGCTCAAACCTTCCGCTTTGTCATTAACCAACCCTCATAATTCACCATCATTATCATTGATTGGATGAATCATGAATGGTCAGTGATGCTGATTTTTGGTTTAATTTTTCTTCCCTCAAATCAAGTTAAGTGTTTTATCATATTTTTATTTCAAAAGAAAAATTGTTGGATATTGTCTGTATTTATCTTGTTCAATTAAAAGCAATAAAGTAGTTCATAAGAGTACAGATTTTACTTATGTAAGAGTTATAATTCATTGATCCAAGAATTAATTTCTTGAATGAAAAAAGCTGCATATTTTATTATTGCTAATTAAATAAGTAACTATTAAAAATGAGTAATAGCGCACTTATGACATAACATTTCAGCATGTATAACAACCATTGACGAAATCAATTTTTCTCTTAAAAGATTAACTAAAATTGAAAAATCAACTCCGCAATTAATAAGTATTTACTCCTAAATATTTCCCAACTTTCTTATTTCCTCAACTTATATATACCTATTAAATATAAATCATTAAAAGTTTTGAGTTATAATTCAATCAAAAGTCCCGAGGAAATAAACCAGAAAGTGTTTTCAACTTGACATCTGTCACAGCTTAAGCTTTGCTTGGGTTTAAAAAAAAAAAGGAAAAGATGATATTTTCAGTGAAAAAAAAAAAATGAAAAAACATAAAAGTACTTTAGCTTCTATGTTTCGCAGAGGCACGAAACGACGACACTTTCGCGATTCCACGGAGTTGTTTCTCTCGGGGGGTTGCCGGAGGGCGAGACCGTGAGGGGTTACCGGAGCGAGATGGGAATACAGAGGTAAAAGAAGCGAGAAGAGACCCAGGAGAGGGTTCAGTTGGTAGCTGCCGTAGCTGCTCAGGGTTGGCAGGGCGCGCGTCAATAAGCGTCCATCAGCCGTAATGGCAGTGAGCGCCACCTCGGATGCATTTAGATGGCTGTTTAGCCCGCGGGCTTGTCTCCGTATGGCCTCAAAGTCCCCGTTCCCTCTCTCTCTCTCTCTCTTCCTTTTCCTCTATCTTTGCCGTTCCAACACTAGGATCCATCCTCGACAACCTTCTGGCAGGAACACCTATACAATATTCGAGCGTTTGTACCGACTTCGTCCCAGGTGATCCTGATGGTTGGGTTGTATTACGACAAACGCCCCCGCTACTTTTGTACTTCTATAGTCTTCGTCTTTAAATTCAGCCCTTCTTCTTTAACTAAAAGTCCTTGGTGTTAGGTTGTGCGTTGCTTATTCTTACACTTAAACTTTGCCTTATTCCCACAGCAAAAAACTCTTCTTTGGTACTAATGGCAATGCGAACCGACAGGGTTTATTCTTTGTATTTTATGCCAGACCGATGAGCGTAACTCTCCCTCACTTTAAGAGTAATTAGACTGTCCGTTCCGTTTTACTGGCCTTTAATTAATTTGTATAAATTCACTCAGTAGCACTTGCTTTATTTTATCTTCATCTTCCATCTCAATGCTCTCATGATTATTATTATTATTTTTTCTTTAATTTCATTTTTTCCTACAAAACACAAAAATTTACGGTTAAAAGTTTGAAAAATTACAATCATTATATCGTAATATACACCAGAGAATAAATGTCCAATTTAAAACTTATTAGCTGGCCTTACTTCCAAATCAACCAGTCATTACAGTGCAGTCTCTACAAAAATACCATGTAACATACAGAAATTACGATGTTACATCGTCAACATTGCACTGTCAAGTACAGTACATCTCCCCAGTGTATAGAGTTTATAGCTCAATCTCTAGTGTCTATATTATTACGATTGTAGACCTTTATTGATGTAAATACACAGATAGAGATTTAATTATACAATGTTTTTGGTGAAATATTCAAATACCCAAAGGAGATACTCATATTTATTGATCACAAAACATCATTATATAAAATCATTTTTCAATTGATTCATTAAAAATCAATTTCAATGATTATTAAATATAATGATGAGAAGAAGGTTTTAAAAATTATTGAGTATTTTGGTTTTATTCAGGCAAAAATGTAGCTCCGCTTGGTCTGCCTACTATAATAGCTTCTCCTAGGAATAATTTTGTCCTATCAGTAATTAATGAAACTAAAAACTAAAATAGAATAAGTTTTTTAGGAGAGTTAAAATTCATTTTTTTAATTTTGAAATTCACAAGCTTAAAATGAACTCTCTTATAACGAGACGATTTAGCTACCATGCGCCATCTGTCGGATATTTTCAACACTATATCTTTGATAAAAAAATAATATTAAAATATTCTGTAGGACCATGTAGAAATATCAAATTTTCGGGACATGTAACAGCATATCAAAAAGTTTTTTTACGCGTAGTAAATTTTCAGTTATAAAAATAACGATGTTATCTTTAATTTACGTTTTGTAAAAATAAAATGTATGATAAATTTCGACACAAACGACAAGTGATGGTAGACTTTAAGCAAGTTTATTAAAGTATCTTATGCACAAAGAAATTGAAATGTGATCGTCTGTAGGTAATATGATAAAAGGAAACAATAAATAGTATTATTGAAACGCGAGTGTGCAGCGAAAGTGGGCATTCACTCGGATTAAGGACATTATTAAGAAGGGGGGGGGGGGCTGGAGGGGGCTGGACGTATAAGTGTGCCTGAACATATACTTCCTCGGAAGAGCCGAGAAGAGAATGGTTGACGATAAATATGTGCGGACGAGTGGACGCGTTTTAATAAAATGAGGATTTTATGGGGCGATCGGTGAGAATCCCTTGTGGGCTGTTGTCGTATATATATAGACACAAACATATATCTGGTTTATATCTCACCGTAATGAACGCGAGTGTACGTATTATATCCAATCGACTTCTATACATAGAAGAGAAACATTTGGATGAGGATGAGTTGGATCTTAACAAACTACACCTAATGGTAATGATCCGCTGGAAAGCTAATGGTATTTACATTGACTAGGAATCAATGGTAGTGCTGCGCTGGTGGGGGTGTCCGGGGTGGAATACGAAAACACAATTATAAATCACGCTGGACGAAGCCGAGAACGTTTACTTGCTTCAGTATAATAATAATAATAACAATAATAATAATAATAAGAATAAGAACCAACAGAGAATAAAGAAAGACAGATAATAAACACAAACTAAAAGATCTCGCTCGCGGGGAGAAGCCTCCTCGAGATAAGGTCCAGGCTAATGAATGCTGACGTGCCCGATCCTCGCTATCTCTATCCTTCTCCTTTTCTCTCTCTTATTTCTTCCTCTTAGGTTAATATCCATTTATATTTGTGTAAGTATTTGTTTAAAAGTGTGACTGTTTCCAGGCCGGAGCAGTATTAAGTGTATTTGTAGACATGCGAGCACACACACATACACACTCATCATTACACTTACATTGAGAAGGTACACGACGAGAAGCTTCGAGTGAGTTTAGTCGGTGTAGTCCGAGTAAATGTTGGCCGTAATGTATGTCGTTGACGCGGCCGCCCTGCTCGATGCCATCGCTAACACTAAACAACCCGATGGACCGCGATATCCTGCCACCGACACGTCACCACGACCAATCATCATTTTTTTTTCTACCTCTTTTTCTTTTGCCGATTTTTATTTCTTTTGCTCGTTCGGGTTTATGGGACTCTAGCGTCATGGAAAAGTTTAAAAGTTTGCATTCTTGGATACACACATGTTCTCGGATATATATTGGAATCCGATACATCCAAGCTGAATTTGAAGTGATACATAAATCTGTAGAGTTTTATCTTTGTTTTTGTTGTAACTAATTAACTGCACTTCTAGTTGGCATACAACTTTTTTTTTAAAGAGAGAATACTCGGAGTAAAATTTGAACCGAGAAAATTATGGTGATGAATTTAAATGTCTTTAATCGAGCAGAAAAATTATTAAATTATTAAATTTATTTTGAAAATAAAACAAATTTATATTCTTGACTAAAAATTGTTTTTTTTTTTTTTTATTCAACTCTTAAAATTAAAAATTACGGAGCATTCAATACAAGTCATCTGTTATTTTTTGTCAATTAGTTCTCAATTACTTAATCAAAAAAACGAATTAAAAATCTAAATTTCTACGAAAATATTTATACCTTGAATGGCGTTTTAAAAAACTAAAATAAGATTAAATCGACTGAATAATAATCCTACAATATAAGATTCATGATTGAAGTTATTGAGTATCGAAATTATCGGAGTTTATTGAATTATCGATAAAAGTGCTCCCTGATTTCTAATTATTATTATTATAATTACAGCGTGGCACAATTTAAATCATCAGTTAATATTGATATTTACTTTTAATAATTTATCAAAATTACACACTTGAATTTTTATCATTGAAAATTACAGACAAAAATTAATTCATGTTGAAAAATTCATTAGTTATACCGTTAGTATTAAAAAAAAAATCCAATTTTTTAATTCAATCGAATAAATGTAACTACTTTAAGAAAACAAAAAAAAACATAGTATAGACAAGGATTTAATCGCTCAAGAATTTGTTGAAGTTAACTATTTAAATATCTTAATTTTCTGATAAAAGAATATCAATATCTGCTTTCATTATTATTATTATTATTATAGACGAACAAACGAATAGCTTTACTTGAATTAACAACGTTAAGAACAAATTTTTTTAATGACTTCGTCAAAAAAATTACTTTTTCAAAAAACTTTCTTCATTTCTTTTCAAGTATTTTTTTCTTGGTACATCACAGCTTACATAGATTTAAATTAAAAAAAAAATTTTTATAACCTGGAAAGTAGCAATAATTATTAACTACGCACAAAGTGATTAAATTTCACTATTCGATCGATATAACTTGAACAAAAAAATAATAATGATTGATAAAAAAAAATTATTGATTACTTTTATGTTTATTTTTAGTGTGTGTAAAGGATAACAAAGTATAAAATGCAGCAAAATATTATATTAAATATAGCTTGGTCCGTTCGATCGGTAGCTATTGCACCATACCCTAAGGGTACAACAAAGTTCCAACATACATATATAGAGGAGTTCCTGCTATATATGTGAAAGTGGGAGAATAAAGTGGAGGTAGGGGATGATTTAGTCCTGGCAATCTTAATGGAGCTATAAATACTAGCTTTTCGATAGTATAGAGCACAGCATCCTTCCCCTTTATTTCGTGCACAAACTTTTACTACCCAGACGCAGACACAACCACCTTGTATTACACACACTTGTGTGTATCTATCATACGTTTTTTTTTCCCTCACACTCTCTTACTCGGAAGCACACTATTCATGTCGGCTGTCTTGTATACATCAACATCAACGGTTTCTTTATTTACATAAACTATTTAACCAGTAGTGATACGAAAACCGCTGCCATATGTCTGATAATAAATATAACTACCAAAAGTTTCAACTATTTTTATGTTATATATAACAGATATCGTTTAAAAAGTGGGTGTGTATTTTTAAAATAAATTTATACTTATCTATAATGAGCTACGGCAATATGTTATTATTAAATTTTCAATTTTATTATTGTTCAATTGTATTTTTAATCTATAATGTACAATTTTTTGACAAAATTTTTTTTTTGTCTTTAAAAAAATCCAAGTAGAGAACCCTTATAAAAAATGTATTTTTATAGTAAATTTCATTATTAAACAAATATTTTGAAACAAATATAGCTTTATAATGGGTTCATCAAAAAATAAGCTTAATTTTTCTATAAAAATATATCAAATTTTTTAGCAAGTAAATTTTCCTTGCAACGATATCACACAGTTTAATTTTCCAAAAAAAAAACATTCACTATACGATACACTAATAAAGATTTGACTCGATTTCTGTCATATAACAAAGCTAAAAACATCTTACCTTACGACCATGGTACTTATTTTTTATTCTTTATAAATTTTTGTAAGAAAATAAAAACATTTTCATTATAAAATCATTTTTACTTTAAAATATTAATTTTAGTATCGAATTTATCGTAATAAAGAATTTTTTTGCATGACTTAATTTTATTTTTTTTTTTTATTGTAGTTAATATCTATCGGACTCAAGAATATTTCTTTTGAATCAAGTTAATTTTTTTTCCGTGAGAAATTTTCTAAAAAAATGTTCCTAGAAAAATAAATTATTAATAAACATTAAAAAAAAAAAAAAAAAAAAAAAAAAAAAAAAAAAACGAAATATGCTCTATAAATGCTTACAACTTTTCTCAATAATATATTTATGTGAATCTCGTGATTATTAAAAAAAAATGATTGATAAATAAATAAATAAATAAAAAGTCGGGTCGAAATAGACGCATTTATTAACAGTTAAAAATTTCGTATTAATGCAGCAACAGCAATAGTGAGAATTATGAGCGACGATATGATCAGCCTATACGAGTACGGCTCTCGCGAATAGATTGACCTATTTAAGAGGGATTAATGATGCATATTAATTATTACGACCGGTTGCCGAGAGTTGTATTATATACGAGAGAGTGATACGCATTTATAATAAATAATAACGCATATCATAAGGTATCAAGCTTAAACTTAATCGTTGTGTGACGGGCAATGGCACTGAGTATATCCGCTAATATATCCTTACTTATACTTATGTGATTCGTGCCTTATATTAATACCAGGGAGTGTAAGTCTGCTAAAGAACTGCTAGCCTATAGCTTGTTGAGGCTGGCCACAACCCATTAAAACTATATGTACCACAATAAAACATGTCTTGGGAATTATAAGAGCCTAGAGGAGAGTTATTTATTAGAATCATGCGTGATAGCTGAATGTTACTCACCCGTCGCTTTATTTTGTTGCTCCTGGAGCTGGTTTTTTCGGTTCTCAGGAGGAGCTGTTCCCGACAAAACCCGTATCGTAGACAATAGAATATAAGTCTGCTCTGTATCTATCGTAGGCGGGTTAGTTGAGATAACAGATACAGGACCGCCTGACACCCATATCCACCCTCTATGCCGCTCTCTGCAATTATCTGTCCATACGTCCTATCCTCGAGACTTTATGTTCGGTACACAAGCATTATTGTCATTATCGCTGTATCTACTTAGCATTTAAATCTGTCAAGGAATTATGTACTATAGTAACAATCATAAATTTATAACATTTTAATTCAAAATTACATGCAGAAATTTTTCATTGGAAATCTTGATGATACTTTCATTTTAAATAGAACTAGTTGAGAGTCAATTGAAAAAATTGAAGATGAATTAGAAGTGTATTATAATACAGCTTATAAAAAAAAATTTTTTTTATTATCTCAATTTTTCTACACTTTTTAGTGCCCATCAAAAAATTCTTCCGGGAAAATTTTAAGATTTTTTGAGATATATAAAAATTTTAAACATCGCTTTTTTACTCATAACTTTTGTAATAATGGTTCAATCGGCTTTTTTTTTTAATTTTCGTATTTTATGTACTTTTTAGTACAAAAAATTATTCAAAGTATTAACAAATATAATTTTTGGGTTTTAAACCCAATTTTTGATTTCTAAAAATTAAAAAAAAAATTTTTTTTCTATCAATCGTTTAAAAATAATGAATTTTGTCTATTTGTTATATCATTTATACTTAAACTATAAATTTATAAAGTTATTTTAATAAAAAAAAATCGAAAACTAACAATTTATTCATATAACTTTACGTCTTTTTATAATTTTTCAAAAATACTGTCTAAAATAAAAAATTCGATAAAATTAAAAAAAACTTTTATCCAGCAAATTGACTTTCCTACAAAAAACATCTCTTATAATTTTTTCTTATCCCCAATACTTCATGCAGAATGATAATTCCATTTAAAATGAATTTCCATAAACTTTCTTTTCTCAACAATGCGTGTTAATTTATTTATTCATACACAAAGAAATAAAACACCCTGCGCGTGACTTTACACCAATTTTGACGGTACAAGCCCCAATAATAAATTACTCATGTACTCATTTATTGCCATGTTTTTCACACCGTGTAAAAACAATAACACATGCATAGTCATAATATATTTATTTATTTACTCATTTATAAATAATAAAATGTACTTAGATCCATAAAGAATAAAGAAAGGATACGCGTTCACCTGCCAGAGTCTCAAGGTACAAGTCCAGAGCGTACATGTTGTATAAATTTACAATAGTATTAGTACAAGTGTAAGTATAAGTAGTAGGACTTGAACAGTGGCAATGGTTATACTTTCTCGCCTGTTTTACTCTATATGTGTGCAATCTACACATCAAGTAGTTCACATACATACATATGTATAAACATATTCAAGTGTTGGTATTATATCAACATATTTAGTGTGTATACATACATAGAGGCACAGTCACAGGCACTTGCCATAAATCAGATTCCCGTGAGATAACCGTTGTTGCTTCTCCGTTGAGTTTTATCGGGCGTACCGGCGCCGCGTGCTAATTAAACTGACGTGAAATAATCGCGGCCGTTCCACGATTGATCGTTGATCGGGCACGTCCGAGCTCGAGTTCACTCCGCACAACTCCTGTACAAGTACTAATACTAATACCGTGCCATTATTATCATTATTCTTATAATTATTATTATAGTGTATATATATGATACATAATACATATGTATACGAAAACAACTCGGCTCTGAAATCAGACATCAGACACTCGGCACTCTACATCAGGGACATGTCTCCTGTCTTTCACCCCTTACATTTTTAAACTCCTCTTGTTCCACAGCGCAAAATACATATGAATATCCAAGCCTTTATTTTCTCGGTTTTGTTGTTGTGCTGTTTATTTAATAATGTGCATGCATTATTATTTATCTTAAAATGAAACCAACGTAATGCATTTACGTGCCGACTGGTTTTTAAACAAACATTGGGTAGTTTATTAATCTCGAGAAACTCTAAAAACTTCACCCGCACTGATGTGAAAGGATTTCTTTATTTTTTAAATTCATTGGTATTTTATTAGTCTTCTGTTGATCGGATTATATTATCTGAACATTGCAAAACTTTAAGGAGTTATTACAGAGAATGAGTTTAAATTGATTTAATTCCTCAGGATTGAAATTGAGCCTGAAAAGACTTTACTTAAACTTCTTTTTTCCTTAATTTCGTTGCAATACATTTTTTTGATCGACTTTTTTTAAGTAATTTAAAGGGAGACAAATTTTTTATTTGTGTGGACAAAAAATACATTTATTTTATTTTTTTTTATCTACACCAATTATTACATAGATGATTGTAAAAATGATCATATCAGTAGCTCTGGCAAAGATATATATGCTCATATATGGATGATATATGGTTTCTTTGCGATTACATAGTTTAGATGTATATTATATATCTGATTCATGTGGAATCTGATTATGTTCACATTATATGTGATTATATAATGCGATTATATGAGAATTGTATGTGACGATGAATGGCTTATATGTAATCATATATGATAATATATTATTCATATGTAATCATATATTACTTATATGGAATAGCATAGAATTTATATGTGACCATATATTATTCATATGTACGAACATATATCATTCATATTCATATGTGATTATATGAGATCAATTTATTATGTATCAATTATATATGGTCATATTTATATGTGATCATATATAATTTTTATACAATCATATATAATTCATGTGTAGCAATACATGATTCACATGAAAGTATATAATATCTATAAATAGAATCACATAAAATTCACATGTGATCATCTGATCATTTGTGATTTATATTTGACCACGTGTGACTATTATACGATTACACATGATTTATCCACCATTATCTGTATAATTTTGACATAAAAATTCTCATAATACATATAGTATCAATTTCTTCATTGTAATTATACTAATAAATTTCAAAAACATTAAATTAAATACATTCATCGATTGAACTTAAGTGATTTTATAAAACTGTAATAAACTTTACATCCAAGACTTGTTTTCTTTCTAGTTAAAAAAAAATAAATGAGTAATTCACCGGCGACAATTATGGACAGATTGTCAAAGTCGTGCGAGTGGCAATGCAAAAAAAGAAGCAAGCAGGCGTGTTTGAAGAATCAAAGTGAAAAGTGATAGAGGCAGGTGGGCCCGGTCGGTGACCCGTCACCTCGGCATCAGAGTCTTGTTGTATTCTTTTAAATTTGTTTTCATCCTTAACGCTTTTTTTTGCCCCTCGAACAACTACAATACCCGTATCTTATTTATTGTTATTGTGTTTTCATTTTTGCCGAACATGTTTCACCATCTTTATGATACGAGACGTAGACGGATAAAAAAAGGCGTCAATTTAGTCGATGGGTTTTTTCACAGTGTTATCAAAATCGAGAGAAGAGAGAGGCCATTTGGTTTACGGATCTTCATCTTCTATTCGCCCAATCACTTGATAACCTCACATGAGTCATCCTCATCATCGTCATCATCATTTTATTCATCTCAATATCATCTCACGGTATTAAGCAAGATCTGAGACATTTTGATGCTTCTTCACCATTTTTTAATTTATAATTCACACATGCAAAAAGAGATGCAATAATAATAATAATAATAATAATAATAATAATAATAATAATAATAATAATACATAACAGAAACGTCCAATTTAGGCCTTGATACGGTCAGACGGTCACCTTGTTATTGTGCAAGACTGGATGTGCCATCTGTTGGTCATCGAGCTGACTACTCGCGAAGACTTGACAATCAATGCGCACCTATTCACACATCAAACTCAGGGTATTTGTATGTAAAGTTATGTATTATGTGTGCAGTCGTTTTATTTGGCTGGCTATTTTATTACAAGTACATTAAGTAGACTGTTAAGCTGTCAGTGGTAATGAAAATTTAAAAATACCTGTTAGATTATATTCATTATAATAATGCGATATCTTGCGGGATTATCTCACTCGCAATGTAGATCGAGACGTGGAACAATTTGTCTGTTCCGCATCATTGTTCCCGAGGGGCATGACTGTCGGCACTCCGCAAGGAAATTGCTTCGGCTAACTTTTAAAACGCTGATGACAATAATCGAGTTATTCATATTCATCATCATCATCATCATCATCATCATCATCATCATCATCCTCCATGTAATCATAATCAAATTAGTAATCATTATTGCAATTAGAAATGAACATTTTTAAATGATTCTGTGATGTCCTAATTTTTTTTGTAATTTAACACTTCAATTAAATTTTTTTCATTCAAATTGAATTATTATTTAATCATATTTTCAGTACTTTCAAGTTTTTACTTAAGTAAGAATTTCTTTTTTATTTTAAGTACATGAAAAAAAAATTTTTTCTTAATATCAATGATAAGAGTTATGATAAAAATCATTCCGATAGTAAATGAAATTTTATACAAATAATTTTTCCTGTGAATTTTTGTATTTTTAAAATTTCGCTCGTAATTTTAATTTTAAATGCTTGGTAGGACTTTCAGGTCCAAAGTTTTTTAAAAACAAAAAAAAACTGGTTCATGTTGGAGAAAGTTAAAGCTTCTTAAAAGAAAAGTCGAATATAATTTTTTGTAATTTTTAGAATTCACTCAGAATTTCGATTTTTAATTTTCGTTTAAAATGTTTCTTATTATTTTTATTTATAATTCAAGTTTAAATTTTTTCTATTAAAATTGTTAAAAACTTCTTTTGAGGTAAATCAAATTTTCTACAATAAATTTTTGTATTTTAAAAATTTTATTACAAATATCAACATTAAAATTTTACAAAAAATATTTTATAATATAATCTTTTTTCTTAAACTTAAAAATTCAAATTCAAAAATAACTATAAAAATTTGATATAAATGTATAAAATAATTAATTTACAAACTGTACTTAGAATATCAACTCTAAAAAATAAAAAAAATTTTTTTTTATAAATTAAAAATACTTTTTCTGTCTCCTTATTCTTCTTCTTTCACCAAATAAACTTTGGATTAACATTTTCATCGGACATGCGGAGGCAGAGGTGTCGTATCCAAAGAAAAGGATAAATTTGACAATAAAAACGTAAAAGTTATGAGGTAAGGTGCGATGTTAATAGAGAAGGAATACAAAGTACGAAGGAGTTGAATTATTTGGTTAGTATCCTTGGACTGAGACATCAAAGCTCATCAGGAGCATTCACAGGCTAGAAGGCGAATTTAACTTGTGTGTAAGCTGTATGCTGTATGTTGTATGGTATATGCTATATGCAGCCCACAGGCGGCTGAATGGGCCACTACTCTGTGCCGGAGGAGACCGAGTACGAGCAGAGGCAATTTGTCGGGTGCGGGCGGACGACGCGATGCGTATCTTACGCGTCTCTGCTACTGCGGCTTACATAATGCCTTCTCATCCCTCATCCTCGCACACTGTATCCCAACACCCAGCACCAGCACCAACACCAACACCAACACCAACACCAACCAAACGGCAAATCTTCACTATATAATAAGAGTTTACGTACACTCTTAACTGTTATGTATTCAAGTGCTCTGTATTGTACGAAGTAATGTATGCCGTCGCGTGGGTACGTATTTTAGTGACCCAAGACACCGTAATCATTTTCGAGCGACTTTTTCTGTCCTTTTATACGTAGCTAAAGAGATTTAAATAATAAATAATCCGATGTAACTCGTTAATTATCGGATCGGTATTTTTAATCGAAATAAATAATGAAGAATGTGAGGCTGCTCGTCGACAAAATTTCGGTATTTTATTATTAAGCTGACGTTTTTCGGGCCACTTACTTACAATACGAAATTGAAACGTTTTATGAGACAAGAGGAACTTGGAAGATTATTTTGATGAATTAAATCATTTGGAAACAAACAGAAAAATTTTTGAATTAAAAAATCAGACTGCCTTATTTCAAAATTTAATTTAATTTGTCTCATCGGAAAAATAGCTCATTTTCTAAAATGATAGAAAGATTGATTTAGACCTAAATAGTAAAATAATAAAAAATATTAAAAAACAAATATCGTATTGTTTACTTATGTAAAATATTAAAAAAAAAAAAAAACAGGTCTAAAGATTTTAGCAGTTACTGTGTTTTGATATATTGTTGAGTCAAATATGTATTCATATGACTCCATATGCCCACATATAATTTTTCGACCAAAGATAGTGTTTACAATTTTCAACAGAGGGCGCATGATCGTTTAATCGTCTCCTTACAAGAGAGTGATTTCTTAAGGTATAAAATAAAGAACTTTTTTTAATTTTTCTATAGAATTTATCTTATAATGGTTTTTAATTTAGATAATTTTTGTTAAATAGAAGATTTTTATTTACATACACATTTCTAGGAAAAATAAAAAATCACAAGAATTATTTTTTTATTTTCCTATGGTCATACATGACTATATCAGCCCTGATATAAACATCAGCTATCAGAAAATTTTATCACTGACATTATTTATTTGTTTCAATAAATTTTCTGCTTTAATCAAGATGATATAATTATTCAAAATAATATTCTTAGTTTAAAATTTTTTCTCTTGAATCGAATTAATTTTTATTGCAATTATCACAACCTGTTACATTAATTTACTAATAATCTTGAAACATTAAAGATCTTGTTTCTTTATTTCAAAGTTTCTCGTTGCTAGTATGGTTATGCACGTTTAAAAAAATATTAGATGCATTTATATGCGTAAATATCCACGTATTATCCATATTTACCGGGAAAAATAAAGAAAAACGGGAGAAAACCCGAGAAGAAAGATAAAAGCGGGCGTTGGGTGAAGTGTGGGGTGATGTTGGGTAAATTGACTGCATACAATATTATTATACACGTGTGTATGTATTTTTAGTGTGTACTAATATTACAATAATAAATGTTCAAGAAAGAATACATGTTCCAGTGGGTAAAGGAGTGGGAGTACTGCGAGTGTTGTCAAACGCGGGCGCGAGTAGATATAATAAAGATGCCGATATAGGATTCGTAATGTAGTTGTGTGTAAGCGTTTTGTTGGCTCTTCTATATCTATCTACTATACTTACTCCAAGTTAACTTGAGAAATAGAGAGAACAAGGCAAATAAAAGAGGACACTACTCACGCTTGAGGATGCAGCAGCATTCCGGCGATCCTCTTTTATACAATATGTGTGAGTCTGAGTTGCAGATGAAGAGGAAGAGGAGGAGGTGGAGGAACGTCCCCTGGCCGTCAGCCTCTCACTCACGCTCCGGGACTCAAGACAAGCCCTTACTAATGGAGAAAATAAATTTCGGATTAAATCGTAGCTCGGCTACTTTATAAGGCTGGAGCAATGCGCCGGTTAAGGTGAGCTGAGGTGTGCACACGTGACGCCATCATGAACTCTCCCTGACATGTTCCTCTGGAAAAAATTTACGTATTTTTATTATCTTTTATTTATCTTTTACTGGTTAACTTTATTTTAATAAGAAAGCAAATCAATGTTATCTGGAGCCGAGGATTATTTCATGGATTTTTTATCAAAATAATGGATTCATAGAAGTGTCTAATAAGTGGAATAATATTCAGCTCAGAAAACAAATTTATTTAATATTTAATTTTTATTGAAAGTTCGTAAACTAATTGATGATTAATTACATGTACTTTTTATTTTTAACCAACTTTTAGAAAATAGGGCTGCATTAGTCGGACTTAACTGATGAGTTCATCGTTGTATCACGAGGCAAAACTCTTGCACTCTACAAATATTCTAAAAAAGTTATACGATAGATTGTTTTTCGCATAAAAATTAAGTTAATTCTGAGATTATTCTAGGAGAACTTGTCCACTTTGTAGACATAGATAATTTCACTTTGTAGGCACAGATAAGTATTGTTACTTTTTAAAAAATACGAAAATTTTAGAAATATGTTAATTGCACTAGTTACTTTAATTAACTTTTGTTTTTTCTATTACTATTCAAATTTTTTTTTTAATGATTAAAAAATATCAGTTTTTATTTAATATTATCAACATAACTAATACAATTTTTCAATATTAATTATTTTTGTCAGCCATGTCGAATGGAAAAAACTCATGTAAGAGACTTTGATGAATTGTTAATATTAATTGTCAGAATTAATTTTACTTAATATTAAATTTTGAAAGTTAAATATAAGAAAAAATAATAATTGTAAATCTTTTTTATATCTTTTCAAATATTCTTTGATTTTCAAACCAAGATTGATATCATTAATACCAAAAGGGCGTATAGTTTATTATATGCATTTAATCCCTTTTAATCCCCGAAAACTAAAAAGGCTTATAAAGATTTTTTTTTCTCTATTCAACTCAAGAATGTTAGAAATGTCAAAATTTACTGAAAAAATAGAAAAGAAAATTTCATTTTTATAAACACTCTTTTGTCCTAAGAAAGAAAAATTAAATCATTTTTATTTTCCAACTTTTCGCTGTACAAATCGAAAGTTTTAAATTTCTGGACATGAAAATTTGAAATTTTCAAAAATTCGAGAAATTATTGGTATTAGTTAAATTAAAAAAAAAAAAGTTTTTATTCAATCTTGATGTTTTGAAGTTCTAAGAACCTATACAAACTAGAATTGATTACAAAATAATTAAAGAAAAAAAAACAATTTCAATATTAATACTTGAAATTAACATCTTGTAAAAAAATACAAATAATTTATACTTGAGGTTAGAATTTCTAGGATCTAACTCGTAAAAGCTCAAATATCCAAGTTATGATCTAAAATAAGTCGATCTGGTACGAAAAGTAGATATTTCAACGACTTTAAAGAGTATATAAAGCTGATTGTTTGAGAGGAGGAGTTGTCAGAAAAGACAACAAGAAAAAAGGACTGGAAAAACGAAAGAGATAGCTAAATAAAGGAAGAGATGGAAGGAAGAGGTAGAAGGTGGAGATGACCGGTTGTCTGTGTGAAATGGATATGCAAGGATGAGCTGGACGGGTCAGCAAGGAATGGCCCAGGGGTGGTGGCTGTATCTGCCTTCCTCTTCAAGATGCACACGTATCTCTATCTATATATGATATGTGTTCTCAAAGGAGGAGATGGAGGAGATTGAGGAGAAAAAGGCGAAGAAGGAAGAGGCACCGGGCATCAGCATGATGGGGATCAAGCGGGAAGAGGGACGCACGCTGTGCTGTCCTCCATAAATCTATCAGCCTCGGTTGTATAAATACGACTCAATGAGGCGACCGTGAATCACCCTGACGTGCTTCATAAGTCCCGGGAGTTTATTAAACCGGCGGGCATTTCTCATGTCGGGGATAAGATCAATACGGCCGCGAGCAGCCACGCTCATCGTTATAACCTCCACCCTCCCCGTCAGACACAAATAATAAGGTAAATAATAGAAAATAATCGAAGGATATCACGTAAGTATTCTTCTTCATCTTCTGCAAGATCCTCCTGGTATTTTTTAAATCCAAGGAATATTGCTGTCGCTTGTTCATTCGCTTTATTTTGCGACTCTTCGGATGCCAATCAGTTCCAAGTAGGAAATTTGTTCTCTGAAGATACTAGGAATTTTTATTACATCCTTAAAATTTTTATTCATTCGTTTAAATTCATTCATACTCTTCACAAACATCATGAGTTATGAAGATAACAAAATCCAGGAAATTACAAATTGAAACTATCAATCCGTACGGCTCTTCTCATATTTTATTTAATGTCCCAAAAACATAAGGGTAGATATAGGCTGTTGATAGGTTTTTTTGTGAGGTTTGAATTCTAATTAGAAACCTTTTTTATTGAAATTTTCTACAAGAATAGTATCATTACTTTATCATATTTTCAATATTTAATCCGTAATTTTGAATTTTTTGTAAAAGCCAGTCTCAAGTAGAAAAAAATTGTTTTTACTAAGAAGAAGAGACTAAATTCTTTACCTTCTCTAATTTTTTTTTGTCTGTTAAAATTTATTCACTTGCTTTATGGTAAGTTACAAGTTAATACTATCAAGTAAATCCGTACGGCTCTTTTCATTTTTTATCCGATCTCAAAACGTAGGTTTAACCCAGAGTATTTATAAGATTTCTTTGATAGAGTTTAAATTCTAACTACTCATAAACGATAATAAATACGAAAAAATTGACAAGGATTTTTTTTATGGAAAATTCAATATTCTAAAAAAAACAAGTATCTTATTTTTTTGTGTATTCAATATGTAACCCAGAATTTAAAAATCTAATTAAAAAAAATAAACATAAAATCCAAATATTTAACAACAAAACAGAGTCCAAATAATTTGTCCCTCACTTGAGCCATCGCGACAAACCAGTGAGTTACTGGAGTAGGTTAACTCGGCCTAATCCCTGAAGGTGTTACGTGCGTATAAGTGGTATCGAAGTTAAGCGGCGTGTTATCAGAGCGCCGATTAACCTGTTAAATTGGCCAAAACTATGTTATGCACACATACCGATGGGATTGACGAGGCTTATCTGTGAATACATGACATTTTAGGGGGCTAGAAAGCTATTTTGATTGACTAATCGCCCGGCAACGCCAGTAATGAGATAAGAACTATATAAATTATTATTATTATTATTATTATTATTATTATTATTATTATTATTATTATTTCGCGTGATACACGCAGACAGTTCAATTAAAATGGCATTCTCCTTGCCGATTAACAACCACCAATTAGAGATTAATAAATAGGTGGTTTGGTAACAGCCCCTCGGCACGCGGGGGTTGATCTGCCCTTGACTTACCGGTACGCCAATGGAGGTAAACTGAAAATATAACTGAATTATTCCATTTGATAATGAATTTATTTTATAATCACACCCGTACGTAAATAAAATGTATAAACGAATGCATTTTGTTATTGGAATTTCCCCGATCAGTGTTGTCGATTCGTTTGGAACGCACAAAGGTACATAAAATAGAAAAGCGCGGACAGAGGTGGGGTGGAGTGGGTGGCTGTAGTGAATAACACACAGGTATATACAGTTGTTTCAGCCCGATTATCTACTCGGCAGCATCGGCAAAGTTGTGATTTAGTATTTTCCACGCCGTTAATTTATTGCCAAGCCTACCACGTTACGGTTAAACATAGTTCATTACCGCGGGCTGTAATTAAAGCTTATAATAACGAGTCGTAACCCTCGAGGCCTCTGGTCTTGTAAATCTTGCGGCCGACAACCCTATACCTACTCCTCATCGTGCAAACCCAATCCGGCACTACTCTCTCGCCCTACTTTAAGATATATACATATACATATACACATACAATCCGCAAAAGCGAATAAGAGGAGAAAGAATAAGAAGAAAAACAACCCAAAGATGAGAGAATATTTTGAGATGATGCTCCCAGAGTTATATTCCGCTCGTCGTTTCACTTGATTCTGACCTTCCCATTTATTCCCATTCACTTCTCATTCTTATTATTTATTAGTACCATCTTCTTTATTTTCGCTTTATCTTTATCTTTATCTTTCAATCGATTATTGAGATACGCTACTCATATTTATGCTATTCCAACCAGTAAAATGCATCTTTATGATAATCGGTAAATGTAAATTAAGCCGGTCTTTATGTTGTGAAAAAAAATTACTTGATTTGAAAAAAATACTATCTTCAAAATTTTTCTATTATTTTGAGATGTATAGCTTGGATTTATTCTAGAAAATTAAGAAAAAAATAAAGAAGATTAAGAAAAAAATTTGGCCATTCAAGAATTTCACGAATTCAACGAGCTTAATCTTTTTAAAACAAGTCAGGGAGAAAAAAAATGTCGCTAAGAAAATTATCTTGGCAATAGAATATATTTTTGGTAATTATCAAGAAAAATGCACTTATGGGATAAATTGAGGGAGTAAAAAAGTTTCCTAAATTGTTCGGTTAGTTTTGTCATATATTTCAATCCAAATAAAGCTATTTTCATATTTACCTATCATCTTAAAGAAAGATATCAATATGCTGTTCTGAGAAATTCTTGTTTGGACAATAATTTTATTTTTTCTATACACTAATAAAAAAGTTTACTTGATTCGAGAGAAAAGATCTTAAACTAAAATTATTGTTATTTTTAAAGTAGTGTGCTTTTTAATATTGAATTTAATAACATACTTTTTATCAAAAATTTAAAATTTCTATATATCAATATAGGTGTATTGATAAGGAAATTACTTTAATTCAAGAGAAAAAATTTTAAACCGCGAACATCATTTTGAAGAAATTCATCATAGAATCAAGTAGAAAATTTCATAAATAAACTAAAAACAATTTCTCGAGTTTCTGCTTGATTGAACTGATCAAACTCCTCACTCAAAATGGTGTTTTTGGTCTAAGATTTTTTCTTTTATGATAAGTAGGGTAATAATAATAATAATGAAAAAAAAAAAAACATAAATGATCATGTGATTCAATATAAAATAAAATAAAACTTTAAAAATAAACATTAAGTACTTTCAAAATAGCAAACTGTTGTTCTTCAAAATTTGAGCTTTTGAGGTCCCTTTTTGTGAAATCATTGAGACTGAGCATCATGAAAGTTTCTAAGGACTGAACAAAAGACTAAAGACCTCATAATAAGTGCACATCCGTGTACTACAGCTCGACATTCAAGGTGAAATGTAAGGAGTTGGTAGAGGAAAATATATAAGTTTCGCGGGGGAGAAGTTGAATGTTTCTTCTAGGAGCCCGCCGCGGAATTTATGGAGCCAAGTGACGGGAGGTGTTTATTGTGCAGCATCTGCTGGGCTGGCTGTTCATCTCCTCTCACTCACTCTTCACAGCAGAATCTCCAGATATACACTTTACACTCGTAGTTTATCTTCCTCGTGTTGCGCTTCCTCCTTTCCTTTTTCGCGTCTCCTGGTCTCTGTTTGCTCGTTCGCAGGTTCACGCCAGCCTGCCATCATACAACAGACACACTAAATTTATAGTTTTGAATTAGACAGCGTAAAAGAAGTCGTTTTGACGTCGAAAGACTCCGTAAATTTAACACCCGTCATTGTCCTCCTCCTTTTGTTTTGCTTTCTCCCTTATGGCTCTTTTTATCCATTCGATAAAACTGAGGCATATACCAAGTAAAAACCAACTAACTAAATTAAACATCAAATGAAATGAATAGAACATAAATGTTAAATAAAATGTTGATGTTGATGTTGATGTTCAAGGTGAAGTTGAGTGAAGTTACAAAGGAAATCCATAAATAGACTTGCCAGTTACGCGTATAGTAAAATGAATTAAGGGGTCGTGTACGCACTAAGAATTTTTTAAAAAAGAATTTTATTTTATTTCATTTCTGTACGTATATATACGTTTTATTTTTTCTGTATAAATACATATATTCAAGTATATACACAGAAAATTTAATGTCAATCGGACAAGTACTGTCAAAGTTATACTTCTAATATATTTGTAAAGTCATATCGGAGCGCTAGTAAACACCTAAAAGGGACCAAGACTAGAAGGCTGTTTTTGAAAATATTTTTGTGAGATTCTGGATAAAAATATTAATGCAAGGTTTTTAACCTTAGTAAATAAACTTTTGAAATATTTGAAAAAAAATTTTATTGAACGTTTTTTTCGGAAATGTCAGAACCAATTTGTCTCAAATTTTTACACAATTTTCTTAATTACTTTTATCAATAATTATCCAATAATTCTGATAAATATTTGATATTTTTATAAAAAATTTAAGACTAAATTTTCATTCAAAATCAAAAAACCTCTTTAAAGAAGCTTCTGTAGATTATTTACAGGACCGATAAAAATAATTATTTGTAAAAAAAGGATTTATTAATAAACTTCAAAGTGACTACTATACGTATATCCATTTTCAAGTTAATCAATTAAAAAGTCTCTTAAAAAATGGTTTTTTTTCGGCTTTCTGAGTGTGTAAAACCGTTTAAGCTTATTCCACCGAAGAAGGGGAAAATGGAAATGCTGTTCGGGTAAAAATGACAAGGTAAAAAGAAAGAACAGAATGAAGAGGTAGGGTGGAAAAAGGTTGATACGCGTCACAAGCTTCAGCTCGCTTGCTTATATCACTGTTCTTTGCAGAAGGTTCACTGAGGGGCACACAGGCCGACAGAAGACGAGGCCTACGACTATGACTACGACTATAAGTACGCGGAGAAGCGTGTCATATGCGACGCGTCAACTCCAGGCAGTGTGACGTCAGCGTCAGCCAACAAAGACCGTTCGCGAGAACCACCAGACGGAGGAAGGAGGAAAAGAGGCCGAGAAAGGGCTGCCTGGATATTATCAAGGAGAGGAATGGCCAAGCGAAATGGTTGAGTGGTGAGCTGCTGGTGCTGGTGGTGCTGGAACTGCTGGAGCTGGTGGCTAGTGTGGTAAGAGGCACCAGTAGCTAGTTGGCTGGAGAGTTAGGGGCTGGGAGGAATTTGTAAAGGAACCAGAGGGTAGAAAGCAGTTTGCCAGCGAGCTTTGCTCTAGATGTTGGATGTTGGTATATATATATTTTGATATGTGTGTGTGTGTGTGTGTGTGTGTGTGTGTGTGTGTGTGTGTGTGTGTGTGTGTGTGTGTGTATATAATGTGTATGGATATGGATATATAAAGAGGCGGGAGGACGGAAGGGAGAAAGAGAGCAAAACGTCACTCACTTGCTCCGTGTCACTTACACAAACAGACGTACATCACGGGCAGGCAGCCAGCTAGCTACGTGTTCCCTTTTATGTTCCCATACACGCGTTCGCATAAACCTGTCAGTCTCATGTCACGTGCAGAGCAGTCATTCAATGTCGCTCGCAGAGTGTACCCGTTGCAGTCACTGCGTACCCGCTGAAGGAGTCGTGCAACAGCCAACAGCCAGCAGCTAAAGATCCAAGGACTTTTATGTACAAGTCAAGTACGAGTACGTTTGTTCTCCGTGTCCGTGATACTGTATATTGCCAAGATCTAGCTGGACTGTTTTTGGGAATTGATTGTTCGGGAATGTCCATGACTACGAGAACTTTTTCACTTTATCAATAATAAAGTACTGATACGAAACAAGCTATAGCTATATATACGAGTTAAGTTCAATTATAATTGAAATTCAAAAATTACTATTTCTTATTTTGTTGTCACTCGCACTTTTGGTATAGTTGAAGAATTTAGTAATATTAATTTTTTTTTTCAACTATGTTAAAGGAAATTAAATTTTAGAAAGTGACTTCAATTATTGGTGAAGACTAATTATCAGAATAAATTATTATTGAACCACAAGATTTTTTTTTTAAAAGCCCCATTGTTATTATATAAGTAAGGTGAATATGCTTCGAAATAAATGATATTTTATTAACACAAAAAGATTCGTAGCTCCTAATGGAATTATAAGACCCAGAAAGTTTCAGAATTTTGACAACTGATTTTTAAGAAAAAAAAAACTATTTTTTTTCGAAACCTTATCCATTTCCACGACAATAAAATAGATTTTTTTTTTTTAATTTTTGAAAAGGTGCCCTAAAGATGGAAAAAAACTTTTAATCAAAATAATTAATTTATTAAAATGTTTCAAGTCTCAATTTAAATTCATTATTTTATATCTCAATTAGAAAATATGTTAATTAAATATGAAAAACTATAAATGTATATTTTCTTATGAAATCTTTTATCATAAATAATTTTTGGTAGCTACACACTGCACAACATCAGGGTTTTGTTTTAACACACATGAAGTGTGTTCCATATTTAACGCTGTAAACGAATTATACTATTTTGTAGTTACTTTTCACGTATTTAATGTGTGTTAAAATAATTTATTTGGATTTGGAGTGAATGTGCAGTGCAAGAAGCTAAAACCTCGTGCCCAAATTAATTATCTATCTAAAGATTTTTATATAAGTCAAAATTATCCGGTACAAAAGTTCAAAAACTTACTATTTAATTACAACAATAAAGATTGTTCTCACTAGATTAGAAATCGCTCACAGTTGAAAAAAATGAAGTTGAAGTCGAGCAGTGTTGAGTATAGAGTCCTAAGGTTGCGGATAAATATTCACCCGAAGGTTTTATGAGATATGAAAATGAGGACGGTGTAATAAAAATGATGTAGAGGGCTCCTCAGAGTCGTTCCTAAGGCGCCACGAGTCACTCGTCAGGTTTATGCGGAGACGTCCATCATCTGTGGCATGACGGGCTTCATTGCCTCCTGGCGGTAAGGCGCTCCGATTCCACGCTTCTCCAATTTTACGTCCATCTTCCTCTTGCACTCATTCGTGGTGTTGTGCATCATAACTGAGCCTCCAGAAGTGGTTTCACTCATCTACCGCTCTTCTGATGATGTGCATACACACATCCATCCATCCACCCATACATATATATATACACGCTAAGCTCCCCGTCACATTTGCTCATGCAGGATGTTTCCTCTCGAGCTGTCCATCCGAGTGTACCGAATCTTCTTTATACGCTAAGAAATTACGGGAACGCGGTCAGACGAAACACCGGGTTACTTTTGTTCTCATCCACCATCAAAATGATCCTACGCAGTATTACGCGAGTTTTACGCCCGTGGTGCTATCAGGAGGGAGTGAAATCTTCTGCAATTTATCCACAATATACTACATCATCACCCTCTAAGTCAAACTTGATATTTGATACACTGGGAAAAAATTTTTATCCATCTGACTAATTGCACGACTCATGATGCAAAGCAAAATTTTTTTCGCTTCATTTCGGCAACAATTTTTATTATTATAGTCTTGTTAGTTTACGGTATCAAGATGTTTTGCATACTATTGTCAAGATAATTTAATAGAGATTAATTTGACACTTAATTGAGCATTATGAGTCGTGCACTTTTGGATTTTCCAAACTTTTTTTAAATATGATCAATTTTCATATATGGTCATATGTGACTTGATTTCATACCTGGCTATATTCATAACCAGTTTTTATATATGGCCATAAATGGACTGATACGAATATATTCGACCCCAACTAGTCATATATATCGCCATATTAGGTTATGAATATGGATAAAAAAATTAATTCTTATGATATTTTATATTTTCTCAATAATTTGTTTTTTTTTTTTAATTTAACACCTCCAACTTAACTCTTTTGTAAAGAGAAGATATAGCTACCCTGCGCCATCTGTCGGAGATTTTTAGCACTACCTTTGATCCAAAAATGATATGCGGGTTTATATACATGCATCAGATCATATGTGGCTATATAAACATTTTTTGATATGGCGGAAGAATTTTTTGACGAAATTACATCGCATTGCAACAAGTTTCTGTGCTCCCATGAGGTCGAACTTCAGAATAGATGCAAAAGAGAGAAAGAGAGAAATAATGAATGAGCGACAGAATTATACAGCTCTCTCCTGGATTATTGTGAATGCATCCAAGCGAAACAAGACTCGAGCTGGAATCAACGACTTGTGCAATCGATTGTTAATCAATCGTCGCAATCGTTGTTGTTATTATTTACTGTATCGCGTTCCTTCGGCTTTATTAGTGAGATAAATTTTACGAAATATTGATTTATGTTCTACCAGCCAGTAATGAGAACGCCATGTGTGAGTGTGTGTGTGTGTGAGAAGAGTACGGACATATATTAGTTGAAGGCGTCAGACGTAACGTCTCTCTATATAATAAGTGGAGGAGGACATATATTATAACATCCAACACATATGAGCAACATGTCCTCGGCAGCGTCTGAAATCGACCTCAATAACCGTTCCTCGATTAATAATCGTTTTGTTGAACGAATCAACGACATTCTTCCCTCTGTGTAACCTGTATATAAGTACGCCTCGCTATCCATTACATTTGCGTTCGTTTATTTTTTTTAAACTGTTTTATTGCAACGGCGAGATGTCGTTGGTACGGATCTGCACATGGAGAAATCAATATAAATCTGAGAGATGATATAAATATAAATATAAATATATGGATGTGATGGGTGGTGTTAATCCAAATAGAGTGGCGTTTATTCGAAGCAAGTCGACGCGTCAGGGTGACCAGTTGACGGACAGCCAAGTCACTGACCCGCGGCGATTCTCTTTTTCACGCTCACAAAGATGGACTAATGCCTTTACTTACCTGCTCGAAGTTATACACTCAGTATCTTGCTGATACTCGCTCTGTTGTATGGTCAACGTCGAGACGTTCTCGCGAAAGAGACGTCCAGACTCTCCGATTAAGTCGCCAACTTGACGACGCTTATCTCGCACTGCGACCTGGGAAAATAACTGACGGACGGATAAATTAATAATAATAACAGTGATCTTTCAACAACTAGTTTGTTTTACTTCCAGCAATTAGTAGTTTTTATTTATAAGGAATTTTCAAATTTTTTAAATAGAAAATTCTATTCTTATGTTCACAAAAAAAGGTTGTCTTAAACTAGGAACATTTTGGTCTCCAAAATTTTGTCCTCGGAGAAAAAAAGCTTTTTTTTCATTAATTCAAGAAGTCTTAAGAAGTTTTCTTAAGAAAATAACTTTTTCATTGGAAAATAATTAAGTTTTAAACTAAGCCAAAAGACATTTTAATTAAAACGTTCAGAATTTGTTAATTTAAAAAATTATTCTCTAAGATCAACAAGTAAATACTTTACTCAAACACATCAATGTTTAGTTTTCAAATTTTACATTAAATTTTGATAGATTGTAGATTTATTGATTTATAAATAATTAAACTCTACCCGTATATGCAACTTTTAAAAATTTTTTATAAATAAATATTTTAAAAGTAAAAAAACTTTTAAGAAACTAAAATAAAATTCTCCTCGATTGGATATTAATTATTTCTGATACTTAATATCAATAATTTATTGAAGTCACTTAAATCGTTTTCATACGGCATGCCTGACAAAAAAAAATTTTTTTATCGAAAAATTGTGTGGTGATATCAATAATATTCGAAAAAAACCGACTTTCGAGTCATTAATTAAATATTTCGTGTTAAAAAAGTAAGGAGTACTAATTTTTTTAATTGAAGTTAATTAAATGGAATTGATAAAGTGTACGTTAAAAATTTGATAAATTTCTCAAATTTTAAAACGAAATAATTACTTATTTATTTTTTATAGAGCATTGTAATCATCCTGCGAGTTTATTTATAAAATAAAATGTCAAGTAATTATCCAAAAAATAACACCACATGTATTAGCTCACTCGAAGCATGACAGTTCAATGATGGTTTCAAAAATATTCACTAAAGCACTTTCAGTAAAGACACAATTATCCAGCATGAAATAATGTGACAGATTCGAATAAAAATACCTCTGAGTATCCGTATCTGAGATTAAAAATATTTAGATTGGAGTGTCAATCTCGGCTTATAGCGCCTGGTAGTGCTCGTGGTAGTGGTCGTGGGACCTGACATATAGACAAATACTCGGAACGGAGTAATAAGTAATAAGATGATAACGTTGATGGGTTGACGTTACATTCGCAATTAAGAGAGACGCCCGAAATAATCATCCAGCTTCTGGTGCACGTCGAGGTCATCATCATCAGGCAAGTCTTGACACACTTATAGCAGCTCATCCTGTCATCAGTTCGCATCATTCGCCCGCGAGCCGAATTATGACAAGTTAAAGTGTACCAGAGATATTTCATTTACCTCTTTTAATCTCTTGAATCGTGTGTGAGTGCATAAAGTGTAAATGTAAGTGTCATTGGTGGTTGTCGTGCGCGGGCGGTGCGTCTCAGATAAACTTAGCTTTGGAGTGTGTGGATATGGCGCCTTGCAGAGTAACTTTTCTTCCTCAACTCGAATGAAGCGAACAAACTGTCCAGGTTGAAGGAGGAGCTGGAGAAACGAGTTAAACTTTAGCGAGACAGGTGACAGTCTGAAAGACGACAGTTCGATGTGGTCACTTGTCTCGCGGCGAAGCCAAATAAAATGTTTACCCGCGGGAGAAGACGCGACTTTGAGGAACAGTTGTTGTGGAGAAGTGCCGAGATAGACAGGGAGAGAGTGATGATCAACAAGAACAAGACCAACTAGAACGAGACCAAGGAAAGAAAGAATAAGAAGAGTGGTACGGATAAAAAGTTAACTTAAACCAAGAATATTTTGGACTTTAAGAATTTGTTTCCAAGCTAAAAAAGCTTTTTTTCTTAATTCAAAAAAAATTTTCTAAATTAACAGTATTAAAAAAGTTTAATTAAGAATAGGACTTCTTTATTGGGAAACAATTTATTTTTAAAATAAACTAAAAGAAATTTTAATTCAAATGTACAGGAGTTGTTAATTTAAGAAATTATTGTTTAAACTCAGGAAGTAATTACTTAAATTAAGAATACTTGAGAATATCAATTTTTTTACAATTTAAAAATAAAATAAAACACGCTCAAGACCGGACTCGAACCGTGTTCGCACCGCGTTCTTATAAAAGAGCGATACTACTTAGCAATCACAGTGTAGGCGAACTTACTTCGAATCTTTTAATATGTGATTTTTTTGGGCATTTTGAGGCAGCGCTGCTGTTGGATTGTCAAATCGACGGTCTAATTAGCAATTTGTCTGATTCTTTATTTTTTAGAGGGTGATTTTTTAACATTTTGATGTAGCAATTAATTATAATTTATTTGAATGATTCAAACCAAAATATTACACTTTATTGGATATTAAATAGTTTTTTAAAGTGATAATAAATTATGGACTAATTGTTTTTTTCGTACAAATGGACGATTTTCTAAAATGGAGTTAGACAATTTGCTAATTAGAACGTCGAAATGTAATTTCTTAGTCCAAAATATTTAATAATTTGAAACTTTTGAATCAAAATCAAGATATTCGTCGACTTTCTCAAAATGTTTTTCAGGCAAAAATATTATTCTTGAGTTAAAATCTCTTTTTCTTTTTTCGGTGTAATTTTTCCTTGAAGAGACAACAAATAGCGCACATTTACTCTCCATCTCGATCTCGGATCCAGCGGTGCTCTATATCTGCTATCTAGTGCTCAGTTGTTGAGCCTGGCTGTGCACTATAACTGGGACTGTAACTGGGTAGGGTATATTTACCGCCTGGTGTCGCAGAGTGAATCTTGTTTGTATCACACCGCTACTCAGCTCGGTCCCGCGGCTGATGGTGTTTCTACTAGTAGTGTTTCTGGTGCGGTGGTTCGCCCTCCAAAACTGTCTCCCAAACGATTTATGTTTCCTCCTTGAGCGGATTGATCCCTTTTTGTTGTTGGGGATACGTGTGAAGAAGTGTGGATGTGCGTCACATCTTTCAACCTCTGACGTCTAGTCCTGCCTCTCATTTTTATTTTATTTGTATTTATATTTATTTGTTACTCTTATCCACCAATTCTCGCTTCTTACTTTTCATTTATTTATTCCCTCACTTATATTCATTGTTATGCAGATGAATTTGACCCGTTGGCAGACACTTTTTCACGACGAATTATCGTAAGGGTGGTAAAGAGAGAGAGAGAGAGAAAGAGAGAGAAAGAGAGAGCAATGTTGCAGCCAGAGAGTTTTCTAGTAAAAGAGTGATTTATACATCACTGGTTGGCATCCCGCGGGGGCTCTCTCGTCTTAGCTCGAAATACTCTCGGTCTCTTGACGTCGACTGTTTTTCCGAGTAGAATCGCCCTAATTTATGTTTCCTTTCAAGTTGGATCGATCCCCCAGAACTCTACTCGGTCTATCAACGCCGAGACGAACTCAAAAATATAATAACAACACACATGCGCGGCTATCTATATACACAACATATAACAGTGAAGTGAAGAGTAGAGTCAGCTCGAGATGTTTGTATCTAATTCGTCATGATGCTCGGAGGATTACTTCGAAAGTCTGATGGCTGATGTCGAGTAGGTGCTTTGAATAATCGCGAATCTTGTTGGCATCTGTAATTGATGCAGTGGTAAAGGAATTTGTTTTAATTCTCGGAAAATACATTTTTGTTTCGAATACATTGAGTGATTTTGATACTCTTCTATAAATTTTATGTGTTTATCTAACAGAAGATTTTATTTTCACTTGATAATAAAAATATATTCGAAGATATTTTACAATTTCAATACTTTTTATTCTTTATTGAGAAAAAATATTTTGTAAATTATAAATAATATGCAGACTTAACAGGATAACTTTTGGAAATTTTAAACAATAATACCCTGTTATAAAATAATCAATAACGAAAAAATTAAAGAAAATTTTAAAAGTAAAAAAAAAAACAACAATGTCCTCCATAGTAAATTTTTTTATCTTCGAATATTTAAACTTTAAAGTTTAACAGCATGTACAATTCAAGTAGCTGTTTAAATTTGTTATTTGTTGTCAATAGAATTTCTCTATTGATTTATCGAAGAAATAAATTAATAATCTGTTGTAGTTTACAAATAATTAAGCACTGTCTATGCATACAATTTTTTTTCACTGAAATAAAATTTTTTCGATTAAATTATAATTAATTTTAGCAATGCATAAAAGTCATTTTTATTCGACATGGCAAATATGACAAAAAAATTGATCTTAAAAAATTATATAGTTATATTGATAATGATAATGATTGAGAAAAATCCGTTTTGAATGATTATTATAATTTTTTATAAGTGATCAAAAGAACAAGCTACATAATATAGTTTTGTTTAAATTTTAAAAATTTTCTTATTCTATAAAAGTATTAATACTTAACTAGAACTAAGACTTTTTGCTTGAGAAATATTAAACAGGTTATGGGCTCAATAGGGGAGGAGAGGGTCAATTGAATCAAATAAAGTTTAGCAATTTTTTATTGTTTGAATTAAAACTAAATAACAATTTTTTTTTCTTGGAATGGTGGTTTATTATGTCTACTATCATTATCAGTACATGAATTAGTTAATAAAAAACGTGAATTGTTAAAAATAATTAATTTCGAATGGTTCAATTGACCCTCAATACCTTGCGCTTAATCATACTTTTTCTTGGTTAAGTGCTGCAATTTTTCAACATAGAACTATAAAACGCTAATGTTATAGACATACTTTGTTGCGAGTGTTACCGCGCCTCTGTCCGTACTTTTTCCTGTTGAGTACCTGAGAACACATCCCACGCACGGTGATACAATTGATGGAGCGTGAGTGTGGCTTATAAGCGCAATAGTTTTTGCTTACTTGTACATAGTATGGTGCACGTGTTTACACTGAAAGTACACACAATCGCACTCAAAGCGGTGGGATCTGTCCGAAAGTTATCGACGTAGGGCAATACAACAAATGGAGGAGACGAATGGGATTTAAGAACCGAAAGCAACTGGAGACTGGAGGAGACAGCGAATTCTTATGCGAATGAGAATTAAAAGGATAAAAAAGGGAGACAAGCGCGAGAAACGATTGCGGTTGTTTAGTGTCCCTGTATAAGACAATAAAGTGTATACTCTCCGACAAGAAAGCTCACGTGTTTGCGTTTAGCATTTATCGAAACCCGTGTGGTGCTTGAGATCGTAACTCGAAAGTGCAGGCTGGCTGGTCTGCTCTGCGTGTCATGCAGATAGGTTTAAAAGCGGAACGTGCCGCGCTTACAAATGCCCCCGAAGGTCCCCAGCTCTATCTCCAATAGAGAACAACGAATAACCTCGGAAAGGAACCCAACGAGGACAGACAGATGTGCACTCTTTGTACATACACCAATACACTCACGGGAAAATACAAGTACAGTATTTGTGTCGAGAATGTAAGAGGAGCCAGACTCTGCTCCTTCTTTCTTCTTTCGCGTGACTCAAATTAAAATACCCTCCTCCCCCCTTGCCCGTTTAGTTCAAGATTCAGATATATATTTTAATGCACAGATATATAGGCACACGCTCGTGGACAATGTCACGATCTCGTAAGAGTAAAGACCGATTTCTCGTGTGGCGCCCGCTGTGATGGAGTAAGTTATGTCAAACTAAACGACAAACGAGCCGTTATTTTTACATACTCGCTCCTTCGTACGGAGTTGGTTTGCTTTCGTGTGACAAGAGTTTGGTATACTGATCGAGGGATCTGTTAGGGACAACTAGGCTAGATTTATTAATTTACTTGTAGAATGAATAAGTATTGCTACCTTTCAAAGCATGAGAAAATTTTTCAAATTTTAAATGTAGTTACGTTCATTAAATTTAGAATTTAAAAAATCAAGTTATTTTCTCCAAAATTTTTATTGTGATTCAAAATTCAGTTTTCATTAATGTTATCGGTATAACTATTGATTTTTTTGACATATATGGCCATAACAAGCTATATATAAGAATAAAAAAATTAATTTATTATAATATTTTTTTTTTCTAGTAATTTTATCGTCTATTAACATTTATAAAGTAAAAATTAGTTCAGTAGTTGATTAAACTAAAAATCAATGGCAGGTAATCTTTTTAGAAGAATTAAGAAAATCATTTAATTTCATAATTTATTTTTCGATATCATATTTTCATAATCACAATTCATTGATAATATATCATTTATAAATTATATCATGAGAAATAACATGGATAATTTTTTTTTACTAAAAAAAATTCACTATAAAAAAAATAGTGACATATTTTAATAGAATAACAAAGTGATTTTTATTTTAGAATAAAACTTAACTATTTTTTTAACTAAAAAAAAAAAGTTTTGGAAGTTAACTTTTAATTTATTTTTTAGATAAATTAATTTCAAAATTATATTTACAATTTGTAGCTTCTTTTATTTACATTAATTAATTACCTAAAATGAATGATTTGTTTGAATTGTCCTCATTATATAAATTATAACACTTGCTCTAGGGTCGTTTAATTTAATAAATTATCTTTATTTTAATTTAAAAATGATTAAAAAAATTTTTTTTCACTATTTTGTCTATTGAATTGTAATAATTCAGAGATCATGAATAAAAATTTCTAAAAGTTGTTCATCATTTAAATTAGAGTATTTTTTAAACATTCTGAAAATTTTCTTTTCAACTGAAGTTATAGTTAATTGGTTGGAACTTAACAAAAATTGATAACTTTACAGACTAGTATGTCATTGTTTATTTATAAAATTCCAATCAATTATTTTGGTTTAAATAAAAACTAGGATTGCAGCACCTCTGATACGATTTTAAGTGTAAGTATATAAATATAAATATAAATAAAATGAAATTAGAGTGTGTAATAATATGATAGACGGTGGAGGGATTATCCGTAGTATTATGTGTACATGTTATGCGCTGTGCTATATGAAAGTGATCGCAGAAGTGAGTAGAGAGCGGCAGTTTGTCAGTCACAGCCGTTTATTTACGATTCCACGACAACGACAGAATTATTATCGAGCGACGTCATAAATGTCAGATTGCACACACGACGAGCGAAGCCTGAGAAGTAAGAAGCGAGATAAGAGATGCGAGAAAGAAAGTGAATATAAGAGGTGGTGAAAGACCAAGTACAAGTGCCAGAAGTGCTGGGAACAGTCGCGGGTCTTCACTGAGTGGCAATAACTGTCCGAGGAGCCTTCAAGTTCCCTTGCTCATCTGTAAATATCACAAGTCTCTGTGGTAAATCAATCGTTACTCTGATCTCGCTCAAGAGGATCTTTGCTTCTGATCTAATTTCTCCGAGCAAGGTGATGTACGGCTTGATCCAATTTATCTTTCGCGGATTCCATCTCTCGTGTATTTATAATTCTCAAGTACTCTCTCCATTTTATAATTATTATCTGTAAATTGACTTTTTAAATGTTGTTATTGTGATTTGAAAGAAACAATTCGAGTTTTAGCAGTATCAAACAATAATAATAATCTTCAATAAAAAAGAACTAGTATAATTCTCTATTTATAAACATAACTTTTTATACGGCAATTATTATTGTTGAAGAAAGTGATTGTTGTACTAGATAATTACATATAAATTTTATAATGTCAAATATTAATTCATAAAATTAAGAATATAAGGATAATTTTCTGACGGACATTTTTTTTGTTTCAAAATGCATTTCTATAGTGAAATTAAACATCATCAAAAATGTCCTAACCCAAATTTATGTCTTTGCATTGTTTGATATTTATCTCGGCGACAGTCAAGTTATTTAAATAATTACAATAATAAGGAAAATTTTGTAATGGGTATTACTTCTGATGTTATTACAGGTACTCATTATATTTTTATGTATATTTTTATTTTAGAAGGAATTATTTCAGTTAAATTTGGTAGCATCAGAAAAGTTTTAATCTGAATTTCACGATTTTGTAAATTTTTTATGTTAACTTTGTGAAAGAGTTTTAAATAGTTTATAGTGTATTGGTTTTATAAATATGTCCATTAAATAATTGATAACTGAGCCTATGATAGCAATATTGTTTTTAAAATTTATTTTAAAAGCACCCAAGTTTATGTGTATTTTAATAAAACATATTGAAAAATTACTAAGGCAAACGTCTATTATTGTTAATTGCACGTTAAATGCACGTTGCTATACTCATGAAAAAATTAAGAGAAAGTATTTTGAACCAAAAAATTATTTCAAAGATATTGATGATGAATAAAGTAGAAAAATTCTTGAGCCAAGTAAAATTTACTCAGATAGAGAAAAATTTCTTGGCTTAAAATTTTTTGCAGCTTGACTCAAGATCATCAAACTTTTCTTGGTTCAAGATTTTTTCTCTTGAGCCAAGTTAACTCGTTTTCTGTGTAGTTAAATATTAAATGAGTACCTGTAATAACATTAGAAATAACCAATAATTTTCATCATGTAAATATCTATATTTAGAATAAATGTTAAGACTTGGTTGACGATGATGTAATTAAAAAGTTTGGGACTAAATTGTTAGAGAATAGGGAAGAGATATTGAAGTAGCTCTTCGGACGATACAACAATACTCGGTTTGCGAAACACGTCTCAGGATTGAGTCCGGCAGGTTGGTGGCCGCAGAATCCCCACGGGTGACCAGCCGTTACTTCCCCATCAACAACAATCTCCGAGGATGTACTCTGTTATTCTGTTAGTGTCTTAACGGAAGCGGCGACGGAGGTACCGAGCTAGCATAATGCCAGGTTCTAGCTCTTGGTTCCTCTATCCTCTGTCCTCTGTATACCTTTACAACACGTTGTCCACTATCACCACCGAGAACGAGAATGAGAACGAAGGACGTGCCCGTGGACGGTCTCTTGCCAGCGTCCACTCTCGCCAGTAATTAAACAGCCACGAACCGGGAAAATTGAATCAGTCCAAGAGACAAGGGAACCTCGACGCAGGGTGACGGCCAACTAGCCACAACTATAGCGTCTATACTCTGATGTTGTAGTGAGAGCCATCGAGACCCTCTATCTCGCTCTATATCTATATTCTATATTCTATATTCTCTATACGTTCGCGAAGGCTAGAGAGAGGGCGACAGTGTAGGGCAGCCTGAGGAACAACCAAGGGGTGAGTCTCGATGAGGTGGGTGAGTAGGGTCCCGGGCATACCACATCACATCGCTGTTGTATTATATACTGTCGTCGTCCGAACGACCGAAGACTTTCGACTGGTTGGAGACTCTGAGACTGGAGACCATTCTTGGCCACCACGGAGTCTAACTAGGACTAACTTCCTACGTCCTAAGTGCTAAGTTTTACCAAGATTATCCTCAAGTTGACATTCACAATGATCTGTCAGATCTTGATGGATTTTTCGTTGTTTTTTTCTTTAGAAATACAATTTTTGGGAGAATGCTTATTAAAGTGTTAATCAGTAGAAATTTTTAACCATACGCTAATGAACCATGGTAAAAAATAAAATTTTTTATCAGTGTATTACAAAAGTTCTATCACGGAATTATTTTATTATTGATTTAGATAGTTGTAAAAAACGTATTTGCAATTAACTAAAAAAGAAATTCAATAAGAAATTTTTTTTTATAGTTGAACATTGATTTTTATTAAGCATTTGTTTTTAATTTTTTATCTAAAAAAATAATAATACTAATTATTATGATAATAACTTATTTATCTGTCGTAATGGAATCATGGTGCTCCAACATCTAAATTCTCAACAATTTAGTTATTATTCTCAACAATTAGCCTAAAAAAAAATTAACATTTAAAAACTCTAATTATACCGAAAAAATTGAAAAAAAAATTCAATTATTGAATTATCAATTAAATACTAAGTACATGATACTTTTTTTTTTTAATTTTAATAAGTTGAACGTGATTAATATACAGTTTGTCTCCATGTAAAATTCAAAAATTTTCTTCTACTGGTCGCTGACAAATATTCAAACTTTTATTTTTATTTTTTTCTTGTTGAAAGCTTACATAGACATTTAACTTGTATGTGAGCAGTGAGATTGAAAAGTGTAGTCCAGATACGTGATTGATAGATATTGATGGTCTATTAGGCATGAGGCTTGTTCTCGAAAAGTAAAGGGAGGCGATGAAAGCCCGCGTGGATCTTAGAACCACATGTATAGCACTGGAAGATAAAGTAGTGAGTGACGAGGGTCATGGCACTACTCGCGGCATTTGGTGAATTTCCGAGGAGATAAAAATCCAAGAGTTTGCTCAGAAATTTATATACTTTTTATTTTAATCAATGAAACTGACCCTTTGAATTTAATTGGGTGTGCTTGATTTCCTAGTACGCGTATGTAGTATATAGTATCATATAGATGAGTATGGACGGCGGGTCATTATTTTTTTTGTTGGTATTCCCAAGTTTAGCCAGCCAGCAATGTCGTAATTGCGTGTTTGAATGTACCTGAGCTAATGCTTTACGAAATGGGCTCGCCGTTTGTGAAATTGCGCAAAGAAAGATCGAGGTTAATTTCCGGAATACAAGGGTGAACGAGCAGCGGATCGACTTTTCGCTCGGTCTTTTACGAGCTGGCTCTCTCACCCCTGTCCCATTATACAGTATACTATCCTCGAACAACTACCACTGGGTAGGACTTTTATTCACCCTCTGGTTCTCGTCTCCTCATCTGCTCCTCTGCCGGCATTTCTTCGGGATTCATCGAAGGCACCCTTCGTTACGGCCCGGGTTCTAATGAAAATATAACAGTTCCTATGCCGCGGAGTTCGTCTAGCGCCTTCTGGCACAGCGCATCAACCTGACACATAAACTCTTATTATGCTATACGTTACCGAGCTGGGGCGCTAATGGACCCACAAGTCAGCTCAGGCATTCTACAACCAACAGAACCTCACCACTGCTTCTTCTACTACTACTGCTACTGCTACTGCTGGTGCATTCAACGGCATGTCTACTTATTTTATATTTAACCGTCGTAAAGAAGAAGCTACTTACCGGACGCGAAAATATTTAATAATAAATTTACTAACATAGTACCCAGCCCTCTTTCTCGTTCTACGCTCTGGCTTTAAACAGTATCACGGAACATGCACCACCGATATGCCCCCGCTTCCGAGATCCGAGATCCCTGGGTCTTTAGTACATGTTAGCCTTGAGTAAGCTGCTTTCAGGGAATCTGACCGACAACCATTATGTTATGGTCGTCTACTACGTGTTTATATTAATTATTTCCTCCTGAAAGATTATCATTTTTTCGGTGGAATTAATGTTAGCTGCAATTTTAATAATTATTTCATTCAAATAGAGTTTTAAGAAAATTCGCAAGTTTTATATCCAATCTTAGAATTTTTAATTTAGGTTAACTTATGGAACTGAGTCATCATAAGAATGCCAATTTGTAAAAAAAAATAGACCCCATATATACTTTTCCTCTATCGGCTGTTCTGTTTCAAAACTCAGTAGCTGCAAAATTTTAGACTTAATTATTTTCACAGTTGTTATTTTTTTATTACTTTTGGTAGCTACTTAATCAAAAAATAAAAATGTTTTTTATTTTGGTAATTGTTATTTTACAATTTAATTTAAAATTAATTGTAACTAACGATAAAAATAAAAAAAAAATTTTTTAAATATATCAATTGGTTTCAAAGCCTTAAATAATTTTTTCATTCCAAAATTTCAATTTTTTGTTCAAAATGATCATACTTTAAAATATGAATAAATTGAAAACTTATCTCATATGAATAATAAAGTTCTTTAACGTTAATCTGAACAATTGTGAACTAATTTATCAAAAATCATTGAACAAATAAAAAATTAGTTTCAAATGAATGATTTATATGTAATACGTGTAAATATCCATTATTACCCGATCACTGACGATGTTGGTAATCACAATGGCATGGATGATTTGAAAATTACTCGAGTGAATGAATGATGAATTTAAACAATGTGAATACCAATAACAGAAGCAGCATCACCAGCCGTAATAGATAATAGATATATTATTATCATGATTATTGTTGTTGATATTACACTATGTAAACGTTGGCCTAAATAGTTTGGAGCATGTATATATAAAATAGATATATAGAAGGAGTGTGGAGGTGTGATGTACGGTTCAGGTGTGTATGGGTGTGTTGGTATGAGTGATATAAGAGGAATGAATCGATTGGACGACAAAGTCGAACGTGAAAAGCAAATCGATATATCGTGGAAACGTATATTAATAAATTTAGCGAAGGATCGAGCCACGGGCTGTGTGTATGCGGGTGTATGAAAATTACAAAGCTATTAATTATGAGGTACAATAAATTAAGCAGCCGAGGCCATTATAGAGCGCGAGCTCCGGTGAATTGTTGGTAAACTTGGTCCAAGTACGCAACACGCCGGAGCTCGGTCCAACGCGCGGCTCACCAGCCATATAATAATGGTTGGTTAGAATGCTAATATATGTCCGGACGACGCTGCCACCGGGGGACCTTGCATCATCGGAGGACCCAACTGGGCACTCGGCTGTTTCTGGCCGGACACCGCATAATCTACACCCGAGACGTTATTACTCCCTGAGACACTAAAACCCCTTATTTTGTTCCGCCACCCCGACGCCTAAGTATAAGAGTACCAGCACCAACACCACTACCTCCCATATTCACATCCACGTCCACCAACGGTAGCATTCTCCTCGTTCTGCCACTGCTGCTACTGCTGCTTCTCAGACCACTGAATTCTAAAATGCCCCTGGGACTAATTGCCAAGGTCGATGAGTGCCCAAACTTTCTCATTCCCCGGCTAGGTATATGTATATTTATGTCCAGGCGTAGATGATACTTTCCCAGTAAATCAAACCCGTCTCGGAGGCCAATATCGCCGCAACAACTAATGCTGCTAAGGTGGCCTTCTGTGCTTCCATCAATCATCGAACATGGATGTACCTATCAACCATGGTTTCTGTAACAAAAGTTTTCTGTTGTGCAAAGAATTTTACACTTCATTTTTTGTTTATCATTTAAAATCAATTTTGTCATTTGTTTTTATATAGACACGATAAATTATGTTTTCCCTTTCAACCATCAATATCATTGTACTAATTAGAAAATTGTTTAACTGCAGAATTTTTAGGAGATGATTTAGATAGTCTAGTTAGTCAGAAGTGTGATGCGTATAATACATATTGAATTGATTTTTAGATAATGATTATTAACTAATACGGTTTACGAACATCTAAAATTGTTCATATTTTGAAAGGTAACAATACCTATCTACAACCAAATTCAGAATGAACAAATTTTGCTAGTGAATATAACCATTTATTCGTCAAAAAGTTAGCCGACATATAGAAGAGTACATGATTTATAGTGATAAACTCTGGTAAGTGTGTGACAGAAAGATTGGTTTACTTCTCAACAGTGACTGTGTTCTGATGGCAGTAGCGGAATTACATTTGTTGTTGCGTGCTGGAGGTTTAGATGGTACCGAGCATACCGGGTTTACACGGAGGACGACAGGACGCATAATATAACGGACGTGCATAAATCCATGTGCCAGTCAACAATGTGCATAAATACTGGCCCCTTGTAACGTGGTTCTGCGAGTAGGCGGGGTGGGTGGCGAGGTACCGTCCGCTTATATGGAGTACCGGTAGACGACACTCGTCAGTAGGCGGGGAAGGATTAACCTCCAGCATAATTGTATACGGTAGATGTTTTGAGGGTAGGCCGAGCCACCCACCCTTTACTCTTACCCTACCCCTGTACTGACTATAACCAGGAGCAACAACTATGCGGTGTCGCAGTTCCTCACTCGGGCAAGACAGCTGCGGTTATGCTCATTCGAGGTCGACGACAGTACCGCTGTTTCGGCCCTCCACCCGCCAGGAATCCCACGAATTTCATTTAAACCATCCATAGTTAGTGAAGTTTAGTCTGAAAAAATAGCCATGATTCCTTTTTATTCGTGTGACAATGCTGAATTCCCGCCAAAAAATTTTTGGTGTGGTCTGATATGAAAATTGACCATTAAAGTCTTATATAACTACATCATACCCTATCAGGACATGGCTGTATGCTTGATATAGCTTTATAAGTCCAAATCAAGCATGATTTGGTTGTATATGCCCTTATATAATTTTACCATCACAAATAGTATTAAAAATCTCCGACAGAGGGTGTTTGATGATTGAATCTTTTCTTTACAAGAGAGTTAAGTTTAAGGCGTTAAGTTACCAATTTTTATTTAACACAACCTATTAAATAATGGACAAATTTCAAGAAAAAATTGAAAAATTATGATGAATAATTTTTTTATTCTCATATAGAGTCGCATGTGGCCATGTATGACCAGATCAGGCCGTATTAGAAAATTTTTTAACGAGTTGTCTCAAAGTTTTGAATCAGCTGAACTATTCCTTGAAATCTACGGGTATGTATGTGTATATGTGTGTTTATTGGTATCCAACTAGAAGTTTCCGAGGGGACAATAACGATAACGACAGGGGCGTAACGAGAAAAGGAGATTCTGGGAGGCATTGTCTCGGGAGACCTTCGGCGTCCGTAAATACACAGATATACGTTTCAATCTCCGACGTAATCCCGGATGGGCGATGGTATTAGAAAAGTTTGTTTGGCTGTACATCACCTTAGTTCCTTAGCAAGCTTAGTAGCTTCCAGCTAGATGTCGGATTTTTCTTTCCTCGATGTAGCCTTCGATCTTTCAGAGTCCGTCCTATTCGCGACTGACCAACATGAGAACCAGCCGTGATTACTACTGGCTGGGAACCAGAATGTACGATCTTCGGTGTGCTGACCCTCCTTCCTCAGTGCTAGTCTGGATATATTTTTCCTGGAAAAACATAGCCGAGCTAAAGGAGCTAAGAGACACTAGGGACCTCACCAACCTTACCGATGCAGCCTCAGGTCACTACGGATCCAATTTTGTGGTCCTCATCCTCAACATTGTGCCGTTTCTTGCTGATGAGAGAATTTATCTGGATTTTTTGATGTTTTAAAGTTGCTTGTTAATGAATATGGGTCATCATTTCCAGGCAAGTAATTGAAGAAATTTCCTCGTCCAACCAGAATCCAGTGGAGGATACTTTATTAGCCATATATCTGTAGGAGTTTCTGTTGGTCAAGCCAAACATGAGTTGGCATTGGCATTGCAGTGTATACAATATTTATATTATCCCAACTGGACCGTTGGGCGATGGGTGGTAGGCAGCATGGACGTGATTGCAATCCCGTTCATAGATCTTGGGGTATACGGTCGAGCGTGACTCTACACCACTCTTGGGACATATCAAAACCACTGGATAGCTTGTACCGTCGACGACACTATCATAATATTTTCAGATAAACCAACGATTCCCTGTCCAACCCTCTTGAGTTGGTTGCGCTGGCTCTGCTCAGGCGTATCCCCCGCCACTCGTTCCGGGATATCTATACCTCCAGCGACGAAATTATTTAACTTTATAGAGACTGCCGAGAGACTAAAGATAATAGGATTGTCTAGTAAAAATGTAAGTTAAATAGACAAAAAGAGTCAAGTAAATTTCTTAGATTTCTTCGATTCCTGTTAAATAATGTCGAATAGCGAGAGAGCAACCAGAAAGGGATGTATAAAGTACAGTAACGGTAGCCAGCCGAGGGGATGGTAAATGAAGCGAAGCCAATCGTTTCATTGCATCAATAGTCGTACCGGAGTTATACCAACTTTCTTGATAAATCCCGTTTACTTAGTGCTATAACATAACTTTACAGCAGAATGGTAACCCCAGCTATGTAAGAATCTAGGAATTGCGATTTGTAACTTTAGATGAGGTTCCCGCTTCAATCCTATCTCTCTATATTCTTTCTTATTTTATTTCTTCCCTGTTTTTTAACTCATTCATTCTTTCATTTCCTCGACGCTACTCCAGATGAGACGACGATACAATTATTTCCCAATCACGTAAATTACACGGATCAGCGAGTCTGATGAAATTAATAATGAGAGGATTGAATTTGAGTGGACACTGAAGTAAATTCCGTGCGCTATCTCGGAGCTGTCACCCACCACTGTACTATTACAACTAAAAAAGATCTGAAAACGGTTGACTTTGCAGGCCATCCCTGGAACTTACTGCTATACATGAGTTCAAAATGCTTGAGAAATTACAGATTCTGAAATTTTAAGCTCTTCGAGTATAAAAACACAACTTTTATACTTTTTCGAGCTCGAAAAGCTCAAACTTTCGGAATAGATAATTTTCAAGTGATTTGATCATTGATTTTCACAGCAGGAAGTTAAAAAGTTGTAACCAGAGTGCACATCAGTCTTTCAGCACTCGTAAGAGCTTTCGACAAATTGGCATTCTTCTTTGGACGGTGAGCGTGCGAACATTTGACGTCCGTTTCCTTTGAATGAAATCGGAGCTACCCGAGTGAAGTGATCTTCGTCTGCGATCACCGTTTACGGCACCTCTCCAGTTAACCGTTCACAGTGGCATTGTAAGAGACTAATTAGTCCGAGCGCGAGATCCAGGAGCTAACGGATTTAATTAACATTCCTCACTCGCTCACGACCAAAGGATCCTTCTTGTTCTTGTTCTAGCGTTCACCTCTACTCACTATTCACAATTCACCATCAGACCATCACCATTGACCATTCACTATCACCGCCCAATGGCCGAATAGGATCCTAAACTCGGGAAATTACCTTAGGTACGCTTATCTGGTGAATTTTCGTTGTTATTTCGACGGATAAATAACAGCATGCTGAGGCTGTATCTCAACCAGAACTCTGAACAAGCTCACGTCTGCCATCATCTGGTGTGCTGGATAATGTCTCTCGCACAGCCAACAGCCAGCTTTTTCGTTTCTCCTTGGCTTGGGTCGGGTTGGCTCTAACTCACCGCCTTCCAGAGTAAGAGTAAGAGTAAGGGTGAGAATGAAGACGAAGATTAGGGGAAGTCGTTTACTATGTCTTTCAATGATGACGTCGTAAATCACTTGACGCATCTCGGTTAAATTAAATAGAATAAAAAATAATAAAGTTAAATTAAAAGTTTATTTTTCAGATAAACAGATTGGATGTGAGCTGAATAAACCACTAGATTAAATTCGTCTTCTATTTCCCTCGAAGATTGAATTAGAATAATGCGGTGATAATGCATTTGGACGATTAATCATGACAAACGATCTCGCTTATCGGAAGTGACGTTAATTTCACAGGAATAATTGAGACCGAGTAATCGATCGACGTCACCTGAATAAGAGACCGAAATGCCATTTGAGAGTCATTTGATTCGTCTTGGTGAGATATATTCAGTACTTACAACCTCGCTGACTGCTGAGGGATCATCGATTTAGCTCGCGTGAGCTCCGCCAGTAAATGATTCGAAGGAATAGCTCCAGAAGCTTTCGGATGACAGTCCGATTTGTCAGTCCTCGTGGTGCGACGATTCTTCAATGAATCTCCCTCGAGTTCTGAGCACGCGTCTTATTTACTCAGCTTTTTTACATCACAACGTAGAATATATGACGAGAGCTTTTTTCCCGTAGAGATAACTTTTTTTTTTAGAATTTCATTAAACACAAATTATTCGGTCTTTATTTTCCGAGTGCGACACATAAAAATACTTTTATAGCAAACAAGTTGGATAAAAAAAAGGAGGAAAAAAAGGTTACGATAATATTGGTGTAGAGTGTGATGTAGAAGGGGCCGGAGGATGAGGAGGCAGCAGTACCACCAGAGTCGAGGGAGAGAAAAGTGGGACGGCATACAGCCTCGATAAACAACGGAACAGCATTGACTCGGGGGATGAGTATCTACCCCTCTCGTATCTGCTGCATATAAATTCGCAACACTTGCAAATAACTGTTGTGCATCGTGCGATCGACGGCGCCACGTCCGGAAAAGGTTCACAAGAATTATTGTATTGAAATTTATGCAAAACCACCCATTCGAATTTTATCTCTGGAAATTTAGTAAAAATAATAACTCTATTAAATCTGAATTTAATCGTTAAATTCGAGTGCGCTGAACGAGGTAAAAAATTTTTGCGCCCTCCCCCTCCTCCCACCATACGCAGTTACCCGCGGTATGCACTCATATGTTGTGCAGCCACTGCCACTAGTTTTTATGCTCACTAACACACTCACAGACTTGCGCATAAATCTGTGAGTAGTATGTAGTAGCTTTCATTCTTTGTACTAATTCTTTTCTTTTCTCGTGGCAGCGCTCCCTTACAAAGCCGCCCCTCACACCGACAGTCGTGATAACTTTTTCTTTCTCCGCGTGTACGACCAAATTTACGCCAGTCTGAGAATTAATGTATGACAGATTTGTAGTTATTACGAAGGCAAGCTAGCAAGACCGAGACAGAGGCTGAAGCTGCTCAAAAGAATAAGATAAAGAGAGAAACGGTGGTCGTTGAAAGTACCAGCACCAGCACCAGCAAGTAGGCGAAGAGTAGTCGCGTCTCTCATTTTTCTCCGTCTCGCTTGTGTTGAAGTAAACGCCAGGCATTGAGGCAGTAAGATGGCGGCGGAAGTGAGCCCATTACTTATTATAACTGCTTGGCGAGCCGGCGAGCGAACGAGGAGCCTGTCAAGCATCCATCATCGCGACGAATGGCCTCCCTGCCAATAACATCCGCCGTCATCGCCAACTTTTCGCGGCCTTTTCACATTATTTATTTGTGTTAATTTTCTTCGAGATGGCAGCAACGAGGCGCTTCTATTTATTTATTTTGCTAACTGCCTCCGAAGTGCTTTCGTCAATGATGTTATCATCATCATATTATGATGATGATGATGATGATGATGAGGACAATGATGAGCACAAGTACAACGATGGTCAGCTCTGATTACATGCCCTGTTTGGTTAGATAGGGAAGATGTGTGCTGTGTGTGAGGCAAACACATTAGCAGAGTACATAGGTGTGTGAATATATCCAGTCGCTGAGGAGATATTCACGGTAAGCCGGTTAGACTGGGCATATGGCAGGACGTATCTATATTGCTGCCGGGACAGCTGGAGTGACTCATGGCGGATTACAGTGATTGCTTGTTTATGGTCATTAACATCCTCCTGGTACCATAACTACTCTGCATGCCGGGCTGTCCCATCAACCACTGTGCCTACCAGCTACACTATACATTCAAATCAACATACTATACACTCCATATCTAATATAATAATACAATATTGCCTAATCCTCTAGTTAGAGATTAATATACATCCTAATTACACACCACACAAGTTTCAGATATTTATTACGTTATTTTAGAGAAAAAACTATTTATTTTCATTTTCAGATGTTTGGTCCTTTAATTGGTACAATATTTTCGTTTAAATACGAACAAAAAATAGTTACTTTTAGATTACACAAAAATAAAATTATTATTGGCCTTATTTAATTATGGTCAGATAATAAAACTGACTTTTACATGATTAAATAATCATAATATAGTTTAAACATCTACTTATTGGAGATGGATAACAAAAATCTTGTTTGTTATCCTACAATCGTCATTTTTAATAAAAATTTCTACCCTTGCCACCTATACAGAGCCCATCATCCCCTAGAGAAAATTAATTCCAAGCAATGGAATCCATAAAACTAATACCAGGATAAAGAGTCATTGAATGATGTCAAGTCTTGGGTGAATAAGTCGTCCGAGAATGAGGATTAGGAGACGAGCGTAAATTCCCATAGGACGCGGACACGGACAGTATATGTCCAAACGTGAGCTGTAAAACAGTGTATAGGATGTAACGGAATCCAGAGTGGAATCGGCAGCGATCCGTGGAGGCATTTAGCGGTGCTGATTGATGAAAACGGTCTGGATTCCTGGAGCAATAGCTGCCGGGTGGTGGCTGATGGCCGGTGGCAATTATACCTAGCTAGAACAGTACGCACTCTCTGGAGTGTTCGAACACATAGATCCCTGGGATGCGGTCATTCTATCCGGGCCGGCGCTTGGCATACGATCGCAGTAACACTAATACTGTCGAAACATACGCGTAACTCGTGTGGGAACGGGTGTAGGGCAACCCGCAATGTCCAACATCCCAACATCCGGTTGACCGTCGATATCGTCAACCATGAGGATGCACCCACCCTTACGAGCCTTGATTGCCTCATTGGATCGCATTATGCTAAGCCCATTATCATAATTCAGGGATTTTTAAAGAGCTGAGCCGCAGAACACGCTTCGGTGATTGTCACACGCGTTGTTTTGGCTTCGTTCCCGATGATCACCAGTCTGGTGTCCTTCTCTGTCCATGCAAGCCCTCAGTCCTTAGTTAGTGTCCAGTTAAACGATCGATGCACACAGTGATCATGATGATGATGATGATGATCTTGGTAAAAAGCAATAACAATAAACTCATTAGCAGAGCACCGCAGTCGCAAGAAGGGAGTGTTAGATGGTAATAACACCCACCACCCTTAGAACCTTGGTTGTAACTTGCCCAGAGAGGTATAAGGGTATAATTGTCGAGCATAACTCAAGGCGGGGCAACTTAGACGTGCACGGTGATGTACGTATGGTTAGCCGTCTACAAGGAAATGCTTGGAGAATACTGCAACTATAACTATCCGCCTATACATATGCATGTGTTTATGTTTATTGTTAAGAGAAGGATATACTGGACTGGTCCGCCGCAGGAGGAGGAGCTCACGGCTGGTTATTCATTCCAATGTCATCTTGACAGGAAAAAGTTTTAATGCTTTTGCAAGTACCATCACTAATCTTGAGTTATGTTTCATGGCTTGAATTTATTCGGAAAAATTATCCAATAAAAGAATCAAGAATTTACTTGGTATATATATTTTTATACTGATATGTTGTTATGGAAATGTTGGATCATATTTATTGACGTCGACAAAATACCAATGAAAAAATTGAAGAACATTTTAAAAATAAAAAAAAAGAACATTTTTTTTACTATAAAATGTTATTTTTTCCTTCGAACATTTAATCTTTAAAATTTTTTAATTAGCATTAAGTATAATCCAAGTGACTAAAATTTTTAATTATTATCAATAAAACGTTTGAATTAATCGATTAGAAAAAAAAGTATGAATTCTCTATTACTGAGTTTAGAAAATTAAGAAGGAACAAAAATTTAATTTCGTGAATTCATGACCAAACTAGTACAGTTTGCATAATTATAAAATTAACAAATTTTTTTGTATTTTGAAATGTAGCAACATTTATTTATTATTTTTAGAGTAATTAATTTTAGCAAGTAATGAATATTTTAAAAGGATTTATCAAAAATTTTAAACTTTCTTGACGCAAGTGAAATGTGCGAATAAATAAATTGATATTGGAGATGGTGAATAAAGAGCTGTCGTAATAATGATTTAATTGACAGTCAAGAGATGACAAATTGCTTGGTTAAACAAGGGAGCGAATAGGCAGCCAAGTTGTGTTGACGGTAAGTGTACGTTAAAGGGGAGACCGAAGGTAGATACGGGAGTAAACGAGACACGAGGTGGAGGTAATCACTCGGTGATGTACTGGACCGAACCGCAACGCACATACACAAACGACACACTGATGCAGGCAAGCTTGGTGCACCCTACTCACTACTCACTATAGACTACAGACTAGACCATACACTATTCACTATTCGCTATCCGCTATTCTGTAGCAAAGTGTGTAGTATAGTACAGTACAGTACAATGCCGCCACACGTTGCCCAGGGTGGCACACGAGTATTAGAGCGATTGACTGCCGGACGTAACCCGTACGTGGCGGCCGGTAACACGTGTAACATACTGCCACCATGTATCTTCCTCGATTCACGTGTGTTTACGTGCATTCTCCCAGCCTCGAGCGTTCCCCTATCGCGTTCGCACATTCCCAAGGCTGCCACAAAAAATAGTCTCCTCATGAGTGAATTTAAATCCTCGTATGAAACAATAACCGTCAGGACAAATGCTACAAAATAACAAAAAACAAATCAGCTTATTTTTAAATTAAAATTTTTATTTTTTTTTTTTATCTATACTAATGATATAAAGAGAAAAATTCTATCACTGCTGGGAAGCTGCACTATCCCCGGGTGACATAGGCTATATTAAATTTTCAAAAAAATTAAGGATCTTTACTAAAACTCTGATTTTTGTTAAATACCCGTGCGAAGCCGGGGCAGACTGTTAATTTTTAATATATTTATGCGGTATATCCAAATTCTATGATAACAATATATTATGTGTATCTTGTCAATTTTTTAACATAAGGGCACAAAGTATAATAAAAGTCTGGTTAATTAAAAAAAAAAAAAAAAACTCATTCTAGATTTTTATGTAAATATTACATCAATAATTAGAATAAAAATTGTAATTGATGAAAATGAAAGAAAAGTATAAAGAATTAAAGAATGTGATAAAGAATTAAAATTACATTTTTATCTCTGATTTATAAAATAAATTACTGTAGAATCATGATGAATTTTATCAGTTATTAATCTCATAAAATTGAAATTTTAATGTTAAAAAATAATGATAAAAAAAGTTTAAATGTTATGTACAGAGTATATGTATTTAATTATACGTTTGAATAAAAATTTTTACAAAGGAATTTGTATATTTATCTAAAGAATCGTCATTTTCAAACACTATCAACATCTTTCAGACTTCTTATAGAAACATAATCGATAAAGCAAGTCAGTAATAAGATATCGGAGTGACTTTCAACTATATTCAGTTATAACAAACAATGCTTACTTTGAATGGCAAGTATAATGACTGCTTATAAAGGTATGAATAGGAGTGCAAATTCTATTCTTGAGGAATAAATTTTACAAAGGAAATCAAAGTAGGGATGATACTAAACCCAGCGGACATTTGATTATTTTTTGATTTTATTTAACAAATAAATTTTTTCAAGAAAATTTGCATTTATAGTATTTTTTTCTCACGTTAAATTCTGTTCCTATATTTTTTATAATTATTAATTCAAAAATTTCTCTAATTCTATAATCTAACTATTTTAATCTAAATAATTTATTCATAAAATGAAGTTTCGCATTTCTTAATTAATTAATTAAAATTTAATAATTAATGCTAATCTTCAATAGTTTATTGATTCTTACTTTTCTGAAAATTTTATCCTGACAATCATGAAATAACTAATGCCAAGAATTATCAATTATACAGTAAAACCACTCTCATAATTAATTACCAAAAACACGAGCGAGTAGAGTTAGAATCATGAACCCCAGAAAAATGTAAATGCAATAGGTCCAAGGATTTGAAAGTATAAATCAGAGTCTGTGCGTGGAGGGACAGAGGACAGGACAGGACAGGAAGAGTCATCCACGTCTCCGTTAATTAGGAATCCTCACCCCCGGACTTTTAACAGTAGCTCACCCGACCGGCAGTGCGATATAGGTACTAGGCATTAAAGAGCGTGGGGTGAGGCTCCTCTGAAGGGAAAGAAGAGTAGCGAGATCGAGAACAGTTGGTAGTAGTAAGCGGAGGAGGAAGGGGGGAGGGGTGTCGCGATAGATCAACCGGGTGGCAGCGTTCCTTCGAAAAACATCCATAAAACGCAGTAGGGCGGACTCAGCGACAATAAACTCTACATATAAATCTTGTCCTGTGACGCCGTGATACGCTGATGGCGAGCACGATAATCTCCGAGAATGCGGGTCCCTTCTCTTTCTTCTTCTTCTTCTTCTTCACCGCTGCCACCTACTCCACTTCATCTTCTTTTACTTATACAATTTTTATTTTTATTCTATTTTATTTTATTTAAAAGTCTCTTCTCTTACCCTCTCCCTTTCTCTCTCGCCCTTCTTTCTAGATTAAACTCAGCCGTAACCTCAACCTCGACGTGCTCATTGTTATTTCATTTTTCAGAGATCCCAAAACAGATTTATTTGTCTTGAGCCGTTATTTCTGACGAGTTCACCGTTTTATTGTTTAGTAGGTTGAACAGAACTTAACAGAAGTCTTTAGTTTTGTCGAAGAATCGTCACGTCCGGATCTGAGCCATTGAATTTAAAACTCGCTTTGTTATTTATTTATATATCTGTATCTGTGCTCGAAAGGACATGGAGGAGGACGCAATTAATTTCGTTTACTCTCTTAGCAAATCGAAGTCATCCTCCTTTTCCGGGAATTAAAGTATCAGGGAGAGCCAGAGAACCCTCCAGTTGGGCAAGTAGTCTCTTAAGAGAAGTTGAGGAGAGTGAAGAACAGAATAAGAGAATAAGATCCGGTAGGCTATGGGGTATAGACTATTGACTGTAGAGGGTACCTCGAAACCTCCAGTAGGTCCCGAAGAAGAGGATAGAGGACAGGCTTTAACCCTCCCCTGGTACGGCTCGCCGACATTCGCCCGTATCTACAACCGTAACTCACTTCCCCGTGCTTATTCTCGAGAACCGTTTGTATACTTACCTCCTAAATGCCTTCAACTCTTATCGAACAATGGCGCGTGAAATTTCAACTTAAGAGTGGAGGCTTCTCTTTCGCCATCGCCATCGCCTCAATTGTCTGACCCCTTTGGTATTAACTCACTTTTTCTTATTCTTATTTTTACTTTCTTCTTTACTTTACTGCTTTTCATTATAGTTAGTCCTATTGGTATTTATTGGGAGCCATACATTATTCATTATCATAATTACGCTCAGTTATTTCGATGTGATGGTGGATATTTACGTTGTGTAGGATTTATAACTTTTGTTGGGGCTTTTTATTGATTACTGTTTCTTATTGGAAATATCTTTTAATAGACAGTGATGTTAAAGGTTATAATATTTAATTTCTGAACGTAACGTCCAATTAAATAACTATTGCTATTATTATTATTATTTAGAAAAAAAATCTAGCTAAGGGAGATTTTGAAAACAATCGAAAATATTGCATTTAATTATTGAAATAAAATTGGTATTGGAGATCAATCATCACTTAAATTTAGCAACAATACTTTTTAAGATGTTGATAAAAATTAGAACAATATTTTTAAATTATTAAATATAAAATTATAAAAAATGTTTACCATTTACTCAAACCGTTTTTTAGGAATTCTTCTACGCAACTTTAGCATATGACAGATGATGAAATAAAGAAGACAGGGAACGTTGTATAGGGACTCTATAACTTGTAGCGACATTTCTATGCTAGACGCTTCTACTAGAGAAGCCTTTTAGCAGAAGCGGTTATTTTAAATATCATTTCTATCACTTAGGCCTTATTACCCGCGGGTACCTTACATACATTTTTTTAATTGTTCACTTGAAGATAGTCTCTTATCATAACCAAAACGTTCTAATGACTTATTGCGATTTGGATTGGCTTGGCTTATTATTAACAGAATTTTAAATAATTAGATAAACGCCCAAAAAATATCACTAAAAATGACCAATCATCAGTATAAAATCCTTCACTCTTCCACAAGTAGCTAAAATAAAAGCTCAAGTGAAACCGTCGGCAGGATAATCGTCGATGTTGGGATAGATTTGTCACGCATCGGTGTCATTTAGTCGATAATGTGACGAGTATAGTGGAGGCGCTAACTAGACAGAGCGGCACTCAATTATTACCGTCAGAGCTCGTGTAGTTAAACTGGATCTTCTATCCTCGACACTCCATCCCCTGGAGCGTGCTTTCTCGTTTTGGATCTCCTTCTCTCTAACCTGCAGGGGTATCTCCAGTACCGGGTGATCTTTGTCGCACGATCCACATCAACTTGCTTCCCCTCAACTAAACACTTTACGAGCAGCGTTGCCTATACGTCGCCCAAGATCAGTGTCGTTCTTGCAGCACGCTTATCGAAAATGGCAGCCCGTTAACAGTGTACGTATAGGTAATATGACTACCACCACTACTCACTCGCTTACACCACCAGCGGCTTCCTAAGATAATACATATATACAGCGATGTATGTTTACTATAACTAGAGACGCGTCGCTGCTCGAGTGATTAAAGTGATGACGCGTGATTCAACCCGAGTGGCGCGAGTAGACCTCTCCTCGTCCTTATTTTCGTCCTCCTTCTCATCTATGTCGTCTAACAGCTACTCGTTGGCGTCAACGACTTACTCCTTGCGACGCAGAGACCAGACACTAAGCAATTACAGATAGTCACGCAACCAATCAAAAATCACTACACTTCTCGCCTCATCAATTCGATACTTATTACTTACTTACTTACTCGCTACTCGGTAATGTCTACTGCAATGCACTTGATTAACTGGTTACTGAGCTTAACTTTCGTAGTAAGTCGAAATGAGCTTACGTTAAGCTGCATGATGAGTTTTTATTGATATTGAGAGCAGTTTTCAGCAGCAGTAGGACACAAAGATAATTTTATAATGCAATATATATATATGGCGTGACAAACTATTACACTAACAATTATAAATATAAAATTGTAGGATACATTTCTCACTAAAAAAAAAAAATTAAAGAACACAAATCGGTAAATGAATCAGAAACAAAAAAAGCATCAGAACAGTCCAAAAATATGATGTATAAAATCCAATAATGCAACAACTCGAAAAAAATTTAATTGTTCATTTATTGGCTTCTGTACATGAAATTTTTAATAAATCGATGGATTGGAGTAAATTAAGTAATTCTTAAAATGTGATTAGATATATTTCAATCATGAAAATAGGAAACCATTTTTTTGTCAAACACTAATTTAGAGAGGAACGTTAACATGACTATATTGTCATTACTCAAATAAGATAAAGATATAGACAATAAATATGGCAAAATTTGGAACTATAATCAAGATTATAATCGAAACAAGTGCGATAATAACAAGACGGAAATTACGACTGAAAATAAGCTAAAAAAAATTAATCAATGAAAAAGGAAATAAATGTAGACAATTTTCACGAGCTAAAGTTTTTTCATTCTGTGGCCGAAAAAAAAGTTTGTTTTGTATTGCACTTTATATTTAGACAACAAAGTAATAACATCTTAACTAACATTTAAAAAATTTTTTTTGTGTATTTTTATCATACAAACATTTATAATCTTAAATGTTATTGAAAAAAATTTTGTAAAGTTATAAGATGACTTCGACTTAGACTATGAAATTAACTACAAGTAATTGTGTCTTTTCTTGGAATTTTTTTAAAATAATAAATTTTCTTCATCGTCTAAATTCTAATTCGGATCATTAGTTATCATTATCATCATCATTATAGTCTCACTAATTAAAACATTGGCCAAGATAGCAAACTGATACGATTTTTTCCTTGTCTTGACTAATATTTTAAACTAACGCGAAATTGTCAAAGTAACACGCCCAATAGTTGCCTCTCCTTATTGGCCATCCATCTCTCGTCGTTAAAGATTTATTCGGGCAATTGGCTGAGCAGTGTTGAACACCGTCGAGGAAAGAGTAAAACTGAAATCTCGTTGCAGTCTAAAGCTATTTTCATCGCTGTCCAATTACTCACGACCTAATTATTACTTCCGCTTGAGCTGACATCGCCAGATTCTCTCTCGTTTTCCTCTCGTCAAAACCACTTCTCTGTCTTTAATAATAAAAGTGTCAATGGATTTTAAAAACGCCAACATTGTCGAAATAGTAGCAATAATCATTATTATTATTATTATTATTATTATTATCACGATTATTATTTTACGTCACTTTATTTTTGAGATTAAATTCCAGGTCAGATTTGAATGATTAATATCAGACGACACTCTAATGTACCATTCAAAATTATTTTTATAAAGCCACATCCGGAGCGACCGACTCTGAAGTGACAGCTATTTTGTCTACCTTGTGACTAGTTTAAATTAATATTAATAACAATAATTTATCGATTTTATGGACGAGGTTAAAATTGAACGAAATAACGTCAGTATGCAGGATAATAGTCGAAAAATTTTTTCTTACATAATCCCGAAATTTTGTGAATTAATAAAGAAAATTTTTAGGGGCCCAAATTTATCCATTGCAGACTTTAATACGAAGAGATTGCAAATGCTTTCTGTTCTGCATTATCAAAAACACTACAATTAATTTACAGCGCTTGTCCCAAGAACTCCAACTGTCTTATTTCTGTCTAGTTATATTCGAGTAATACTAACTAATTAAAATAAAGATTACTAATAGAAATCGTCGGAGTGTCTCATAAATTGATTATAAATTTACACTCAATAACTGCTAAAGATAATTACTCACAATTCCTTCGAGCGATAAACAGCCACCGGGATCCGCGTACGATTGATATTTAAAAATTTTATCGACCAGTACCCAGCGTTCGCTCCGAGACATGCAACAAACTCGTAACACTTCCCCAGCTAAAAAAGCAGGGACCGAGCGGCGAGACCGAAAGAATGCCGGCAAAAAAAATAAAAAGGTATCGTGGTGAGGGAGAATTTTCGATAACGCGATAAGACGAGGTTAACGGTATGTTTGGCGAGCAGGTTATAGGTTAAACGTTGAACTAGGGGGTGCAACAGGTCGCGTGAACTTGGGTGAATTTTCAGCTCCAGGACTCGGTTGTCTGGCCGTGTACTCCCCACTGGCGCCTGCCGACCGTAGGCACCCCTTCACGGCATCATTAGTCAATGTCGACGCGAATAGCACGTGGACTTCCGCGGAATTTACCGGGAGTGTCTGCCTGTTAAGCTTTCGTACTACTCCGGGGAAATCCAACCACCGAGTCTTTTCTCTCTCAACTCACTCTTGTTCCCATACTCACCGATTAACGATTTATCAATTAATTAATTGACACACAATATACAGTAACATATCGTCTTAAATCCACGGAGGTAAATTCACAATTGATAATAAAACGGGTCGGATATTATTTCAGTGGATGAGCAAACAGCGGAAGTTTGGGTTTCGTTTGCCTTTCGTCTTCCCGGGAGTTCTGATCGCATGAGAGGCTAAGACGATAGCGAGCGATAGTATAAGGGTTAGAAATACCCGTTGAATTAAACGTGGCCTCGCCAGGTTGAAGAACAAAGCTTGATTTATTGTAATGAGTTTGCCGGAGTTAAGAGGCGGCTGGTTCACTCTCTTATACAACCCCTTTGTCTCCTCTCCTCTCTTCTCCTTCTCGTTCTCCTTATTCGAGTTCTCCTCCTCCCTTTCAATCCCTCGTTCATCCCCTGGAATAACCGCCTGGTCGTTTCGCAGCTCGATATATTCGGACTGGTGTGCTGTGGTGTGGTTTGATGGGGATTCGTTGGATCAACCCCTGTCATAAACCCTTCTTAGCGGTGAGCTCCCTCCTCACCCTTTTGAAATATGCATGAATACGTTGCATACCGATTGCGTCATTTGTATCTATGTATGTTCGCTCTTTATTCTTACATTTTTTCATTTCAACCAGAACGAGAACTAGAACTGTCTTTCTCTATTTGCTGGTTATCTGGAAAGCAGCCACCAAGGTTGCTTGGCAATAATAATTCTTATCCACGTAATAGCGAGCGTGGGGGCGCGAAAAGAAAATATTGCCGTGAATAAATATAATCGGAAAAAAAACTATATATATATATATATGTATGTGTGTGGAGGAGAAAAGGCGAACGGTGATTGGACGAGGCGTCCTCATCGAAAGGTATCGATTCTCTGCCGAAAACGTTGAATTCATTGTGAATTGACGGGGGAGCTATAACTCTCATCTCAGTTTGACATTAATGCCTCCCCTACTGTCGGTACTTGGTGGCTCACTGTAGATAGAAGGGGGTTAAGCTTCACTGGGACATATTTATGGAGAGGGCGAGATGGTATCGCGGCGGATCGTTTCACCCATCGAACCCTACACTCACTCTGCTCCAGCACCCTTCCTACCATCTACTTTGCAATTATCGGGCTTGACGTTAATATTTGACCCACGGCCATCATCCTCCAAATGTCCAAACCCACCCCAGCTCCCTTTATCTGTCCGAGTTTAAAGGAATAAACTACTGGAAAAGCGCAGTTTTGCTCGAGCAACACCAACACCATCACCACCACCATCAGGTGTACCATCAGTGTCTGTATTAGTTTGATCAGATACCGAATGGAGGCTGTGGAGGTAAGGATCGAGACGGTGGTTGTATGATTTGCGCTGGTAAATAAGAGGTATCATAGATTTCGATGGTAGCCCGCAGGATAAAGCCTTAGATTTGCGTCCGGCAGATTACCGAGAATGAAATGGGACAATGGGCGTTAGTCTGGTCGACGGCGTATAAATAAGGATCCCCAGGAAACTCTCCCTCTCTTTCTCTCTAAAGGCACTGGCTGGGAATGTATATAGCTGGAACGTTGTGCTGAGACCGGTCGGCCGTCCATCTTGGCCGTCGCCGTCCCGGTCCTTATCTGCACTCACAGCTTCGCTGGTAGACGTCCGGTGATCTAGGACACTCCACCTCCGCTCCTTCTTCCCGTTCTCCAGCTCCACACTTTCCCAGCCTTGCCTTGCCTTCTCTTAATTATACCACCCAGCTACAGCTACTGTTTTCCGGATGTCCTCAACCTCTTCTTCATCCAAATCCGAAACGAAGTTGATGTGCCACCCTGAGATATATATTTGTCGGGGAATCATATCCGGTGATGGATTGGAAATTCGTGACGATGCATTTGATGCTATTTTAAATCGAACTACCATTACCATTACAGGGCCATACATTTATGGATGTATGTATATTGAGGTTGTCCGTGGACTAGTGACCAAGGATGAGAAAACACGATCGCATATCTGAATTGAGATTAGCATCAACCGACGAGTCGATATTTACGAGCCTCGACGTCGCCGACAGGACGATCCTTCGCTGTTGTACCTTATTTCTCCTCCTCCTCGTCCTCCTCCTAGTCTCTCTCTTCTTGATCATCCAATTCTTGTCTTCTTCCCTTCTTCTTGCATACGGCAACTTGTTTCGCTTCTTGTTGACCTGCCGATCGGCAAAAGAGAGAAACAACAGTATTATCCGTAAAAAGTAAGAAGAGTATCAACTCTCATTTTTGCCGAATCTCCTAGCATGTGTTCAACGTATAAAACTGCCCTTGACCTTTGACCTGAATAATGAGCCAGTTGGATCCATTATTCATAGAATGCGTCTTGTCCCTCTGCTCCGAATCGAAAGTCATAACTTTTCTGTTACATCGTTCCCAGCGATTTATTTCATCGATGCTCCTTTATAAGATGTTTGCGCTCTCAAAAGAAACTACCCAACTCAACTTATCATTTATCCTCGGTCCTTTATCCTTTATCTTTGTTCTCCCAAACGTTTCATTCCTTTATTATTTATTTTCACTTCCTTCTATCCAGCAGTAGTTTTCTATCCCTACTTTTATTTCGAGTCAATACGCGGTGAGTACCTCGCGTTAAACCACCAAATCTGCTGGTGGGACGTGCGATAGTTGACGATGACGAAAGAACGCTCGGTGGTATAAGAGAAGGAGACAATGAACGTGTCTCGGAAGCCAAATGGAAGTGGAAAAGCTGCCAACACCTCTTTTCACCAGATCTCCTTTATTTATATTTCTATATCTATTCCCTTGTTCTCTCTTCTTGTTCCTCATCGACCGGACAATCTCGGGAATCAATACAACCGCTGTTTATCCTTATTCCTTTACTTTTATCTCCATTACCTTTATGATTTACATATTACTTCTATGCTCTATATATTTATCGGCATTGTTCTGCAAAATGTACACCAGTAAAGTGACCTCCGTTGCCTGGACCTGGATGTTACTTTCGCAACAACTCTGCAGTAATTAAACCCGTCTCTAATGCACTGTCCACTGGAATATACACTTGTCGTTGCACTTTCGTAGCTTTTGGGATGGGATGAAAGGATTTTTCATCGAATCGATTCTCAATTCTGGCTTCTATTTTTTATCTTTTATCTTTAAAATATTTTTGATATGTTTATCAAGCGTATCAATGATTTTACAATTGAATTCTATAAATTTCGGTAAAAATCAGTGCATAAAAAATATCAGCTATAAGATATTGAAAATTTCTATCATCCAAAAGACTCCTTTAAAAATCCACTTTGAAAAGTAAAAATCAAACCTCAATAATTAATTATACCGAAAAAAAATTTGAGTTTCAAAGAAAATCAAAACTGACTTAGCTTTTTTCTTTCTCTACAGTTACAAATTGTTTGAATAATTTTTTTAACCCCAAAATAAGTATCAATTTGATGGTTTCCGGAAAGTTTTTTACTTGCATGCTCAATGATGTAGACAAATTCAAATTATAAAAAGACTATATGCATGCTAGTACCGTAACACCTCCCCTCTGGTAGAGTACAACAACACGAGCAGTAAAACCTTTCCGTGCGTGTGTATACTACAAATCACCACGGGAAAGGCTATTTTAAAAAATAATAAAACAGCTTATGCAAAATGAAAGGATAATCTTTGGCACCCACGTTGTAAAACCAGAACCGAGTGTAAAGGTGACCACGCCTGTGGTCTTACTAAGTCTACCGGGTCCCGTAACGGAGTCTCGTCACACAGTTGTCTGTGCATTACAAATGAACCTTACCACTTGCCAGGCTCCTGTGAGCGGACTTCATGAAAGCTTAACTTGACTTCCACTCGCACCATCCACCCGTGCTTATCGAACACCCTCTTTCTTCCTCACGCTCTACATTCCACCCGTGGTGAGTCCCGCGTGGCGTTTGGCAAAAAGAACTGCCCTGGCTTACTAAATATTAGAGTCACCTCTGTCGTACCTGGAATTATACAAGAGGCTCCCTGGAAGAGATGAAGGTTGCTGAAACGAGCCACGGTAAAGTCTCCAGAGATGTGATGGTGAAAGCGAACTACTACTATTTACACGAGTACACAAGAGAAAAAGAAGAAAAAGATCAAGAAGAGAGCTTTCGCTGGAAGAAGAAACCAAAAGGGGATGATAGACTTAGACTCCACTGCAGAGTAACGATCAGAAAGGCCATGCTTTTCGCCAAGGGCTAAATGACTCGGCAACTAGCAGTCTAGTTGTAGTATTCTAGAAACTCCAGACTGTTTCGTATTTTGCTTTATAATTAAATGGCCAAGAGATATTTTGCAGTACCTTTCTCTTGTTACATTTCGGTCTATGCTTCCTCTAACTCTGTCCAATCACACATCTTTTGATAATTACTGCTTTCACTTAATTTAAGGAAGTATCGCTAATTTGAAAACATTTTATTAAATATTTTCAAAATTCAGACATTCAAAAATAAGAACTTTTCATAACTAATCATTTTCGAAATTATAGATATTTTAATGACGCGGTAAATAAAGTCGTCGGTAGTACACTTCTACTCATGGTTTTTTTGAGAATAAAAATATTAAGATTAATATTAAGTTTTCTATTAAGATATTAACGAAACCCTTCCTCAAAATATTTTTCCAAAAATTTAACATACTCGAAGAAGTAAATCATGTAAATAAAAGTTTTTTTTATCTTTAAAACATTTTGCAAAATTACTTAAAATAAATCTATTCAACTAAAATTAATTATAGATTACATGTTAAAATTTCGATTTTTAATAAATAATTAAACAGAAACTCTTCGTCAAATTTTATTCAAATAATTATTTCAGACGTATTTAATATCGATTGACGGCATATTAAAAATTCAGCTTTTCATCTTTACATATCTTTAATATTCAATCGACCTTAAGAAGTTTTTCATTACACTACATTTTTAAACACGGTTGTGATATCTTTTAAATTTTTTATTGAATAAAATATGGACTATGACAACATTCTTACTAATTAACTCTATTTTTTTTTGATTCCGATATTTAGAAAGACTGGAATCATGTCAATCAAGGCACGCTTTTTTTTCAACCCTCCTTATCAGCAGATATTCCATGGAATTTTTTTAGTCCAAAAATATATATCTTATATTTTTAAAATTAAAATTAATAAATAGCAAAAAAAAAAAAGTTATTCTCTTATATATTTAAAAACATTTGTTAAAAAAAATTATTATTCTTAAAAAAAAAAAATTATTCTTTCTATAAATTTGTAAAAACCTTTTCTCCTTTATACACCCTAGAACTAACCACAAATCATAAATTACAATTCATTAGTGATCCCAACAAATATCATAATGACGTCTTCTCGACGGTTCATTACATCTATAACGCCCCGCAACTTTCTAAATTTAAACTCTCTAACATTGATGCAGTCTTAGACGATCAATTCCGTCTAGTCAACTTAAAACGCACTTATTCTTGAATAATTGCTCTGTTCGATTTAAATTGGAGTTCAACTATCCAATAAATCCATCAACAAGTCAGTCAAGAGTAGTCTCTAGTCTCCTCAAGCCTGAAGACTACGGCCTCTAAGTAGTTAATATTTATGTACAGTGGGCAAATGATTAATTATCTACGAGGACGTATTGTTCGGGTGCATGACTCGCGCGGAAACAATTTATTATGGACCGGGATAATTAGCACACGAGTATTGCGTATATAATCACTTTAAATAATATAATAATAAATAATTAGCTCCCCTTCCATAGCTTGCAGAGATATCACTTAATTATGAGCTGGTTAACTTATCATTATCATTATTATATTAACATACGGCAGATACAATGTTATTGATTATCTGGGCAGTATCGGACGGATCTAGTATATTTAGTTATTTAATTCGCTTTATACCCGCGTAATTAAGAGTCTCGTTAAGATTTAAAATAAAACGTGTGTAGTAGGTGTGGATTCAAACGTATAAAGATGCGATTTGTATCGCGTATGCTTCTCGGAATCGACTAATGAGGAAAAATTCATGGCGTTGCGTCCTTATATACACATTACACATATACATGTATATATTTTCTTTCACATCAGTGAGTGAGTCAGTGAATAAAAAAATATCTTATTATGTTGGGATTACATACACGAGTCCTGACTCGAAATGTCTTTGATAAAAAAATCAATTTCTTTTAGTAGCGCCGGGGCAATTAATTTGCATGAGAATTGCAGACAGTCCTATAACCCAGAACCCCGATCCAGAGCCAGCTATCTGGGTGTGTACAAGAGGGGGTAAGAGACTTCAGTTCCCGGGTATCGATTTTAAGTGGACTGTCTGTCTGTCTCGTCAGTCTGACACATCTCGTCTTCTTCTGGACAGAAGCTTTTCACAATGTCGCGCAAGCGCCGCTCAAAGTCTTTAGACCATTTCAAGGAAAGGAGAAAGAACCACGCCAGGAGAGGGAACAAATCGAACTGTTTTATATATATGTATATATATATATATATATATATATATATATATTCTGTTCGGTCCGCTGCACCTTTACAGAGAGAATCCCTTTGAGAGTGGTTCAAGTCGATGGAAGATAGAAGAGAAAAGCTCCTCAATCTATTCCCTCGATTCGTCCCGACTTCACAACGTGTGCTTTAAAAAATACTATTCGTGTCAGCTCATACTGCAGGAATTAAGTTGTGCTGGGGTAATTTTATTCTTGGATATCGGATCATAAAAATTTCATTTAATAAAAAATTTATTTTAATTGATCCACTTATAGTGTGTTAAACAAAAATAAGTCGTCAATCGGTTGTCTTTGAGGAGGTCACGGTAATTTGAAAATATGACAATTGACGAATTTAAAAATTCTGGGGATTAAAAATAATTGAGCTCTGCTGATGAGCTTGTGAAAAATTTATCGCGGGTTATTAAAAAAAAAAAGAATTTCGTATTATTGGGATAAGATAGAAATTTGTTTGAAGAATTAATATTTAAGTTTTCTAATTTGAAAAAATCATTGGGAATTGACGGCCTTTTTAAATTTGAAAATTCTATTTTTAAACAAATTAACAAACTTTACTAAACTGAGAAGATTGATGGACGAATTATTTAACAATACCAAATATTCTAGGAAAATTTGTCAAAATTAGATTTTTAATCGAGTTAGTTCAAGAATTTCACGAACAGTTTCAGCTGAGAAGGAATGTTTTTAAATTATTAAAAAATCTGACTAGTTTGTGATTAATCAAGGTATCTATTCATAGAAAATTGTACAAAGGTTTAATGATATTCTATAACCTGCAAAATTAAATTTCGTGCATGCGAATGCAAAAATTAATTTTTTTATGAGGTTCTCCCAGCGGCGGGACTGGCTCGAAAATAAAAATAATAACCGTGAAATATACTTCCTACTTGGACAGTACTCTAAGACAATAAGCCGAAAAGTTAGCTGAGCAAACCAGGAAAAGCGTTACAGGTTATGAAGCTCAGGGGTGAAGTCAAGATAGTAATTAGGTAGCGGGAAGTTTCGAGGTTTCCGAGTTTCAAGTATTTGCATGCAACACTCTCTCCAGACGCTCACATACATACACATCCACGCATATAATATATTCATACACCGATAGATAGACTTTAACAGAAAGTTGCGTATCTCAAATTCTAACACCGGTGCACTGTAAACTGTACCTTAGGAAAATGCTCGGCACGTATCAAAATTTCGTATTGTGTGTGTATCTCAAACGTTAACGGGCAACCGTGCGAGCGGTTTTCCCATTTGACTTAACGACGACGACTTTGCAAATCCACTCCCCTACTTTTCTCTATTTACCCTTTTTTTCCTTTCTATTTTTCCTTTATTCTTCCGCAACTTTTATTTCTGTCTATTCTTCTTGCAGCCATCCAAGATCACCGCGGAATAGCTAATTCACAAGAATTCTTTCTTAAAGATAACTCTAAAAAGCAGCCAAAGCTCGCACAAACTTATAATTTACAGTAAAATAATATTTAGTCAGCAAGTCTCGACATTAAAGGAGAAAATCCCCTTAGACGGCTCAAAATATATGGTTTTTTATGTGTTTTTATAGATGATGAAGTAATTATATAATTTAGAAAAAGTACAATGATTTTATTTGAACTTTAAAGGGTACGAAAACAATTTTTCCTGTTTTTTACAAAATAGTGAAATTTTTTCGGACTACTTTAGCGCAAGGTTTTAAAGTGCTCCAATTTTCATTCTTTTTCCATTATTATGAATAAAAAAAAAATTGCTTTCTATTTTTGACTCATGCAAGAATAAGATCCACTTTAAAAATAATAACAAAGTATAAAATTAAAAATTAAGTGAGCTTATGAAAAAAAAAAGTTAAAATTTTGTATTATTTTTTTGACATTTGTTCGTCCCAAAAAAGTAGTTGATTTGTGAGAAATTTTCAGAATTTTCAGTACATTCATACGATGACAATACAGAGAAAAGCCTCAAAAAATTTCTGTTCAATCAACCAATATCTTTTAGTTTCAATTCGAGCATTTTTCGAAAATGCAGTTTTAATAAAATCGTATTTAAAATTTTAGTACGATAAATATTTAGAACTCCAATATGTAAGATAGATCATCCCTAAGTAATTAATACTTTGATTTTCTTCTCGCTAATAAACTCTCGATAGATTACACTTCTGAAATTTGAATAAAAATACGTTTCTCAGAAATTTCTTAAGGGACTCCCCCAAAGGTCTGGCTTTCTGATCTGCATTATCGAAAGCATAGTCAGTAATTTACAGAACTTGTCTTAGGATTCCCGATTGTCTTGCTTGTTACTTCGGTCTAGTCACATCCTAGAAATACAAGCTGGCGCTACACTAACTAATTAAAATAAAAATTACCAATGGAAATCGTCGGAGTGTCCCATAAATTAATTATAAGTTTACAATCGATAACAGCTAAAGATAATTATTTATTAATACTAAGATAAAAAAATCGAAGCATGAAAAAAAATCTGATCTTGAAGTTTTTAAAGAGAATTCCCCCCTAGAAAATTGGAAATAAGCGTGAGCGACTGGGACTGGAGAATAAAAGAACACTGTAGTGTCTCTGTTAATGCATCGCCCTCGGAATGCCCGATTAATTCCAACTACGGGAAGGAAGCGACTATAACTCGTCTCCGAGGAAGCATTCTTAATCCGCGCACTCTTTATTCTCTAGATTCAGCTTAGCCAGTCCCTTCACCCACCAACGCCACTGACGCTGTATATATACCCTAGCGCCTCCTTCCCTTATTTTTATTTTCCTCTCTCCCTCTAACTCCCTCACTTCAGCTCATCCGCTATCCTTCGAAGAAATCGCTACCCTCTCCCCACGGAACTCGGCACGTTCTCTAGAACTGCCACTGGCAATACACTTTGTTTCGTTCCCGAAGAGGAAGCCCGATATTTATGGCACCTTGCAATTCTTATTAGGATTCCAAGGCGACGGTTCATCGGGGTGTCCTTGCCTCTTTCTCTCCCCCTCTACAAGTAACATTATTTTTCGCCCTTTCCACCGTTCCTCTGGGTAACGAGGGGCTGAAAGACCCCTCACCAGAGATCTCAAGAAAATCCTCGAATGAGATTCGTTTGTCATGCTAATTATTTGTCGATTCACCTGAAAATAACACCGCTCAATTAGCAATAAATTCCAGCTATAAACGGACATTATTCCGCCAGAATATTATACGGATAATTAGATGCTAAATTTTTAATTTGATTTTTAAGTATTGATGCATAAATAAAGTAATTGTGCGAAAAATTGATAAAGAAATTATTTGATGACCCGTAGAAATTTCCACGTATAGTTAGGTACTCCCGCTTTGAATTTAATAAAAAATTTCTCTCATATTAATTTAATAAAAAAAATTTATTAATATTTGAAAAGATTTCTTAATTTTTAAGAAGTGATTCCTTAACGATAATAATTTAGGAATTTTTTCACCAAACAAGTATACCTTTCTATTTAAGCAATGATTTCTAACTATTTAATAAACCATTTTTCAATATTTAATAGGAATCTTTTAACAGTTAATAATCATATATTTCAGTAACACCTCCATTTTCCCTATGTGCAAATTTTTAAACGAGTTGTCAGATATTCTATCAATATCTTATAAAATTAAGTTTATCATCGAATATTATCGGTATAATCACAGAATTTCTTAACACGTCTTTAAAAATTCATTTCGGTGAGTAACTGTGATGAATTATTAAAATTAGTTAACCGAATTAATTATCATTCAATTGAAATAATTGAAAAGTGAATTCATATTTTGACGATTTTTAATCATTTTCTTCGCAGTATCTAGTTCTAGAAAAAAAATTTTTTTTCATAAGTTGATTAATTCAACCATAAAATATAGATGATACGTAAAAGGTATAATTTGACAATTTAGTGTGTTAATTTAATGAAATTGTTTTTAATCAACACATATTCATGATAAATACCTAATATAAAAACCTTTACATTTTTTGTTGTAAATCTATAGATATTATGATTTAAATTTTTGGTTTAAAAGATAACTCATTATTTATTTACGCCAGTCAGCCACTATAAATTGTCTATAAAAGGCAATGTGTGAAGGTTACTGATAAACAAAAAAAAAAAAAGTGTTATAATCAGCGAAAGTTTAATGATCAAAATAATATAACAAGATGATAATATTGCTAGAGAAATGTTGCCATAGATAAATCACTTATAATTAAATCCTTTTCTGAAAAGTTGGTAGCGGATATTTAGACGACAGTTAATCTTGTAGATATGCAATGATTTTATAGAATTCAAAATGAATAAATCATTAGAAACAAATAATTAAAAAAGATGTACGTATACATATTTTGATTTTCTAATTGTGTTTTATTTCATTTTTAAATTACTATCTAATTCGTTTTTAGAATTAATAATGTTTACTAGATTTACTCTTTATGTCACAATACTGAACTTTGATAAAAAAAAAAAAAAACAACATGGCGCGTAACCGAAAATCGTGACGATTTTTTTTTACATTGCCATAAAATTTCTCTCATACATCGATAAAGAAGTTTCACTTAAAAAATACATGTAACAATTTATTGCCGACGCTACGCAACTTATGAATTGATAGTTTATTACGACACTAATTTTCTCGCTAAACTTTTAAACTTATTACAGGAGACACCGAAAACTTAAGTATCAATATGATTAGTAAATTACGGAATCGTCTTCATGATGCAACATGAATTTTCCATTCTAAATACTTATGACTTTACCCGAAAAGAAAATACAGATTGATTATTTTCGGGTAATTGTTTTCGTTAATTCATCGGATCCAATTAACGAAAAGGTTACTGGTAGCAAAAAAAGGCTAGTGGCTATGTGCAGCATGTGCTCTGAGGCAAACAAGGTAGGCGGTGAATACGTTACGAAGAAAGTAGTCGCCGGCTCTTGGTCGCTAAAACACGTACGACCATTACAGTGGGCATCTGAGAAAATAGGAGGTCCTATTTCGGATTGTTATCTACACGTGTTGTTTATTGATTGTCTATGTCGCGGTAGCTTGGCTACAGAAGAGTTCTCCTGGATATATCTGCGTGTGCGAGCGAGACAGAGCTCTTGGATCCTGAAGCACGGCTGCTGGTAATTGCCTGAACTGGGACTAGCTAGATACAGATAGAAGGCACAAATGTAACGACGGTAACTTGAATTTAGGAAAATGTAAGTTGCGCAAGAGATACGAAGGAGGAAAATGCCAATGGGAAGGATATAACAACAACAGTACTATCGACAAGAGCCAACAACAACAACTACAACTACAACAACAACAACAACAGAATAATCGTTTAAACTTGTGGTTCTCTGGCGGGTGATAAATTCACGTCGATTCGCATTACAAATGTGAACTATTAACTCCGGCGTTTGGTATCCAATTTTCTCGTCATGTGATCCGGTGAGATGAATAACGCACGGTTATCGTTTATTCTCTCCTTGGTATTCCTAGGAAGTAAGTACCGAGAATTCCTCAGAGAAATCTTCGAGTGTTAGATCATCGCCGACAACCAACACAAAACTATGTCGGAAATTTATTTTGTATTGAATTGTTTGTTTTTCAATGGTGTTAAAATTGAGCAAGAGGATTCAATACGAAATTATTTATTCGATACATTTTGGTTTTTGTGATAATCGCGAGTAAAAGTCTAAAAATGTACGATATGATACATGCAACATCAGGCCTGATTGATCTAGAAGTACTGTTTGTGGCCAATGTTTCTTTTCTGGCCACTTGATGTTCAAATTATTGTATAATTATTAATTTATAAATATATTAGTATCATAAATTTGGTAAAAATGTTAAAGTTTAAAAATTCTATAAAAATATTATTTTAACTTATGTATTTTATTTTTTATTTTTTAAATTTAAATATTTGAATTTTCGAATCGGAGGTTTCAAACACTACTTTCGTTGAAAAATCAAGTATGAACACATCAGACCATATTAAGACCTATAAAAGATTATAGATGAATATATGAGGCCACATAAAAAATTTTTTCACGGAAATAGTTGGCATTTGAATGCAAGCCATAAATGTATCTGTTTAGATCAGTTATTGTGAAGTCGGTTGAGCGTGGAAAGAATGCGACAGAAGTAAAGACGAAACAAGCAGAAGTATAATGTAGAGCGAGTTGAGCTCGGAAGTTTCCTTCTCGAATTAACCGGCCGGGAGGAGATGCCACGTAAAGCCAGATTATGATAATCTCACCGGGACCTGACTGCGGCAGCATTAACCAGGAGATGCGTTCCATTGTTTCTCCTTGTTCTCTCGTACACACAGGCCGGATAAGAGATAAAGAGTACTGGGAGGTTCGTTATTGGAGTTTCGTCGGAATAGAAACTTTCGATGTATATCCACTTAGCTACTCTACTCGTGTTCAGCTCTATATGATACAGGTACCGTACACAATAAAGAAATACAAGGATTAACAGCGACTTTATTTGTTTTCGCTGGATGAAAAAGAAAGGACCAAGGGAACGCTGAATTTTCCATTTTCCATTCCTTTTGGCTTTTCACTATTTTCCACTATCCTCCCACTACACACTTGAACTTCACTTACAACTGCTATTTTTTTTTATTTTATTATTTTTTATTGTGTATACTTTTATATTCTTATTCCACGCTATGGGTTATTCTTACCCCCTGATCCCTTACCCCGTTGTCTCTTTTCGGTTGTTTGTCCTCATCCCTCGCTTACACCACTCTCTCTTTGGTGTCTGTATGCTTCATAGGCGTTTCCCATCGCGACTTAATCCCACAGTATTTATTCGCATAATAATACTACCGTCGGAGCGTTTTCAAGAATTATAGCTGTCCTTGCCTCCCACGATAAATGAGTCCAGAGGATTAGCTAAACAGTGGCTCAAAAATGTTATTATATAGCGGCATAAATATTCATGAAACTACTGTACCACCGCTTTAACGTTCATCTACTTCCACCTCCCACACACTCTTTGCGTCTGCTGTACAATTTTATATTTCGGGTGTATGAGTCTTACTCTGATTGAAGTTATCGAAATTATCAAAAAGTTTGAAAAACTTCAACAGTTTTAAATAACAAGACTTTACACAGCTGTATGAGTGTAAAATTTATGTGGTGCAGAAATTTTATTCCTGAACAAATTTCTAGTTGAGGGTGAAATTGTGTTAGATGTCTTTTCCAAAATCTAATATTTGGTAAAAAATCAACAAAATCACAAAAATTAAAATTTTTTCGATGATTACCACTTTTTTTGTTTTTATTTTTTATAATGATCTCTGAGGTTTCGATTTTAGAAAAAAGAATATCACTTGAGAGAAATTTAAAAAGCTTAAAAAAATGTCAAAGTTTCTAATAAAAAAAAATTCAAAAATCGTAATCATAGACATTTTTTTTTTGTCCAAAAAACGGACAAAAAATGATAACCGTAATTTGAAATCATTTCTATTTCAAAAAGTTAAAATTTCAAACCAAAAATTCTGGAAAAAAAACCGTCAATAAATTAACAAAAAGCCACTTATTTGAAAAGTACGTCACTTTTTTTTGTTTGGGTAAAAAATTAGAAAAAATTTTCAGCCAAATCAAAGGTTAAATTTTTTTGATATTTATACTACATCTAGATAGTTTGCCTATATTTAAGTTTGACTCGATATATTATAAAAAAATTTCAACAAAGTTCTATGATTTATGAATGTTACAGAGTTGAAAAGATATTTCGTACAAAATTAACTTTTCTTTCCACGCAATAGATGAATAAGAAAGCTCCAAAATTTTTAGACTTATGAAAAGAATAAATAAAACTTGACCCTGGATTTCCCGAGCAACTCATGAATGTAAAGGTGTGTACTATAATTATGACTTACAAAAGATTGTAAACAATAATTCTTCGCTCCTAATTGTCAAACGGAATAACTATTAAAACTTAAATTCAGTAATTCAGTAACTGAGGCAGACACGTCTTCAAAGGGAATAAGAACACGAGGGATCGAAACAAGACTGCGATGTTGGCGTACAAATAAACTTGTGTAACTGGTACACTTTGAATTTCGTTTTCGTGCCAGAGAGGAGTGTACAACAACAAAGTACCCATTGCTTCTATTTATAATTAAAATTATGCTCTACATCTATAGATGTGTATATTTGTTTACAAAAGAGCATCCTGAAGAGTCTTATTCATTTATTATTCCCGTTTCTGATAAAGGAGGATAGAGCGATAAATAAAAGGGCGATGCTGACAGTTAAATCCAATGTCACCAGCCTGGATATTTGGAAGCGATAAGGGAGAAGCTTACGTGGATGCCCAGTTCACGACAATGGAATACGAACAATCGTAATATTATCTCGGGAGTCAACTTTCTGAAGTATAAGATGATGGAAATAATTTTTTTAATCCAAAAACGTACAAAAATGATAATAGTTTTATTTTAAGAAATGTTCCAAGAAATTTATTATTTTTCTTGTAGTAGTCTTGGTTCAAGAATTTTTGTCTTGAGTCAAGTTAATTTTTCTAACCGTGTAGTGGTATTATTAAGAGTCACTTAATTTAACTGAGTGTGAAAAAATGATGAAAACTTTTAACTAAAAATGAACAACTCTATTGGCAGTTGAAGTCATTAGGAGTAATAAAATTTAATAACAATAATAATAACATAAGACCCTTAACTCTATATAAGAAAGAGTTTTAGAAAACAAACGTTATAAAGAATATCGTTGACGCGATTATACTCGAGCAAGCGACAGAGACGTTATCAACAAAGTTTTGTGAATTTGAAATGGCTAGCAGACGGACTCGCTGGTGAGAATATCTTGGTTGTTTTTTATCTTGAAATTCTCATGGGACGTGAACGTAATAAAATACATAAAAATGTTCTTAGGGTTGGGGAGTTGGAAGAATCTTTGACGTGCCTTCTCAGTCTCAGTCTGAGGATAGTGGCAGCAGAGCAGTAAAAGCTATATCACCCTCGGCAAGTGACCGAGGCGCATCTTTCAGTCGATTGGGTCGACAGGATGATGTAGATTCGTCGCATTCGAGTTATAGGTTGTAGCTTTGGCTTACTCCTGGTTGCTCGTTTCACTGCAGCGCAATACCAGTATACGTTCCGCGAAAGATGACAGACGATGATTTGTGGTGGTCTACTCCTATCCGAGAGTTTCCTGATTTTTATGTAAGAACCCCGGAAAACGGCGCCCGAAGACTCAAGTCCCAGACGATCGTAAATTAAGACCGTACGCGAGAAGACGCGCATACATATATAAGCGACCCTACTCATCGCTCCTCGGTACTCGGTATCAAGTGCTCGCTACTCAGTTATTCTATTATTATTCGTAGAAACTCCACCAACTCCACTGAGGTTAAAATCATTTTGATATTATAATTTTAATCGTCTCTTTATGAGGCGAGCTACCAAATCATTATCCCTGGAGTTATTTTTTTTTTTTTTAATTAGAAAATTTAACTTCATTTTCAGCACTTGATACTTTGACTAAAAAATAATTTATTTAAATTAAGATATTAACTAAAAACAATTTTTGTAGTGTTGAGAATTTTATATTCATTTTTGAATGAGTAATTATTTTGTTCAAAATGTTGTCACCTGTGCTGAAAAAAATTTATTTGATCAAAAAATAACGTCAGATTTTTTATTTGAAGTGATATGAAATGCAAAGATACAAAATAAAGCTAGGACAAAAAATTAAGAAATTGTTTTTTGATTTTAGTAAATTTCACTTGAATTAAAAATTTTTCTTCTTGGTAATGACATTTAAGATTAAAGTTTTTCTTTCTTGACTTAAATTAATTTTACAAAATATATGCTTCAATAATTGAACCTATAATACCAAAATTAGTGAAAGACACTTAGTTGTTAGTTTTGCCGCACTTTTCCCTGTGCACCAGCGTTTTAAGTCTTAAACAACCGTCTGAGATTTAGAGCGCGGGACAAGTTCCGCGAATGAGATGATATGTGTCAGGTCCACAGTACAGAGTAGAGCGCGATGTGACTAAGTAAATGTTATTTCCGAGCGTGCATAATTGTGACTCCTGGAGAAACCTCGGGTGACGTTAATGTTTCGAGCTCGACGAGGCATCCTATCCGTCGTGCACAACCAGCGATCATTTTAAACTTGTTTCCGTGTCAACAAATACGTCTGAATCACTCCGCGATCCGAAATACGGGGTATAATCTTCACCTAAATCTGAATATGTTTCACAGAGTCAACGCATCTTTCACCTTGATTATTTCCGACAACAGATTTTAATTTGATTCATTAATTAATGAGTAAGGCATATATATTCACGTAGAGTTGTGACTATAAATAGTAAAAATTGATACAATTGTAAGATTCATAGTCAATTACTAAGATGTGTTAGAAAAAGATGTGAGAGCGAGAGAGGCGATAGAAGAAAGAGTGAAAGAAAAATGACACTCTTTAAAATGGTTTTCTTCACAAAAAAAAAAAAATTATCTTTCATGAAGAAAAAATTCTTGAAGCAAGAAAATTATTTTGAAGAGTTTAATTGTCTTGAATCAAGTAAAATTACTCAAATCAAGGAAAATTTCCTAAGTTAAAAATTTTTCCACTCAAATAAAGAAGATCAAGTTCTTCAAATTTATTTTGGAGCTGAACCATCACATCTACTTTTTAATTTTTTTCTATTCCGTCAATTAAGAGTGCTGCTTTAAAGAATTGAAAATTAAAATCATAAATTTTAAAAATTTAATAAAAAAAAACTTCACTTTTAAGTTATTTGAATTAAACAAAGCAGAAATAAACGTGAGAGAAGTCGATAGCTCCCCACCACACACCTCTAATTTTCCGTAGTATTCTGTCCGTCAAACGTTACAAGGCACTAATTATTTTCCTTGCTAGCAAGTAATTTCTAAATAGACGATTTTCCCGACTGTTTAGACTCCCGAGCAGTCCGTAATCATCCGCAGATGAAAGAGCTGTCCGGGTGTCAAAACAAACGAAGGCAGCCATGTAACAACAAAACGCTGGTTCAGTACAACCACTTTAAGCTTTTCTCACCCTCTGCCTGATAGTCTATTCCTACATCCTCCATCCTCGATCCTCCGTCCTTCTTCTCCATCATTTCCTTGCCGTCTCTTTCAATTAACCGATCAATCGACTACCAGACGTGTATTTCTCCTGTTTCAAACGTGTATCGCTTTGCCACTGCTAATTACTCTATTATCAGTGGCAGTCCTTCAGAATCTCCTTTGATGGTATAATTATTCCCTCTTTTATTTTTTAAAACTGCGAGCGTCTCTTTACATTTCAATTACCGATTTAATGAGACGCTTTTTATTTACTCAACACTTGTACCTCAATCTTTTGCACCTTTGCGATTATATAAATCTGTTGAGTTTTTGATTTTCGTTTTGTTACAAATTATAGGTGATAAAAAATAAACTATCATATTCAATTGAGATTTTTTCTTTTTTTATCAGTTTGGAAGGTAATTGAGGTTTTCAAAAACTGAAATTTTTTTAATCAAAAAATAATTAATTCTGAGGATTAATAATCTTAATAATTCATTAAAGTTACTTGCTTGTAAGCGTATATTATAGGATACGATTTTTCCATGGGGGTAAGTCGTACGTGCTTAGCAGAAAAAATTAATTTTGAAAAATTTTCAAGTTATATCGATAATATTGAGCATTGGAAAAAATAATGAATCTCAATTCTATAAATTTCAGTTAATTGAAAGTAACAGATACACTTTACGTTGAAATCTTACAGAATTTTTTTATATTTTGCTAGCAAATATACAAAAGTAAATACCACATGAAATTAAATTTTATCTCAACATCTTATATCATTTTAAAAATTTATATTAATTCTCAGCAATAATATTTCTCGGTAAATAAATCCTAGCGCAAGTTGCAGTCTATAACCAGAGATTTCACGCAGCTATGAATGTACACATATTTACTATTTAATAAAAATGTTATTGTGGTTTCGGAGTCACATAATCGCGAGCCGAGATTGGTGCTCGAGGAGGAAGAACAAACAGACAGCCACATATTGACTCGGTGTCTCTCTTCAAAACTTTTTCTTCTCTGGGATCGAGAACTGAAGGAGACTAAAAGACTGTATGGTTGTGGGTTGAGTTCGAGTTTGACAATCCAGTGTGCAGGTATCCATGTGGATCCTCTGGCTCCAGATGGCAGGTTCCACGGCGGACTGTAACCGATCTTGTGGGTTAAGACAACCAACACTGTTGTTTCTGTTGTTTTTCTTTTATTCTTATCTTTGACATCCATGTGTGCACATATGTACACGCAAATACTCACACAAAATCTGATATTGCAGATACGGATAGGGGTATATGTATACAGATGGGGTTATTGGTAACAGAGTGTGTCAACCGTGAAAATGGAGGGTACCGATTGTCCCTCCAGCTCCAGCCATAACGTCATCCCAATCTTGGCAATATATTATTTTAATGTTTTAATATCGTGTCGATGTGGTCGTTGGGACAAGAAGGCGACAGCGATAACGTCTCAAGGATACTTTCGTCTATTATTCGAGTAGATACAGACACAGACAAAGATATTTAAATGAATGATTAAATGCGACAAGTATGGATGCATGGGAAGAAATTTTTTTTTTTTAATTTATTGTTGAATTCATGAAAAAAAATTATCGGACTGAATTATAATCATGGGACGTTGAACAAAAATACTTTTTAAAGTTTGTCAGTAAAATAAAAAAAAAATTTTCTGCAGCTTATCGTACACATTAAATAGAATAAGATTAAATGTTTAATTAATTTGATTGATTTCATTTATTTTTGAAGATAATTTCACTTTACAATATATATAAAATAATTGTTGATGATAACAAATAATTAGGAATATCATTAAAGAACTTTTTTAGAAAAAATATTTAACTAATTGCGTAAAATTTTATTAGAATGTTATTTGTAGAAAAGATTGTTGAAATTAACTGTAATTCAACAACAACTGATCACTTACATGTGTAATTTTTTATACATCTGATAAGTTGAAAACGATTGCAACGCCTCCTCAAAGTCGGTAGATAATATACCGTTATTTAGATTCATTTTTACTAAAGAGCTTGATTAATTTTTTTGATTTTACTCAAATTTTAATATTATAATACTTAGTTGAAAAAAAATTATTCATCTTTCTAATTTCTCACTAAAGTAAAACTTAATGATACTTTTATATATTTTCTTACACTGTATTTGTGAAAAATTATTAAAAAAATTGTTATTAGATCAAGAATTGGGGAATGTCTGTCATTTTCATGGTGATTTTCAAAGAAAATTTTTTTCGTGAAGATATCTATTTAACATTCAGACATCATATATTATGGCGGATATAATTGTCGTTTTAGGGATTGGGGGTGAATATGCAGGCATGGATATCGTATATCGTACATCGTATTGTACAATGTATTGTATATCGGGAGAGTGGGCAATTAAAGTTGTAGTGCAGATGAGAACAAAAGAATATTTAGTGGGTGGTGGGCAGCATTAGGCGTAGAAACTGGACGAGTCTCATGTGCGCGATTTAACGGGCCGATAACGACCGAGATAAATCAGTAGCGGGATGTCGAAACGAGGTGCGGCCCGAAATCAATAATAATGGGCAGTGGCCATTAGTAAAATTAATAAATTATGCCTCACATTATGTGCATTGTGAGTCGCATGACCGTTGGGGGTCGCTTTGGGCGAAGAGGAGGGGAACGGACGGGGCTGGGTAATTCGTCGTAAATCATATTAGTGAATAATCCACATCACCATAACCAGCCGGCTGGCGCTCGCGTTTTCCGCGAGACAAAAGTCACATTAAACCAGTACACGCTGATCTATCGTCGCGATATTAACGACGAGTTCTGCATTCCAGGTACCTCGGAGGTTCACTGTGTAACTACGGCTTCGTATCATATACAATTCATGCTCTATTATGGATATATACACATAATGATGGAGAGGGATAGATATTTACGCCGGTACAAACTCAACATTGGAATAATTGTCAAACGGTCTGTGCTGTTTCCCGTAAATACGATGACGGATGTCGCTTAGAAAATAACTGCCCGCTATAACTGCCGAGTACACTTTGCAAAGCACGTAATACCTATTCGATGTCATACCAAGAGCATTGAAATATATGTCAGGATTCGCAAATTTTCTGCTATCAGTCGACTCTTCTATATACAATTTTTTAAGTTGTTTCGAGTAGAATTTTTCAGAAAGAATCGAAAATATTTTTACCACTGATTTTGATATCAAATATTTATTGAATTTTTCAAGATACGAAAAGTAAAAAAATTCAAAAATGGAAAGGTTATAGACTAGTGAAGTTAAAGAGTAAAAAAGGGTTAGTAATATAGACTTAACAAACATCGATATCTTCAAAATTCTAGACTAAAATACTTGATTTAAAAAATTTAACTAGTCCTTATAATAAATTCGTGTGTATCCTCAGATATTGATATTACCCTAACAAATATTTATTCAAGTTTAGATCCATGATAAATAATTAAACAATATTAAACATCAAACATTATTAACATTATTGTTATTAGTTTATTTTTATCACATCAATAATCATTAGTTCCTTAGACTTTAGAAACATGCAATTAAACATCATAAAAAAATTTTCTAAATTTTAATAAATAAAAAAAAATATATGTACAATCACTCTGTTGATTTCTTATAACTTATTGTTTACAAAAAATTCTTGTCTTGAGCCAAATTAACTTTTAATTTCTTAAATGAGAATTCAAGTATATATCGATGTCCGATAGTTGATTTTTTATTATAATCATTAATATACCGAAAATAATATTTCTAAAGAACTCCTTTAGGTGCCTTGCACACAAAATTTCCAACACTTCTACAGCAGCAAATTCAAAAGCAGTAAATAGCTGAAACATAGATGAAGAGAATGGTTGGTCGGTCGGAAACTGGTCAGCCGCTGAATTGGATATCTATCGACAAGGCCATACCTTCCTATTAGCAACCCACTTCATGCAGAAGAGATCCTGGAAGCTCTCGGCTCTCGGCTTGTTTCTGCAGGACGATATCGTATAAATGTGTCGTTAATTACTTACCCCGCGGCCGCGACTACTGTCCTCTCTTTCTCCCAGTATATTCCTCCGATATAGCTGTGACTCCGATATAGAAACCTCTACAGGGTCGATGGTTGGTTGAGGTGGCTAGAGTGTCCCTGGCGTAGCTACGACACCCCACCTGTGTCATTCGTTTCTCCTCATCTGGTGGAGGGGGAGTTAGAGGTAGAGGTAGAGGTAACGTTACCTCTACCTCTAGCTCTATCGCCTCATCCTCTTGCTGGTGGACGTTATAGCGTCGCATGTTAAGGAAACTAATGTTTATTTGAAAAACTAATTGAACGGGACTCTCGCGTCTACAGCCAGCAATTAAACGAGATTACTGCAGTACCGTGAAGCTCCGGCAGTTGCCAGGAGAGGAGGTAAGGGGGATTAGATAGTACGGTAAGATATGGAACGCGTAATGTTTAACTACGCCGGTCTCTACAGCTCTCTGAACCGGCAGCAATAATTAATTGTTAGCTCAATACACTCGGTGTGTGCTGGTGCTATCAAAAACCCGAGAGATTCCATGGGCGACGCCTCGTTCACGCCTGCCGTCGATGAACTCTTTTTTATCTCCAACTGGCGTTCCCTTTCTCCCGTCACTCTGGTTTTTTCTGCACCCTTTTAACGCCCTCCATCCTGTCCTACAACTAAGTACGCCATTGAAGTACGTTACGAAATACCAGTAGTATTACCAGAGTGCCAGCAACTGCTTCCCCTCTTTCTCAATCACATGCTCTTTCGGGTCGTTTGATTTCGGCGGTGATTCGACGGCAAGTTGCCCGAAACCGATATTCGCCACGGCTATTGAACCCCTATTTATCGTTCTGCGGAACGAGCAACAACCGGAGACTTGAGCCAAGAAAATTTTTCCTCGTCAAATATCGTAAATACTTTCATATGTATTTAATATTTTATCCACCAGACTACTCATCTACAACAGTTCCTCTATTTAAATTTTTATCTTCTCTTTGAAATAATTGATAGCTGTTACAGGCTAGAGTATTCGATACATTTAGTTTAAATTAGTTTGAGAAATTCGTGAATTAAATCACGAAAAAATTTTTCAGAAAAATAATCTAAATTTCATCCAACAATTACTTTCTCTAATAACACTGGTTCAAGATATTTCTGTCTTGATTCAAAAATATTAAAAATCCTCCGATTTTTTAAATTGTTTTCTATCATCAAATAAAATTTTGAAATACATTTCGTAATTTGTTTTTTTTCTAATGTACCTTGATACCTCCATTTGAGACCTAATAAAGTCATATGTATCGATGTATAATTTTTTTTATCAACGGTAGTACTTAAAATCTCCGACGGAGGGCGTATGATCGCTAAATTGTCTTCCTACAAGAGAGTACAGTTTGAGGAGTTTCTTCTAAAAAGCTTACCTGTCAATGGTTTTTAGTTCGAGCAACTACACATCAGAACTAATTTGAATTTTATACACCATGATAATCAAACTAAATATTTTATAAAAAATATGCAAAAGACATTATTCTCCTAATCTTCAATTTTCAATTTTTCATTATTCAAAAAACAGGTTTAAAGGCAAAAAATTCTCGAATCAACACAACTAGTTCTCTTTAAAATAATTTTGATCTTGTATCAACACATTTCTCTTGATCAACTAGTTTTTTTCAACGTATAAATCGCTCCTATGTAATCAGTAGCTGTCAAACACTTCCATTAATGCTTACTCAAACAGTAGACGCAACCCTTGCTATTTGTTTACTTATTTATTTACACATCCCAGCAGAAAGGACGTATTAATCCCCCAGTGTAAGACTATCGAGAGGAGTTAAAATAGTGACCGACAACCCTGAGGGCGTTATTAGCCATCTCTGAATAATCCAGCGACTGTAAAGGAACAACTGAAATGTAATATCACCCTGATACGTCCGTCTCGTATGGTCCATGCAGACCGTAAATAAACATCTATAAATATACCTCGAGCAGCGGTGGCGTACATGAAAACGATACGCTGGGACGATACTAGTTATCTGTTGTGCCCGACGCGGGATCTCCTCCAGTCTCCAGTACAGCTTGGTCATCCTTTTCCGAGGGTCCCTTTTGCTATCTTCTCTCTCGGCGACTCATTTTGCAAGCGAGCATTAAGTGCGACGTCGGAAATATACGTGCCGAGGATCATGCAGAAGCAGCAGTCCCTTACCAGGAGTATAGGAGTATATGGGCCTCGGGGAGCTCCTGTCCCGCCGAGCAACGAACCTTCTCTTGTTCGCCAAAGACAATATCACCATCTTCCATCCTCCAGCTAGCTAGTAGCTTGTAGTCTGTAGCTATCTCTATAGATATGTATACGTATATTTCCATCCAATGTAGAATGTTCAACATACACTCTACTCTACACTCTAAGCACGTTGTACACCACGAGGACGGAGAATGAGGGTGTAAAGGGTAGACGATAGACTACTTTACCACTCCAAGCCCTCATGGACTCTACAGCATATCACCCACCGTCCAAAGGTGCAAGCGCGAGCCAACTTTCTCCCCTTTCATCCCTTTCTGCTCATGTTATATACCGAATATACATTTCGAAGGCATGTAGGTTAGTTGTAGTCTGTCGTGTGCCATATTCTACAGTCTACTGGGCATTCTCCAGTGGTGAGAGCCACCAAGTAAAGCGTTTAGTTACTTCAGCAGTATAGAGCTATAGCTAGAACCTGAACACAGGACTACTGCCGATACTCTTTAGATTTAATGCACTCCTGTAATACGATAGTGTCCGATAACTATACACCGGTTTTGTATACGAGCTAGACCCAACACAGAATGCCGTCCTGGCAAGTTTCGAACTTATAATTATTATCCGAGCGAGCAATAAGACGGTTAGGCAGCACCGTCATCTCGTTAGTAAGGAGATGAATGTCCGCTTGGAGAAACTAAGGTGGCAAATTTAAGCCTGGGCAACCATGTGAGAAATCGTCGGAACAAACTCTCGCTCTACTACTTGCTTCTGGTGATTTAGAGTAAAAAAGCTGATTTTTTAAGCTATTCTGAGCGAATAATTGTTTTGCAATAATGAGCTCGCAATAATTAATGGAACGGGGATAAAATCAACAAACGATCGCCTAATCGGCGTGCCAGCGGCAGCGATAACAAATGGAAGCCACTCATTGCCCGGCAATTTATAATCCCTCGCACGCACATCCACGCCACAGTGGTGACTTGTGAGCGCAAGTGAATGAATGAGTGAGTGAGCGAATGGCCGAGTAAGTGATTGCGGTGGTGAAATAGAGAGTAATGGAGAGCGAGTAGGGTTGCTCCTGTCTGCAGTTAGAGATACGGTTCGTGCCCGCTCAGAGCCCGGATTCGATATAACATTCCACGCAAACCAAATTATGATTTAAACTCGTATTATTGCGACACACCGCGATTGTTTCCATCTAAACTGTTATCGTTGAATCTATTATGTTGTTATTGATCATTATTGTGATAATTGGCATTTCTGATGTGTCTTGAGCAACAATTTTGTAAAATATCCGTGAAAAAGTCATCTGATGTGGCCTGGTGTGGAAATGGGTTACATCAGACCAGATTGACTTATAACAGACGTAATCTGGTTATGTATAAGTTGAAAATTATTTTAATACTTAAGACTTGCTCAGAATTAACTTTCTTGTAAAGAGACAATTCAGCGATAATGCACCCTCTATCGGAAATTTGTAATACTATCTTTGGTCAAAAGTTATATATGGTTAAATATGACTATATCAGATCTTACATGGGAATGTAAGGTCATGTTAACACATATCTAGCGATATTGAGCTACGTATGTACTGATGTGTTATATATGTCTTGGTATGACCAATTTCTATTTTAAGTGACATAAAGACATTAACAATTGTATAAGGATATTTCAGGTTCGATATGAACACATAAAATTTTGCGATAAAACCACATATGAATACATAAGATAGCAATATTAGAAAATTTTTTCACGAATATATTGAAGATAGACGTCAATAATTGGTGCTCCATTAAAAAAGTTATCTTCATTTTCGCACGTGTAATTCTGAAAATGAAAATCGTAATTTAGAGGATAAATGCTCGGGGAGTTAAATCTCAGGCGTCTTGGGTCTACGAGGAATCACAAACACCGTCCTCGTCGGTGGCAATAAAAGTGATGTACGAGTCTGCAGCAGCGTGGTCGTAGTCGAAGACGTGGCCGGAGTCACTCGTCAGGTTTACGTCCGGGGCGTTCATCATCGGGTGACAGACTTCATTGCTCGGCTACCATCCCTTGCCCTCGTCCTCATTCCCGTTTCACTCTAGCTGCTGGTAGTCTGTGACCTCGACCACCTATTCCTTCCCAGTTCCATCCCCGCTATATTATGGAACTATGAACTATATCTGCCGACAGTCTTCTTCTTCTTCTTCTTCTTCTTCTTCTTCTTCTTCTATTTCTTCTTATTATTCTTCCTTTTCTGGTTCTGGTTCTGCTGCTGCTACTGGTACTGTCTATGGCGCCATACTCAGCACAACTCGGAGACGGGCAGCTTACGATAATATACGACCACGAACTCGACGACGACACGTTTTCGATGCTTCATCGCATACTTGAGCAATTTTATCTCAACTGACGTAATACTCAGACTTTTAGAGTCATTAAAAACTCTTTTGAACTCATAACTCATTTTTATATAAAATACGCCAAAATTTATTGCTTAAAATAGTAATAATAATAATAATAATAATAATAATAATAATAATAATTTGAAAGGATTTAATACGTGAATAATATAGTCGTGATTTAAGCACGTGAGTGGCCACGTGTTACTCCTTGCCATGTTTAGCCAGTGAAAATAGAGATACGCGATATTAGGGAAGGTAACCGCAGTTTATTGGCCAGCAAGTCTGGAGTCTGATACAGCAGCGTAATATTCAGTAATAACAATGATTTGGTGTGTGGGGCTGCTCGCTGGCGTCTCTTGCCTCAACCCTCATCCTCTACTCTTTAATTTCCACACAATCCGCTCTGCGCTCACAACTATATCCGTAATATCACACCCGGACTACTCTCTTACTCACACGGCAGATACAAGTGCACCAAAATAGTGGCGCCTGGGAGAGCTAACTCGCCGTGAGTTAAACGTTTAATAAGCTTAATCACGTGACAGATCCGTGAGATACAACTTGCTTCGCTTCGCCACCAGCCGCTGAATCGTTAGCCCCTCTCCTACTGCAGCCCCTTTTCCGTTCCATCCAACCACCCATCCTTCTCTTTCTATCTCATCTATCTGTCTCTTCTCTCTCTACACCATCTGCTGTTACTATTTTACCGATGGCTCTACGAATGTTACGTGTAGTCCTTTCGTTATACAGCACCAGTCTATTACCGCACAGCTATTAACAGAAACTGTTTATTGCCGCCGAACAACTGAATAACGTTATTCACGGAGATGTGTGATTGCCGCAATGCAATACCAGCTTCCAGCTTCCAACAGCTATCCGTGAAGGAATTTTTTGATGTGGCCATATATGTACAATAATTATTTTTTTAATCAGAATGGGATATACTTCAAAATCAGCGAAGAATTTTTATCTAAATGACAATTCTATTCTAAATTAAAGAAAAACTAACTATCTAATACACGCCCAATTTCAACATTAATTAACTTTTTAAAAATTAATTTATTAAAAAATCATAAGAGCGCTTTTTTATAGAACAGTCGACTTTCTATAAAAATCCGCATTTCACTAACTGGTAAGTTGCTTCTAAGACAAAATATAAAATTGCAAAGCTTAAAAATATTTTTTTCCATGTTATCTCAATGAATAATTTCGATTTAAATCAATTTTAAATAAATAAATAAATGAATATGCTACTATCAGCCCTATATAATTTTTCAATCCAAAGTAGTGTCGAATTTCTCCGCCAGATGGCGCATGATCGCTATCTCTTCTCCTTACCAGAAAGTTAAGTTCTAAAATACAAATATTTTTTTTTTATTGTAGTGTAGAGCTTATCTGACATTAGTTTTAAGTGTAACTAACTTTTAAACCCATTAGAGCTATCTAATAATTTTTTCTCACATATTCTATACACTCACATTAAGAAGTTCCTCTCCATAATCCTTTCTCAATCCTTTCCTACCAATTATCCTGTTACGTGAATGTTGGAACGCTTCACGTAATAATTATCCGTAACTCCTATTCTTTCCCGCTTCACAACATTATTTATATTTGTTAGTATGACACGTCAATTGATGTACACATGACTAGAAAAAATGAATATTATAACAAGTTATTTTTTTATTCTCATTCATAGTGTGTTATGGTCATATATGACCAAATAAAGCCATGTCAAGTCACGTACGACCATATAAGAAAATTTTTCAACGGGTGTAAGTACTTCCAACACCACTAATCAAATCCATTAGCAAACTTGTTGTAGTCTTCCATTAGATGCCGATAGCGATAATTTCCAGCGAGCGAGAGGAGTCTACTGCTCTGCATAGTTTGATTTATCTTAAACTCAGATCCAACCTTTCCTTTATTTCGGTGAATAGCCTGGTCTCTGGTAGTCACCATTCGGGCAACTCTCTTCTGTCTTCTCTCTTCTCTCTTCTATCTGGAGTAGACGCGTTTTCGCACCTCAATTATAATAGCTCGTTCTCCTTGTCCTCCGTAATTCGGCGTAGATTAACGGGCATTCCGTCCATTGAATCTTACAGACCGATTGTCTTCCTTTTCCTCTCTCCTCCTCCCGACTAGTGAGAAAACGATTACGACTCCTCGTCGAGCGTCAGCATTATAGTCGCCTAGCGAATAGTTGCCACCTCACGTTCGAGCACATTGATCAAATAGATGCGTTAAACAATGAAGTAGCCGAGACTATTCTACGATTCGAGGATTCCTAGTTCAAACTTAAGCTCCGAGTCGTCGATTCCCCGGCACGCGACTTAAGAACCGGCCATTAATCTTTCTTGTCACTTTACACTCCAAATACTCCCTAAGACTACCACACTTCCTGTACACCCACGGTACTTTCGCTGAAAATCCTCGTAACTCAAGAATCAAAACTATATGCACTTAGACTAGATCAACGCAAAACGTTACTGTTATTTTTTAATTTTTTCTTTAACTAAATTAGTTATTACATTAAACATTTATAGTTCACGAGTGATAAGAAAAAGCTCAATAAAGACCTTAACACAAAAATTATTTCATAATTTATCATTTATGATTTGATTTTGAGTTAACTAACTATCAATAAATATTCGATCAAAATTTCCATCATGAATTACAAGTTTCCAAAAAAATCAACATTCTATATCTACAAATCCTTTAAATTAATTCTCAGCAACTCTTCAGTTGTTTCCAAATTTACTCGTTAAAAATAATAAAATCCATGAGAGAAAAGAGGCAAAAAGCGGGTGATTGAAAGCATCAAGTGTAAGTTGGTAAAGAAAAATTAATTGCATTCTTTGTTGAGGAAATCCAGGTTCCTTTATCCGCGTGCCAGTGGAAATACCAGTCGTTTGTCAGACATGCTGAATTAATGATGATTCCTCTTTGGCTCAACCCGAATGAGTACCACACTCGCCACCTCCTCTGTCACAAGTCTCTCCTCGGTGTTCGGTGCATCAACCTTACTTTTCTTCCCCTTCGTCTTCGTCCTTTCTTCCCTCCTTCCACTCCTCCACTTCCACTTGTATATCCGACGGTACTCTACTTCCACTCATTTACTTTAATGCATTCATTAAGACTTTCCTCCCTCGTGTAGTCTCACGTCCACATAAATACAACTTAATTTCAGCTCAACACTTTCTCCACATATTTTATTCCTCTATCAGTATTTATTTTTCATTAAGCATCATCCGCTTTTAGACTTTCAATTTTTACCGAAACCGTATACTGTCAAAAATCGAGAGTAAAGGTTGTTTTTTTTTGTTGATAAATCGGAACGTGAAAATAATAATAAAATTAGTAGACATTAAAAAAAAACTATTGTAATAGAAGACGTACCTAAAAAGACGGCTTACCTATTGGACGTTGCGCAGTAAATATGTGAAGATTGGTTTCTCAAAGTTTGTCCCGGAGATAGCGGCGCACAAAGGATTGCAAAGTATCGTAACGAGCTGGGTGGGTTCTTAGTTCCACAGTTGAGTTCGATCTCGGGACTTTTCACCAGAGCAAACCAAGAAAGGTTTATATTCTTATCCTGGTTTTAGTAGATGGTTAGGAAAGTAATTTCTTATTCGCGGTAAGAAAAGTTGAGCAATTTCCTTTGAGCTCGAGGGGCTCCAGTAAGTGTAGAGCAATACAGTACAGTACAATATAGAGGAGTACAGTATAGTCATCGTCCCCTAAGGGTGTCCCGTATATGCCTGCGGTCTTGGGAACTAGTTAAATATGCATGTGCTGAGAGTTGGGAAGCTTTCTGGAAGCATCGGGAGGGAGGGTGCCGGTCCATTATAGGTTGTAGGAAAATTTCGTTCGGACTGAGAAGCTGTTGAGCAGAACAGAAGGCAAAGCACAGCCAGAAGAGGACCAGTCTTCCTTAATTATCTCGTCGAGTCTAATCGTTGGATGAGTGGACGACAGCGCCGGTAGCGTCGACGCTTTGAGGTATTTCGGCACGCTTCTGTGTGTGTTGTGTACTGACGATATATATGTATATGGATAACTATAGGAGAGTGTACAGTGTACATACATGGATAAAACAACCGAAAGTGTGGATGTTAATTCCTGAAACTATAAAGTTATGACAACGGTTACGAGGGTGCACTAAATTATGCTTGTCACTTCCATTATATTGCCGTGTAAGTGGGATATGCTGAGTATCCATACATTATTATTAGGTAATAGCTCTGGTGTTACATTTTACAATTGACAGAGTCGTAGTGTCATCTAGGGACAATGGAGGCTTAACTAAATTGCTGCAAGATTTTAAATATTTAGAATTTTAGGCTTTTGAGGTGAATATCGCTTGAAATTGAACTTTGTATAATTAATTGGGGAATTAATTATTTTTATAGATCAAAATTAAGTTTAAGTATGCAACAAGTTTTGATTATAATAATTTTGTATCAAAATTCAATAAAAGAAAAATAATTATCTACTGTAAACTTCAAGAATAAATTTAAATAATAATTTTAATAAGTTAATTACAAATTAATTAAGTTTAATTACGATTCAATTTTTAAGCTTGTTTAAATTTTTTTGGGGGAAATATTTTTTTCATACAAATGGAAAAACCTCTTCCGTTCCGAGAAGTGAATCATAAAAAATAAAGCAATTAAAAACTGACAGCCTGCGAAATAATTATGAGTATAGCTGATACAATAGCATCAGCTGACTTCAAGCTTTATTCAAAAATATATATTTATACAAAGCTGTTCAAAGGATATAAAAAAATTCTAAATCCTCCAACTGCTAGCCTAAAAATTAATTATAGTTGAACAAAAAAAATTGTAAACTGCAATTTTCATTCCACAACTTCTCATGATTCAGATGAGAAGATTAAAAAAGAAATAAATTGAGTTGTAAAATTATAAAATTTTTTCTAAAAGTTGTGTTTACTCCATAAAGGCTCGAAAAACTCGCACTATAAGCCAAAACTATTTCTTTCACGAAAAAATAGCAATTAATCGAATAAAAAGAAATGTTGATAAGCGATCATTTTTTTTTTTCTAAGTACGTTTTTTGAATTATTTATATGTACATTATGACTGTCAGATACAAATTAGTGTGACGGGTTCACAGAAAAAAAAGTTAACGAATCAAGTAAATTATTTTGAAGAACTTCATCTTCTTAATTTGAGAAGAAAAATTCTTAAATTAAGAAATTGTCCTTGGTTTAAGTAAATTTTATACTTGATTCAAGAACTATTAGTATTAATTTAAGTTAATTTTTTCTGTGTTGAGATCTTGAGTTTTAGGCAATAATAAAACATACCTTCGGGCTCACGCTTAAATTAACTCATCTAAATAATGATGTTAATAGCAAGTATTCGTCGCAATCTGTCACATAGATATAATGTCTTTTAGTGACAGTAATAAAACCCACAGGGGAGAGAAAATATCAGGATTCACCTGTCGAAAGCTCAAACCAAAACACACGCAGTTACATTTAGTTACAGTGCCAATAAATACCGCCTAAAAAATGTTAACGATTTGTGCCACTGGTTTTACCGTGGGAGATAGAAAACTGCGTTCACGCGGTCGTATTATATCTATCTATAGTGAGATATAGATATAAATATACATGTAGATGTGTATAAAATAAAAGGGAAAGAGGACTCGTTCGCGTCCGCCGTTTGAAATCGACATGAGCGGACGGTACAAAATTTATTTATTATTTTTGTCGTGCAATTTTGTATCTCGTGCCCAACTGTGGTAAAATTAAATTATTATTTTACCGGTATAAATCAACTCGTCTGTGTATAAGTGTCTATATTTTTATCCACATTTATACCGCCGTTTATGTATATATATTTTATATAAATATATATTTATAATATGCGTATACTGTACAGACGTACGCGTGCGCACATCACTGGTTTAAATTTTCCACAAATGAATATTTATATTTTCCATTGAATTACTCTTTCAGAAGACCGTAGTAGCGGTGGGCGACATAATATGCGAGGAATTGAAATATATTCAATGAATTATTATTTTATCGAGTAGTTCGAAGCCCCCTCGCCAATCGCTTTTATAATTTTTTTTATTCTTTCAAATGTATTACACCTATTATTTTTATTCATGCGTAAATATACCAATATTTATACTGTTTAATAGACTTTCAATTTATTGTATAGCTAATAATACTATAAAAAATATCATTCGGAAACACTTGATATAATTTAAAACTTTTGATATTATTTTTCGGAGATTTAAATTAAAATAATTGTAATTAGCAAAATTTTAGAAATTATTTCATAAAATTCTTATTTCAGGTGAAAAAATAGTGAATTAAATTTTTTTTACCTACAAATCAATTCATTATCTATTTTCTATATAATATTTTTGTACAAGTTATTAAATTATGAGTTTCCGAACTATGACTATCGAAAAATGTCAAAGAATGACCTCCTAAAAAATTCAAGCCAGATAATTTGTTAATTAGAACGTTAAAGTATTATATTAAATAAAAATTTGAATAGTGAAACTTTTTTTGTAAATAAATATATGATATCCTTGAAAAAAACCGAAATTATTCAAGATAAAAAATGCTTCAGCAATTAAAAAAAAAAAACAATTCTTGTAAAAAATAAATAGAATAAATTCTCTTCAAAATAAATTTTCTTAAATCGAAAATGTTTTTAAAGAATTAATTTTTATTTCAATTTTCATTTGACAGAATAAAATTAAAACTTTGAAATTTGAGAAAATTTACTTTTTATAATTAAAATAATTGTTTGAAGTTAATCTTAATATAATAATTAATTTAATAAATTAAAAATTGAAATTCATAATAAAAATGTGAAAAAATGATGCAAAATAAAGAGTTAAAAATTTTAATACGGAAAAAACTTGAGAGAGACAACATGAAGTTACGTCCTAACCATTAGATCCTCAGTAATTGTGCGGTATCGTACGATCCGTGGAAGGTTATTCAACTGGGTCTTCGCAACGCCCGTGGCGTAATTAGTGAAAGTAGAGGAATAAAAAATAACACTAATAATAAAAGAGAGAAAGGGGGAGTGAAATGGCGGAAGAAGAGCTGGTAGTTGGTAGTTAGTAGTTGGGAGAACGGAGAAAAAGGGGGCGCCGGCAGAAGGGTAACCATAAAAGTTTATGCTCTCCATATGTTGTAATACAGTCAGTAGCAAGCGGCAGGCACGGGGATCGGTAAAATATGCAGGCAATAAGTATGGATTGTTATTAACACGGGGCGCGGTGTCCGCCGCGTTTCTGAATCCATTACCTCCGCATGGCGGCTGAAATACCGGCCGATATATCCGGCCTCAGCTCTGTGTACGTCCCACACCGATCCGTTCTCTATGCACATCCACTACAGCCATATCTGTTTAAACTGTGCAAGAGAGAAAGAGAAAGAGAGAGAAGTTTAGAACCGTATGAATGGATTAGCAGGTACAGTGGCGGGCTGCGGTTGAAATTACGATCGGATTTAATGTACGCCGCCAGCATGTTTCTATACCGCCTAACATTCTACTGATATGCTGAACTTTCATCACTCGTAAGCCATCTAATTCTAAATCTAATCAGATATGAAGACTTGCTCGCGAAAAAATTTCCTGATATGGCCTGATATTAAAATTAGCCTTTATATGGCTTACTATTTCTTTTATATGGTCATATATAATTTTTAGACCAAATATAGTTCTGAAAATCTGCAACAGAGGGCGCACGATCGCTAAATCGTCTCAATACCAGAGAGTTAAGTCCAAAATATATAATTCTATGATGTAATTTATTTTTTGATTACTTTAGGTACTTATTTAAATTGATTTAAGTCCGCTAGATCAGAAGACTATCTATTGTAAATTATTAATTATAAAAGCATTATGTTTGCACGTATATTACAATAGAAAAAAATTAACTTAACTCATCAGAAAAATTCTTAATCCAAGAAAATCATGTAAAGAGCTTTATCGTTTTGATTTAAGGAGAAAAATTCTTATACTAAGATATTAATAAATTTTTTTAATATCTTAAAGAACTTATTCGTCATTGGTTTTTTTTTTTTTGGATTAATCAACGACTTTTGTTTTATGAGACAATTGATGCACACATTTTCTATAAAATTTATAAAATTGAAAATTACAATAACAATTGATCATCTATTCTCAAAATATAGGCCGATTTAAAAAAGCGGTAATTTCAGAAATTTTTTTTAGGGACAATTTCTAAAGTTAATAAAAGATCAAAAAAGCAGAGAGAGCTCGGACTAAAACGGGGATTAGATTCCCGGAAAGTGGACGTAAAGGAGACAAATATGTTGGCGGAGATTCAAACTTTTTAAATGGAAAGACAAATAAGGTAGGTGGGCGAGTGATGAGACTGGTTTCGGTTTAACTAGACGCAATCAAGTGAGAAGTCGTAACCGCGGATGGAGGAAACGAAAGAGGAATGAAGAGTAACATTTCTGTGCTCGGCGGCTAACCAGAAGTAATGCCGCTGTGGATCAATCCGAGCTGTCCGCTGGAGGTCTTAAGCCTCGGGTCTATTCGATTCCCACATCCCCGGGGACATTCGTGAAAATCTCTACGGTTTCCTTTCGACGTTTTCACTCTATTTACTTTATTTATTGTCATTTTCATTCATTTCCTCCGGTTTCTTTATTTACTATTTACAGTTTTAAACTTACCAGACGGCTTTCTTTCATATGTTCATCTGGTTGATGAATTCTTTTTCATCAGTGTGCAAGCACATTTTAATTAAAATCTCAGTTAATGCTGTGAGAGATCAATTTCATCGCCTGAAAAAAATAAGTGATACATTGCTATGTTTAGTCAGACATGAGTTTTAGCCATTTCTGAACACTGGTCTAGAAAAGTTTAAATTTTTGGGTGGTTTTCAAGACCACACCTCGGAGAAAAATAGTCAGATAATAAAAAAAAAAGCATATTGCAGCTTTAACTGCTTAACTTTTATGTTTAGCCATAAACATTTCTTAACACGTACGGTGTCGGAGTAATTCTAAAAAACCACCAAAGGGAAGATTTTCTAAAGTTTTGCTCGTCTTAAAACAGGTCATCGGACTTCAACCTTTTTTATTTTTCGATAATTTCTTTAGAATGTTCTAAAAAATTCAATCGAATTTAATTTGACCTATTCAGTAGCCTGTCCGATGATTTGATGCGAAGTTATCGTCGATCAAAGCAAAAAAATTTAATTTCCCAAACAATTTTGACTAATAAGAGAGGTAAAATTTCGCATATTTACGGATAACTTTAGAAATGTTGATTAAACGAAGAATATCGTCGGTAATTTTTCTAATTCAAAGTATCCTGAAGAAACCTTAAAAATTTCGAAGAGTTGCGATTTTTTTTCTGACTGCCCCAAGCTTTAAATTTATCGTCTTTATCAAAAATCACTTTAAAATTACCTTTCTCATCTCATCTGTTTTTCAAGTTTACACTGAGAAAACAAAATACTTTTACTCAATTAACAATTTCTTGGTTTAAGAAATTCGCTGACGATCAAGTATTCTATTATTATTATTTTCTAAAGAGAAGAACATCAATATTTATCTTTGAATAATAGATAAAACAAAATAATAGCTTTATTTAAATTAAGTAAAAATTATTTTAATCAATTTAACAATTTCTTAAGCTAACAATATATGTTCTTGAAAATTTTCAAGGACATAAATTCTTGTTTCAAGAAAATTTTCTTAATAAAAGTATTTTTTTTCTCAGTGTAAAATATTTTTTGAGGCTATAATCTATATTATATTTCTCAAAACACTGAAATTTTTACAACGTAGTGTACACTTTTTTCTTTAAAAGCAAATTTGAAAAAATCCAAGAATCTTTAGCAACTGTGTGTTGAAAATAAGGAATGCCAACACGATATTTTTGATCAAGTTTCAATAGTTTAAAAACGAAATAATAAAATTTTTCCTTTGTCTTATGCAATAAACACAGGTACTATAAATTGTTTATTTAAAATGAAAAGATTATCACTTGTTAGCATAAATTGTAAATAAATTTCTGGTGTACGTGTCCCGATGTGATATCTGTCCTCTGATTCTGCACGGAAGAAATCCTTCACAGTTCCCGGAGGAGTAAGCTTTCGCGGAAATTGTCTTTTTCTTCAGCTCGTTCCAACAGAACCAGCAAAAGCACAAGCAGAAACAGAGGCAAGTAGAAGTGAAGGAGCAGAGAAGAAGCATGAGGATGCTCTTGTCAGCGGCGGGGAGAGCTCGAAACGGCGTGTCGGATGAGACGGAGTTAACTTGGGTTGATTTACCCGGCGGTGGCACTGCGCTCAGACACGTACCACCAGATTTAGTGAGACGTCGTGACGCCAAGACGGATACATAGATATCTTCCAGTTCCAGGGGCGTACTTTCACCCTTGCTCCGTCCAGAGACTGCTTTTGCTTCTGGTACTCCTTCTAGATCTCGTTCTCGTTCTGGTTCTGTTACTGCTGGTACGCTGTCGTCTGCCAGGACGAGGACGAGGACGAGCGCGAGCGTTCTCCGCAAACGGGAAGTAGCCCGTGCACATAAATTAGAACCGCGACATCTCGAGGACGACATCAGTGGGCAAAGGAAGGGTACGAAGGAGCTCAACAAGGAGAGACTTCTGTTCTGGTTCGTGCTCGAGAAAGAGAAGAACGGAGCTCCGTTCGGGGGTTGGGGCCACAGATCCGGCGAATAAACGCGCATGCAAGTGAGCGAGCAAGAAAATCAGACAAGAGATGTACGTAAACGACGCTTTCTTGTAATCGTACTTTAAATCATTCTCCCGTGAGTCATTGCGCATTGAAACTAACCCAGTCATAATGAATTACGTTATCCTCCTTTCCTTTAATAAATTCATTTTCACAAAATTACAAAACATTATTCTTATCACTTTGTCTACTTTTTGTTCCACATTCTCTGTGTAAACACGTAAAAACTTCAAACAATTAACTGTTATTTATTTACCTTCAATAGTCATATTTTTTAATGTACTTTTCTATACTATGCATTCAGTTTCATTAGTTTAACTAGTTGTTGGTACAAAATTTATGAACCTACACTGAGAGAAAATTTTATTTAATAGTAATAAAAAAGTTTATTTGGACTTGAAAAGAAAATTTAGTTAATAGTAATAAAATTATATTCCCTATGAATAAAATTTTATCAGTATTTAATAAAATTTTCTTAAATACTAATATGTGTTTTTAATACGAATCAAATTAATATTTCATCAGTGGATTATTAAAGTTTGAATTGAAGACACAAAAAATTTTAGAAATCGATTTTTAACCTATGATAAATAAGGCGTTTATTGTCTAACCAAGATCTATTTTATCAAAATTTGTTGTTTTAATATTAAAAATTTATAAATATAAAAAGAATAACTCATAAAACCAATGCTTTTTTATCAGCTATACTTTAGGATGTAAAATATGTATTCTTGTTATCGAAGCAAATTTTGATTATAATTTTGATATGTAACTCGAATATATAAGCGAATAAATCAACTGAACCTTAAAAACTGAAGTTGAGTAAACAAACCAGTGAGAAATGTACAAAGAAAAAAAATGTTCTTAAATCAAGTATATAATTTTGAAGAACTTAATATTCTTGATTTGAGTAGAAAAATTCTTGATTTAAGGTAATTTTTCTTGATTTAAAGAAATTTTACTTGATTCAAGAATTTTTTATCTTGATTCAAGAATTTTTTATCTTGATTCAAGACAATTATCCTCTTCAAAATTATGTTCTTGGTTCAAGAATTTTTCTCTTGAATCGAGTTAATTTCTTTTTCTGTGTGTCGTTTTATTTGATAAAACATTCAAAAACTTTTTTCCAGACTATTCTTTCTAATTGCACAATAGCTGTCATTTTAATTATAATCTTATTTTTCTCCATAATTTAACTTTTTATTTAGATACAACTTAGTTAAAAATAAAAGTATGAAAAAAATATGATTGATTTATTAAAATTATTGCTGATAAAATTAATCAATGACATCGTGACCTGATGTCATTTTACAAATTAAATTTTCATCTTTGTTATTATAATTATGAATTTTTTTTTATTTTAGAAATAATCCATTATAATAATTGAATGTAAATGTTTCCAAACTAGTAAAAAAAGTAACTGGAAATCGCAGTTACTCAAGTTTTTTTTAGTCAGTCTATTCGTATTGTTTTTTTTTTTTTTTTTGGTTCAAAGATTAATAGCAAAGCGAGATCCGGTGAAATCATCGTAAATTAGAGGAATAATATACTGGTTTGGGTGATTTGATTCGAGGAAAAGTGATCCCGCTATTACGATCACCTGTTTATTTCGCACGAGGAGAGCAATACTGGTATCGCTGGAGAGTATTGCGGCGGATAGTGGCCGGTGGAAGGTGAACGGTGGACGGTGGAGCAGTCCGAGGGATCCCCAAGTATTTATCGCTATCCGAAATACATTCATTTTCATTTCGAACATTACAAACCGGTGGGGGGTAGTAGACCAGGGTATTACGAAGAGCCAATGATATAGTGACTATTACCGTCACTACATACCGGGCACAGAGTGATGGCGGGTGACTGCGTGCCTCGATAGCGCTAAGCCTCAGGCAGTAAAATACATTGCTCCGGTGGCTGTGATCCGGCCGTATCAATGCTGCTCGCCCGTTACGTGTGACCCTCTACCCCTCACCCTCCACCCTCCGCCCTCGTGCGTGTCTCCTCCTCTCATTCACTCACTCACTCACTCACTCACTCACTGAGAGTAGTAACAGCAGTGACCCCTCTTGCCCATTCTCATCCTCATCCCCGCTGTATATCTAACGATTCACTATAGCGCAGTATTTACTATACAGAGAGTGGGTTTCGACAGAAGCCCACCGAGTGGTACTTGAATGTGATCCCGTTATACGGCACGTCAGTCGGTGATGTATCGACGATTCGTCGAATGACCGGTCCTCTGAAAAATTATATAGGGTTTTATGTCCACCCGAGGGGACAAAAAAGATTTCGTGCTCCCGAGGGATACGGATCTTTATCTTTCGCCGCCAAAAACATTCGTACTACAACTATTGGCTTTTACTACTTATAATTGTCTATGCATTAATTCAACTTTTACGCAGATTCACTGTGATTTTCGCGTCAAATAATATTTTATTAAAATTTTTAGGCAAGTCAAAATTAGTCGAGAAAGTTTGGAAGAAATTTGGCCTCAAAAAATTAATACATATTTAACATCGAAATGCTAAGGGGACATTTTTAGAAAACTCAAACCTTCGGAGATAGTACAAAAAATAGGAATAAATAAGCATATCGGTCGTCTAATTGACAAATTATCTAATTTTATTTTCAAAAAATCCTCCACTTATGTTAAAAAACAGTGAAAGAGATTATTTTTATAGTAATAAATAATCCAATATTTATGGTATAGGTAATACTATACTACAGTCAGTATTGGAAAAGTTTAAGAATTTCGAAAATTTTCAATTAAGTTGACTATCTCTATCGTTTCTTTACGCAAAATTGTGCCAGAAAAACGAAATATTTATTTACTCGAGCCGCAAATTTTTGTTAGGAACTTATCAAGCTAAAAGATGACCAAACTTTTCAGTAGATCTTAGGACTCTTTATATTTAAAAACACTTGGGAAGTTCGACAAACACTATAAGTTCATTGATTCAAGCTTTAGGTCGAATGGTCTTTCAAGCTGGTTTAGAATTCAAGATAGGTCAATATCGGACAAGTTGATGAAGTTTGAGACTTTTTAGAGAAGTCAAATTTAATTACCGAATTTACCAAACATAAAAATTGGGTATTGGGTAAATGTTGACCCTGAGTCTGGTCGGAGCCTCAACAAGGGTCAGTACGGAAAAAGTCAATGGCTTTTGAAATTTTTTAATGGAATCTATTAATTTAATCATTTGAAGTGGTCATTAGGGTAAATGTCCGTCGATTATTGTCATCGTGTGCGGTAGGTATTGTAAGGATGTTCCGATGTCCAGAGGTTTGGTAAAATTTTTTTAATTTTTATTCAGGGTCTTAGATTTGAAAGAATTATTTATATCTTCTTTTCACTAATTTAAAACATAGCTAATAGCATTAAATTTTTGGATAAAATGAAGAACCAAAAACACCTCAGTGAAGGAAGATAAAAAGTTTAAGGGTAGTAAAAATATAAATCTTAATTTTATCAAGGAGTAGCTTCGAATGCGGTTAGGAAGGGTTAATACTGCGAGGACGATAACGAGTATAATGTATAATGTAGAATGTATAAGAGCGGTGTCAAAGAGAAAAGACGCCTGCGGATCTGCGGTGGCAGTACTTGTAGGTCTAGGTAACGGGCTCAGATAGTCCTAAATCACTTTAACTGCCGCCGGAGAAGCAGTTTGGAGCCGCTAATGGCGTCAAGTGTCTCAGATACCACCGCGACACCACCGTCCTCTGCACTCTATACTCTAGACTATATACTATGTGAGTACTCTACAGTCTAGTCCATGGCTCGGGTTGTCTCCCAGGTGACAAACACGATCCGAGTCGAGTCATCATAATCGAATTCTCAGTAACTCTGAGCCCTGTTTGTAATTAACTGGCATAAGTATAAATCTAAGGTTAAGCACAACAACACCATGAGTCTTTAGTTTCAAGCTTCTAGTCTGAAACAAGACTAGTATAGACGATCGAGCACGTTGCTGCGGTAGATCGTCTGGTCCGAAGGCTGATAATGGTCTGCGGCTGAACCATCAGGGCGGTATTATATAGCTCACGGATAGCAGTAGGTATAATGTCCTTCTATTCGTGGGGGCTGGCGAGGAGTGGAGGAGAAGAGTATCCTCTGCGAATGAGAGTGTTCTCACTGCACACAGCGGTGTCCGCCATCCGTTACATCTATAAATCTAAGATAACAATATTGCCACCCCTACGGGCCAGTAATGAATGTTTGTACAGCAACCATTAGCGTCGACGGGGTACTGCGCTCCACGACGCGACGACGCGCTTATTCTGCCTCCGCAAAACCATTTCACGCATATGGGACTTTAGCTTGTCGAGTCGTTTGCGTTTCTCTACGCCATTCCTGTTATAATACTCACTATTTATATACCCAGATATGTATGCCCAAAGATATTGTTATTTATCACTCCATTCGATTACCTACTCTAAATCTATTTATTTATTGATTCAAATTTTCCCACTTTTTTGAGATACCCATGAAAAAATATTTGATATGTCCATATATGCTCTATTATAAAAATTGACTACATCATTAAATCGTTTTCTTGCGATTAAGAGGGTGTGAGTGTTATAAAATAAAAATCCAGCTGTCATTTTTAAAATCTCTTCACCAATATAAAATTGTTTCAATATTTCTCATGACATCAATTTTAAAAAATTTTCTTTAAAAAGAAAATTTCAAATTCTTTAAAAATTACGCTCCAAAATTGTTTCTTTTGATTTTTAAATTTACAACAAAATTTTTTTTTAATTTCCGAAAATCATATACAATCATATCAGTTACTTGGATTTTTATTTTTTATTGTACATCTTTTTTAAAGGAAAAAAAATTTTTTTTTTTTTTCAATTGTCTTATGAACGTTGGCTTGGCGCGATTTTTTACAGTGAAACTTTGGTTGATTTTTTTATTCGCATACATAGCTTAATATGACCATATCCATACTCACGTTCTAATGTGCAACTCAAAAAATTTTACTTTTGAAAAATCTTTTTTGAAAAATGAAACTATAATAATATTTTGCAGCTCATTTTTAAAACTTAAAAATCAAATCGTTGACTAACTGTCTTTAAATAAATATTTTCATCCGTCCCATTTAACCAATGTTAAAAATGAACTGTTTTCACCATTCACAATTTAAGTAAGTTGATTTCTGTACTCTAAATTTCAAAAAAAAAATCTGGCATAAATTCAACTTTTTTTTTAATAAAATAACTAATAACGCATGGATCTAATTTATTGATAAATACTTGATCGAAGCGTTGGTCTCTGGCAAACGGTGACAAATGAAGCCTTACAGCTGACTAAGTCCCGTTTTTACCCGGTCAAGTCAGCCAGTATCGGTTGTTAAGCAGAAGTAAATAAAAAAATAATTTTCTTGAACGTGTGCTACCGTCGCTCATCTTACAGCGACATTCACCTTCAACAAAAACATATACACACACACACACACACTACTGAGGTGATTGATAGTCGTCTGATTCAGTCAGAGTCCAGAAGCTCGGATTTTCCAGCTGATGTGTCGATCGTTTATCATCTTCTTGAGATTCAGCCCCGTTCCATCCAGGCTTGAGTCAATATTTTTCTCCTCATAAACCAGTTTTCTGGTCATGTAGTCTATTTGTAAAGCCACAATCGATTGTATTTCCGCCGAGTCTGGTCTGGTTATTGCCATTCGCCGTTCACCGTTCCGCTGATGCCGGAAATTCACCTCTAAGTTAATATTTTCCATCAAAATCTAATAGCACTCTTCTGTTGCTTGTGTTTCTGTTTCGCTAGTGAGAGCATCAACGAGTGTTGTGTTTTAATGTGAATGTGTCTACGTCTGTTTGTGAAATAATCCCTAAAAACAAAGTGCTATAACGTAGATGAGAGAGATGAGAGGTGGATTCCTCTCTACTGTTCAATTATAATTTTTTTAGTTGGAAATAAACATTCGTTTCTTTAACACGTGGCGTCGTAACGGAGCAGTAGCGGTAGCGGTAGTGGCGTTGCCGGAGTGAGGAGGTGTAACGTGGAGAAGCGAGAAAACTGTAAAGCTCTGTACAGCAGAGGAAAAAGAGAGTGGAGATATCGGTAGAAAGGGGTGTCCATGAGCACTGGGTAAGTAATTAACGACGCGTTTATACGATATCGTTTGCAAGAGAGGGCTGTGCGGGCTGCTGGCACCAATGAAGAACCCTGCTAATAGCGAGTGCTAACGGTGATACTCCTGAATGTTCCTGGTCCTCCAGCACCACTTACGCTATATACAACCGCTATATACTCTTGCTTCTCTTGCTTCCTCGCAAACTACTGCTGATATCAGTAATACTAGTCGCAGTTCCACTAGTACTACCTCTACCACTACAAGTATTGGTAAAAAAAAAAAGAGACCGACCTACCGGCGATTCTTCCATTAATTTTTGCTGAGCTTGGGACTAGTTAATATGCATTAAAAGGGGTTAATAAAACGCCTCGTTCGAACTTAATGTGGATTTGAGAGGCACCTACTCTTCGACACCTTCCATATATATAATAATACTCGACGACACTGCTGAAGTTTACTGTCGTTGTTCAACATCCACTTCGTTCGGAAAATTAAGATCCTCTGATTATTATGTCCGATGCTGCTATCCACTCTTCATTTCGATAATAGTCTTTTCGTTGCAGTTTTATTTACTTCGTAATGGAGGTTATGGAGTTCTGATTCAAGAGAGGGGGTGTGGTTTTTGTTAAGTAGCATAGATATTTTTTTTAATCGAACTTAATTACTATTGCAAAGCTTTCAGTAGAAAGGTTTATTTCTAATGGAAATAATTTATTACTATTAAAGATTAATCGTTAAAATCACGGTTTAACTCTATGTACTTTTTAAACAGTTTAAACCTTCATATTTTTAATTCATACGTGTAAAATATTTTAAAAAACTAAAATTACTTTTGAACGAAGACCATTCGTCAAATAAAAAAGACGCAAAAGTTGAAAAAATTTCCAATCAAGAATCAAAATTAATTGAATTTTCATTAAAGAAAAAACTTTGAAACTACGCGATAACTAAATTCTGTCAAATATATCTCAAAGTTCATAACATTAACTTCTTTGTTTATATTAACATATTTTTGATCATTTTTATAATTACTCTCAAGCTATCGAAGTTTCCAAAAATATGGAAAATAGTAAATTTTACAGGTTTGTCTTTAAATAACTCCCGAATAATACATCGCATGTTAATTTCCTAAAATTTATGATACAGCTTTTGAAAAATTCAAATCATTAGATAAAATATATGATAACGTTGTGATTTCTGTAAATCTATCATCTTAATGTATAACATAATTTAATATAACAATAAAATGCTATATAAAAATCTCATTAAATAATACGCACTTTATTGTGTATCATGTAGACTTTACAATCATTGTGTAATTGAAATTTTCATTTGTATTTATCATCGGTCAAATAAATATGAAGTTAGTCCAATAAAAATAAAAAAATTAATAAAACCAATTTGTTTTTTCTTAAAATTTCCGATGTCTAAATTATCTTTTTTTACAAAAAAAGCTTTTACTACTTAAAAATATTCTAGATTTCGACTGTTTCGTTTATAGTAAAAATGAACAAACTACTTAAAATTAAAGTAATGATCTTCTTATTAATGAACACTTCCATGATCAATAAGGATCACGCTCAAAAAAAACAATTTCTAGTAGAGTTGCCCGTATATGTGTAAAAGAAGTAGAAGACTAAGGGGTAAATAAATAAAAACATAAAATTGCGTGAGAATCGCGGGTGATCCAAGCCTGCCGCTGCGAGAAGAACGATGCAGCCTGAGGGTTTTGTTACACCGGTGTAAATTTAAATTCATAAATCAACATGCTGGTTTTCGGTTAACGGGAAGTGTGGTGAAAAAAAATAAAAAGACGTTGGAAAGGTAATAAAAAAAGGCAGCAAACATTGCGGAGAAGGGAGAGTTGGGACAAAAATAGTGGAGCAAAAATAAAAGAGAAATAAATAATTCAGCTCACGAGGGATGCAAACATTAAACGCGCTTAAGAGAGAATTCACCAAGCTTTCGGATTCCTCCTGTCGTCCTACCGAGAATTTACTTATTCAACCGTGTGCAAAGGTAATAGTGTGCTCTTTTGCATTGTACTGAATAACACCAGCTTGGTGTAGAGTATATAGTAGCATCCCCTCGGCTCACTCTTGTCGCGGCTTCACTTTCGCCCCTTCCACGCAAAATAATACAACACGTATGTGGATGTGGATATGTATTGCATATATTTATAATATGTTTGTGTATGTTCTGGTTCTGGGTGACGTTTAGTTTACTCGGGACGGCATTTGCGCGAGCCGGCTGTTTTCCGCGCTTAAATTTCAGCTAAATAACAACTCCTGACCACGGTGCTTAGCGCCAAAATGAACGGACGCTATTAACGATTAAAACGGAAGCAAAAAATTATAATAAAACATCGTGCGTATAAATACTGAGCAGAGGGACTCTCCAAAGCTAGTATGCTCAAAATAATAAAAAACAAATACAAATACAAGGAGAACAAAACGATAAAGAAAGAGGGTGGAGTAAAGAGGCCGGGTAAAATAAATAATAATAAAAAATATAAAAAGTCGAAATATGAGAGCAGTTAATAACACTTTGTGGGAAATAATACTGCGAGAAAGTGCGCTTACCGTGACAAATAACCGGTCTACTCTCGTACTCTTACACTTTGGCTTCATCCATATCGTCTCATCCTCTACGGTCCGAACTCACATCTGCACCTGGAGGGAAAAAGTTACTCCAATAATTATTTTATATCGCTTACTCTGTTTGTCATGGGCTTAAGACCGCAGTAATAAAGTCTAGATTTTAGACTGAGGAAAAAAAATAAGTTGGTTAATGGTTTTCATTTAAAGAAAACCTGAGGTCACTCATAAGAAAATTTATTAACTATTTGATTGAGATTGATAATTGATCGAGAGAAGGCCAGAAGATTGGGACTAATTTCAAAAGTGATACTGAAATTAGCAGACACCTGACGGTTTTTTTGGAAATAAAAAATTTTTGGGCAAAAATACTTTTTTAAACCAATTATTCTACAGCACCATAAAAAAAAAAAAAAAAAAAAAAAAAAAAAAAAAAAACAGTATTAATTATGGTTACAATTACGAAGTTTTTAATTTTCACATCGTAATATTCAACTAAGAATATTGTTGTACAGAATATTATGCAAGATTGTCTCTAATGGATACTGTGATGTACAATTATAAAAATTACAACACTCAATAGCAAGAATTACGATGTTAACATCGTATAATTTTCTGTGGGCGCATCGTTAATAAATAAAGGGATTAATTCTTTTAGTACCTAACAGGGAACGCTGGTGCATCTTAACGAGGGAAGAGTCTGAGGGGGCACCAAAGGAATAAAAATAATAAAAGCACACGAAGAAACAATTTGAAACACCCGGCAACGAATATTACAAGACGATATTAGGCGGAATGAAATAATCCAAGCAAAGCTGGCTTCTCTATCTCGGCTTTAAGTTTCGCTGCAGAGTAAACGAGACTCCTGTGCTAATTGCCGCGAAAAGGGTTAACGCGCTCCGTCGGGCTCGTCTGAATATCGCCATCCATATTTAATTAGACGGTGAATATTCCGCCGTGAACTAATGAAATGTTAAAAATAAAGAGCAGTAAAACGAAACAAAAAAAGGAATGAAAGGATAATAGAAGTAAAAGTAAATAAGTAAATAAATAATATCGTTGGATTGTGGATTGTCTTGGCCCTGGACGGTATGGCGGAAAGAACGAGGAGGTGATATATACACCTGGTTACTGGTCATGCATTTTATTTCTATTTCTGCAGGCAATAAATTGAAAAAATGGGATGATAGAGTATTGAAAATGGGCATCGGACATTACATTTAAAGAAGTATGACTATGACCAGGACACTCTCAGGCGCTCGGCGATTGTCGGTCCACCAGGGTGGAAATATTTCTCATGTCCATGTATATTCTGCAGAACGCCCACCGTCGCGGTATAAGAGCGCGATGACTCTTTCTCACCCTTCGACGATTCATACTCACACTCAGAGACTCGCTCTGGCTTTTCCACCTTTAGCACATTTCCTCATTTTTATTTCGCCGACGACGAAAATTATCGACGGGAGTGCCACCGGAGTGTGTGTCAACGACTGCAAGAACAATGGTCTCGGATCCTCGTCTAACCATTGAGCAATGCCGAGAAATCCCTTTGCGAATGAATTAGATATACACACCCTTTCTTTCCTATATACCTTTTCTTTTATGCTCGTTGGCACCCAGCGACAGAATCTAATTAATTAGAGCCGTTATGGAAAATCGAAAGTATGGAGGAGGTATTTTATTTTATATTTTGGTGAATTTATTCTTAGGAAATTTAAGTCCTGACCATGGAAAATGTCTTGGATTTTTTTTATTAATTATTATTTTTAAAAGATAAACTAAATGTACACAAAAAAAGACTAATTTACAGTCCTTGATAACTGGCAGGGAAAGAATATGCGAAAAATTGTTATAGAAAAAAATTAACTTAAATCAATAATATTTTGGTCTTCAATAATTTATTCTAGGACTAGAAAAAAGCTCTTTTTCTTAATTTAATCAATTATTTCTCAAACCGTTAAAAATCGGGATTTAGTTTATAAAAAAATAGTCTTCGTGAATTTTCTTGGAATTTATTAATCGAAATCAGGATTTATGAACTGTTTAAGTCTAAAAAGAGAAAACTGTCATTCTTAAATCGATATCTATGAGACAAACAGTTGCTAACTTCCGAGGATTGAATACTTTACTTTATGAGACGTGCAAAAAACGATAATTTTAAATTGTGACCTAAATTGATTACATTGAAAAATATTAGTCGAGTATTAACGAATAATTGATAATGCTCTGAAAATTGAATTTGTTTCTACAAAATTTAAGCGCTCGGAGCTTAAATATTTTTTAACAAAAGCCGTAACTAATGCTAAAGCCGAAAAGTATACGAAATTTGACAAAACGAAATTAAAATGAGTGTGACGTCGTCAGTGACGCTCCCAAACCCGTCATATTGTCATCCAGTCAGTGGAGTTGGAAACATTCATAGTTGACACATGTCACGTGTTGGCACGCATCAGACCTGTCACCCGTCAACTACTGGTCTGAACAAATTATTACGCGCGCTTCCAACGAGTTCATCCACATTCGTTATATTACTCTCATATATACCTCTGGATTCATATCTATGTGAGTATAAATATAATGTACACATCAAATGTGATCTATATTATTTCAAACAGACTATAGACAGATAAATATGTATGTGTGTGTGTGTGTGTGTGTGTGTGTGTGTATGTGCATTAAAAATATAATAATATATACTGACATTCTGTATGCTGTAGGTTATAAAACAGCGATGACGGTAAGGGGGCAAATTGCATTGAGGTGTAGCGAGAGATAATTTTTTGGCCGCGTCAAATAGAGGTGCCCGCAGATGAAAAACGTAAACAATAATATAGGTAAACAACAAAACAAAGGCTAAATATTTTTGGAATTACCGGGTGAGTAATTGTTGATGATGATGAGAGTATTCGCATGAACGAATGCTTCTGATACGTTTGAATAATTCAACCAATACGCCGGCAATCAGCACGCTGCACCAACGCAACAGCAGTAGCAGTAACAGCAGTCCTTTCATTTCCTGTCAATGAGAAATGACCCAGAAGTAATATGAGAAATTCATAACAGAAAAAAAATTATAGATTTTTGATAAACTGTAAATACACGGGAAGAAGATTATCATGCTGATACTGTAGTTGCACGCCTCATAATGCGGAGCTATTTTAGATTTAGAAATTTTTATTAATTTTTTTGATTACATTGATCTTCTCTAACTGAAGATAATTTCTTTTTATTTTTCAATAATTTTTTAATTTTGGTTATTGAAAAAGTTTCTACGTTCAAATTGGCGAGAAAAAAATTTTTAAAAAAATTTTCGTTTAAACTAATTTTTTAAAGTATTTCTAAAAAGTTTTTTTGAAGATCCAGAAAGCTACAGAAGTCTAAACTTCTTTAATCAAGTTGTTAATGTTTTGAATTGATGTTACTAAATATTTTGGAAAATAAGAAAAATTTTTTACTAAAAAATTTTTCTGTTTGATTTGAGACAAAAAATTCCTTCAAAATGATTTTCTTAGTTCAAGATTTGTTCTCTTGGTAAGCCAATTTTTTTCAGTGCTCGTATTTTGATCCAAAAGAAATAAATGCTTGAATGCAGTTTATGTGTATCTTATTTGAAAATAATAAAATGTTTTGAATAAAAAAATTTAATCCAAGAATTTTAATTGAGTCAAGAGTTAAAAAAATTCAATATTCTGTAGCAAAGGTAGAATTGTGAAAAAGTATATATCTTAATTAATTAAAGTATTTTTTATTACAGTCCAACCTTACTAGCATAAAAATCTAAACAACTTGAATATCGCAAAAAAATTTTCTATTTTTTCATAACTGTTTGTTTGACTAAAAAAATTTTTTGAACAAAACTAAATTAAAAATTCCAAAAGATATCAATAATTAAAACTTTTTTATTTGAGTTGCCTCCAGCCTCCACTGGTCGTCGATTAATCGTAGATTTATGCATAATAAATAATAATTATTATTTTTATTTCATTTCATTCTTTAAATTATTATTTCGCGAATGATATACAGGTGCATTAAATTTAAACCAGCATTGGGGAATGGGTTGCGGAATAAATCGAAACAAACCTGTGTGTGTATGTACGGTATGTGTGTGGGTTTGTATTGAGGGTGAATGGGACGGTTGGGAGGGAGAAGAGAGGGAATGTGGTTTTTCACTTTTCTCGACTCGACACCCGCCGCCGGTGAGTTTATCTTAAACGCAAAGTGAACTGAACGGCAAGCAGCATTGATATACTGCCACGTAATGTCTATATTTTGTTATTTTGTTATTATTTACGGAGCGCGAGATAAGTGACTCGCGTTCTCCTCGCGATATCTGAGCAGGGTGTCTATAGCTGCTGTGTGGAGCCGCGGTGATAGAGTCTCTACTGTGTTGGTATACTACCAACTGAAAGCAAGAAGTACACCAGCAATGTTTTTTTTTTCTTTTTTTTTCCACCAAAACGAGTGTATAGCACTCGCCCTCTTGATCGTGAACGTTTCCCCTTTCCGCGAGCGACGATCGACCCTTCCATTGCTTCCTCTGGTATATTGGTATGATACTAGTATGGTTCTGTGCTGTGTATCAAAATATCACGCGTCTATAAATCACAGTGACCGTACCGCGGCATATTATACCACCCGAAACTATTCGCGGTAGTTTTGCGATCGAAGTTGACATGCCGTTGCCCATTCTGTTTTTATAATTTTGCCAGAACGTTTCATTCGTTTATTCGGTTGCGCCCTCACTTCCAGTCCCGGGCAATAAATCTAGAAATATTTATTTATAATATTTTATCAGTGCGCAATCGGTTTTTATCGCTGAACAAAATACTAAAATAAATATACGCGTACACAATAAAAAAAAAATATTTCCATCGGTAAATTATACTAATACATTATTATAATAAATTTTATTTATGATTTCTATCTGATTGAGTCCAAAATTATTACTTTTTTAATGATGAATATGTTTGGGAATTTGTTAAATAAAAAGATGTGTTGATGCTTCTTTGAAAAGTATCGAATCGTCTTTAGAATGAGCATGTCAATATTGAAAAGAAAAAATTACTCGTTTTCAAAATTTCTCGTCTTGAAACTTGTTATTATAGCGGAGAATATTATCTTCGTATAATACAATCAAATTTGATGTCTCAAATAAAAATTTCTTTTTCAGAAAAAGATTTTTAATTTAATTAATTGATTTGGACGACAAAATTGTTTTTAAAAATAGCCAAGTTCGAAATCATGGCGAACCTGAACCTTGTAAAGTCAATGATTGCACCATTAAAATGAATGACTTTTGATATGTCTGAATGGTTCCATTTAACTCAATTGTTTTTACATGTAGAATAGGTCCAGCAACGCGAAAAATTTTCTACAATAACTGTTTACTTTTTATTTTGCTAACTGATCGAATTTATCGTTACCGAAGGGTATTTACTCCCCTGATGAAGCTATTTTGACGCGTCAACTAACAGATTCATCATATGTGTACAATCTATAATTTATAAATCTATTGCGTATATCTAGAGTCAAAAAAATTTTCTATATTTTGAAAGATAACAATACTTATTTATCGGCCACAAAATGAACAGGTTCTGCTACTGTGATATGTAATCAACATTGGTGGAATAAAATAAGAAGGGTGACCGAGACGTTGAGCCATACTACTTTATTCTTATGTTATTTTAGTTTTTTAGTGTCAGGTTTATCGGCGGGTCCGAAAGGTCACCGACAACTAAGCAGGGTGTTAGAAGTATGGCAGGCTTTAAAGCTCGAGAGTAGCACGTAGATCGTCCTCGTACATAGCAGTGGAATCGTGAAAGAAACGACGGTGGTCGAACGACGAGCCATAGTTTGTCGGTGTCCCTTATACTGTTCTCTACTTATACTACCTACACTCTGAACCAGAGGCAGTGGCACTGCTATGCTGTTAGTTCCCTACTTTGAGAGAGGCCCATAAAACCAAGTGGGGTGGAATAACAATAAACTATCCGTATAAATCTTAGCCGAGGGACACGGAGCTGCTACGATAGCGCGCCCGATTATCTCGGAAAATGCGTTTTCTTTCGCGAGACTCACGGCAGAGTAAGAGAGATTGAAGGCGTGTGGTTGCTACTAAAGTCGTGGATAGGAGCTTTAAGAGAAAAAAAATTAAAATTACGATCGAGAGTACCTTTTTTTACGTCTTCTTTATTCTTTTCTTTTCTTTTTCTTTTTACGTTTAACTTTTTTTCTTTTATTTTTATTCAAACACAATGGCTGTTAATGAAATACTCCCGGAATTAGGTTACTGAATTTTTTAAATGCTAATTTATTCAAAGAGATGAACTATTTTTTTTAAATGAATAAAAATAATGAATACTTGACAAATTTTTTCATTTTTAAAACATCACTTATACTCCTTATCATACGTATTTATTACCATGTCTGATCATGTAATGACACTGAAGTTAGCAGACGTGTAAAAATTTTTTATTTTTTTTATTAATTAAATTACAACTAAAAAGATATTTCTAAAAAATTGCACTTCTAATTTTTCAAGTTTTTTACATGTGACAATTTTTTTTTTAATTGTTTAATTGAAATTTTTTCAAGAAAAAATTTATAAAAATTTTGATTATAATTGACAAAATTTTCTTGATAGTTGTTGAAAACATATATCTTTTATTATTTCCTAATACTTGAAATATTTCTTTCATAATGCAAATTAAAAATTAATGTAAAAATTTTGCAAATTTAAGAAACACATCTACAAATCATTTCCATCCCGCAGACCGTAACTTTTTAGCAGACTAATACAGCAAATAGCATCAGTACAAATCGACGCATCGAGTCAGTGTATACACACTAACATTCAGTACACATATATTTGTAGACAGAATGATTGTTCTACACCTATCGGTCATATCCACCCGGCACGTACCTACAACAGCAAACTGATCTAGTTGTATTTATGTCGGCAGTGAATCATGTCGAGGTTTGATTTGTCGATGGCTTTTATGGACGGGAATTAACGCGTACGGCGTTTCGCATTTTGTTACTGCAAATGCCACCCACACTCCTGTCATTTCCCTCACCCTCACCCTTGCTCTCTCCCTCGCTCTCCCCTAAATTTACGCATACATCGTCAGTACACACGATTCCGGTTCAGCGTTTTCACTCGATGATTTGTGCATCCACTTTGGCAATTTTTTTAATGCCCTCAGTTGCCGCTGCCGAGCACTCGTCAATATTTATTTAACAATCGATAAAATCCCGATTATTATTCACGAGAATGTTCAAATTCAACGACCAGGGACCAGGGACAACAGAACTACACTGAAAAAAATTATTTGTTAGGACAACATAAGACAAGGTGTGACAACAAATTATTGTGTTAGCATAGGGATAACAAATCATATATTATGATAATAAAACATAGCTTATAATATGTAATTTATATGTTATATCAAAATATAACAGTTTTGTTATTGGAGCAGAGCCTTTCAATTGGTCAAACAAAACAGTTTAGCTGAATTAACAAATCGGTTTGTTGAAGCAACAATATTATTTTGTCGAGATAACAAATATTTATGCTGGCTTAACAAAAGTTATGTTGTTGCAGTAATATATACTAGTTACTTGGTGTAACAATTTTTTTTGTTAAAATAGCTAAACTATTTTCGGCTGCCCAATTTTAAAACACAGTAACTGACAATTTTAAGATTTTTTAAAATTTTTCTTATTAAAAAAAAGTTCGCACGTCGAATCGATAAAAAATTTGATTTATAAACAAACAATACTTGAATATAAATATTTTTAAGAAAAAATGCTTGTAATTAAGATCTAAAAAATTATAAAGAATGCAGCAATACTAAAAAAATCATGTATAAAAATTTTGCAGTTACTGTGTTTTAAAATCAGGCAGCCGTTTTGTTCAAATAACTAATAGTAACGAAAAAAAATTAATTTTATGGCAGCAAATTTATTTTTTTAAGGCAAAAAATAAATCCTGTTGTGACAAAAACATCAGCTAAGTAATGGTAGTGAAATAATTTAGTTGTAACAACAAACAGATATTGTTAAAATTAATTTAGCAGTATTACAAACTGATTTTTTATTGCAACTTTGCTTTGTTTTTGTTAATATTTTAACCAAATTATTTTCATGAATGTAAACGGAAGTTTGTTTGCTTTGTTATTCGAACCGAATAAAAATTAAAATTACTTGCCTTGTTGTACTAAACTCTGCTCCAACATAAGGTAGATGTCCGAGAATGAGGACGAGGAAAAATAGTAATAGCGGCTTGTACTATAGCGAAGAAAAAAATAAGTGCTTTGCAGAATGTAGCGAATGGCGTTAGCCATTGGTTCAACCATGGGGATCATAATTACTTGGGAAAGATGGCACTTTGCTCGGGATTTTGTCGCCTTGGGTCCCTCCCTAATGGCTGGTGGTTGATAACAAGGTTTCGAGCTGGACAGCGCTGCCCACTGAGAGATGTTGACAGCGGCTTTCAACCACCGCACAGCAACACCGACGCTGGTCAGACAACTCGCAAGCCGATTCGATCTCTTCCTATAAACGCCACCGAGATTGCTCCCTAACCTGACTCTCTCTTTCTCTCTCCCTCTCACTAGTTCGCAATATACTTTACTCGGCTCCAGGCGAGAGTGTGCGACACCTCCCCGCTGCCCTCGGCTACTATCCGCATGACTTCGCCCTAACACACCATGCGACACGTTACAGTGCTTTAATTGATAATTATTTAGCCGAAAGGCTCTAGCTGAAAAAGATAATACGGGAAAAATTTTGCAAGGTGGTCTTGGAGTAAAATGTTTAAGATGCGGGAAAAAAATTCATTGAGTAAAAAAATATGTTTATAATGATTATAAAAAAATTATTTGATTCTAGAGAAATATCTTTGATCATAAAAAAATTATTTTGAATAATTATCAAGGATATGTTATCTTCGTAAGATACAATTAAACTTGACATCGGAAAATTCAATGCTTTAAAATTTATTTAGAGTTAAATTTTGATAAAAAAAATTTTTTGAATCAAGTAGTTTGCTTTTAGTGTGAGATAAAAATAGATAAATAAAAAAAATCAATTTTCTGTTAAAAATTTCACCCTCTCCTTTATTTTGTAGAGAAATTTTGGTAAGACCAAGTTTTAAATCAATATTGAGGCTCACTTATAATTATTTCCATATAGAACAGACAATATTGAGCTCATTACATTCCGCGAGCTTCCGAAAGACAAAGAATTAGCATGTAGCTGCGTACGTGGTCAGACGCAACACGACACAGACTTGGGCTTTTCGCGGTAATCCTCTGCGAACTAAATGAGGTGGTGGATTTGTTAGAAAGAGCTTATTCGTTAGGTTAAAAGGCAACACAGAACAAGAGCAGTCGAGGATCTCTGGCTGTACTAGCAAAAGAGCCGACTGGAGTAAGTGTAAATGTAAGTGTAAGAGTATGTGAACAGTTTAAGTCAAAACAGAGTGTATATATATGCATGCATATGTATGTATAAAACATTTAAACTGTAAAGCTGGTGCGCATCCACACGTGGGCAACAACAATGGGATCCTATGGGGATTACGAGGAAACCGGTATCCAACTCTGCTCCTCGACAACTCGGATGCTCGCCTTAGGCGATGGGGCTTAAACAAACGCACTTAGAGCATACGCTCGTTAAATAATCCCGATACAAAGGAACCACTGAGAATTCTCAGCCTCAAAACTTCCAGCGCGTCTTTGTCGTAAATATTTAAGTTCTGTATTCTGCTTTGCCAGCGTCCATGAATTTCAAATTACTGTTCTAGACAATATTTGTGCTACTGATAAAGTCACTGTGACAGGACGGAAAATTATAATGTTAACATTATCATGTTGTCCTGCAGTGATAGAAACACTATTTTTTTTTCTCAAAAAGAAAATTTATGGTTGGAGAAAATTATTTTAAAGACGATTGGTTGCCTTGATTCAAAAAATTTCTTGTAATAGAAAAAATTACAATGTTAAGTGGACTTAAAAACCTATGAAATATTTTTTATGGAGCCTGATATGTCCATAATTAATTTATGATGTCCCTGATATGGCATGATATATAACTAAATTCATTTAATTGGAAAAAATATATTTATTTGTTAAATTGATTAATTGTTCTTAAACTTTTAATAAATATTTTTTGGAGTGAAAGTACATTTTTCAACAGTTAACAAATATTTATAAACAGTTGATAAATTTTTTTCAAGTGAATGTATTGTGTTTTTAACAAATAATTTCATAAGCTTCGATAATAAAGATGTGATTTATTAATCAATTTTATCGTAAAGAAATTTTGTAATATATTGGAACAAAACTGTTATATTATTCGTTTCATTTACTTTATTTTTCATATGAAAACTATTGATCTTCCTTATCTAATGAAATTCCATTTATTAAAGTTGTAGGCGTATGAAATATGTCAAAATAGAATTTTTCTATCCACTTTTTGATCAAGGATCTGCACAAATGTATATTAACAATTAATGAAATGTGATTAATAAACGATTTATTTAACTGTAAGTGAATATTTGTAATATAAACAGTTAATAAATATTTATTAAATTATGTAGTATTAAAAAATCATTTACCAACAGTTAATAAAGATCATTAATAAATTAAGCTGCTGAATTAAATGAATTGATAATATGTTAGTAAAAAAAAAATGATATTCTATAAAAAACAAATACAAAAAAAAGAATGAATAAATTCTATTCCGTCCTACTCCTGTTGATTGAAAAGACGGAATTCCTTGGGCAGAGAACCGCGGCCTGTCTATTAATAGCTGGCTGCTATCGAGATGTCGTAGAATTTACGGTTTCCCGGTCAATAATAAGAGAAAACGCGTTGCAGTTGTGGCTGTCATCGTGGTCGTGCTCGTCGACGGTGGGACGTACCAATCCATAAGAGAGTTCTGCAACCGAAGGGATGAACTACCTCCGGGAATGATTATTTGGTGGGTCTCGGGATTGAATCCGCGTTGGAGTGTACTTGAGGGTGCGACCGACCGGCTGTCCTACTGTGAGAATGAGACCGACGGCTCGGCTTTTCATCTACGGTCTACTCAGCCTTACTCGTACTTTAAAGCTCTTTATCTAACTGCGAATAATCCGACAATTTTCCGTGTCACTTGGCTTCGCCAGTGATCCCGGTAAATCATCATTTTTCCTCTTCCTCTTACTCCAGCTCGAGCTCGAGCTTTCTCTTCCTTTTCCTCCCACTTTAACTATTTCGCCATTATTATTAATATTATTATTATCATCTCACAATTTACGTTACTAATTAATACAAATTTTCTTTTAACCCACCGTATTATCCGTAAAAAAATTTCCAACTTGGTCATACATTGCTAATTGTAACTTAATAAGCCCGTATTAGGCCTGATATGGTCACAATACTCATGCATAATTTTTTGATTATAAGTAGTGTTGAAAATCTCAGATAGATGGCTCATAATCGCTGAATCGTCTCTTTATAAAAGAGTTAAGTCTGAGATATATAGTCGTAAAATAAAAATAATTTTTTATCACTTCAGATATTAAAGAAAATTTTTTTCTTAACAATACAAAGTGTTATAATTTTCTAGTAAAGTGAAAAAATGATGACAAGAAAATTTTTATCAAAAAAAGACCAGATCATGCAATATATGGTCATATATAGACATTTTGAAATATGGTAACATAATAAAAAAAATCTTTCGCAGTTTTCTTACGCAAAATTACTTTATATTCCAACTACCGAGGAAAAATGAAATATCATAGCTAAAGAGCATAAACAAAACGTGGTATTTTTAAGAGATCTAGCTGAAATGCGGCGCGCATTGCGAATCCTCGAGTGTACAGAACGTCTTGGAGAAAATAAAGACCCGGCTACACAGCCCCCGCGCGGATAATTTCACCCGAGGTCTTTATGGCCCCATTGTTCTGAAAATCTCGAAATGTGTCAACAGCAGCGAGGGGTAAAAAGGTTAGCTTGCTCGCCGCGGCTCTGCTGCACACAACGTCCTAGTGTCAGGGCCATTCTGGTACCAACTCCTTGAAATGCTTCTCATAGTGTCTTCCACCGCTCCTTTAACGTCCAAACCTTGTTAAATTATTTCCACTCGCCGTTTTGAAAATTAAGCCAAAAAATAAATTGCCCTCAGATTTTTATCTCATGAAAGAATTTTGTAAGTTCAAATATGCATGATATAATTTATTTATTTATTAAATTAATTTGAAAGCTAAGAATTTTTTTTCGACTCAAGAAAATCATTTTCTTCAAAATAGTATGATTGGTTAAAGATTTTTTCTCTTTAATCAAGTGAACTTTTTTATCAGAGTATAAAAAAATTAAGTTTTTAATGAAAAACGTTAACAAATAGCTCTACAAATTACTATTCAATTATATCACGAACGATAAACGTTTATTATGCTGTTTTTGAACATTTGACGTTTAAATTATTTTATAAACGTAATAGCATCATAAATTCTGTTTGTACGAATGTAAGGATTGAAAAATTTTCTGCAAATATTGTTTTAACATTACAATTTTCTGCACAATCATTGAATTTCGAAGTGTCCAAAACTAGCCCTATATGTAAATATTACAGAGGTTGTTTAAAAAAAGCTATACGTTCTACAATTATAATACTGTCAGGTAACTTTTCTCGTGGACTTAACAGTGAATGTTAAAGAAAATTCCATATCAAACTCGATATCGTCATATATGTCGATATATTATTTTTCGACGAAAAGTAGTGTTAAAAATTTCTGACGGAGGTCGCATGATTCTCTAATCATCTAGTTACTACATAATTAAGTCTATTTGGTATGAATATGTACGAAATGGTTATATATGGTCATATATAGGGGAGGGGGGGGGCAAAATGGGGTAGGGGTGGCAAAATGGGGTACCCCCAAAATTTCGTAAAAAAATTTTTTTTTTTCAAAAAGCTTTTTTAGCTTTCTAAAATATATTTTAACGTCATTTCCTACAATTTCAGAGGAAAAAAAATTTTTTTTACATGCAGTAAAAAAAATTTCGTCAAATTTAACACAAATATTTGTGTTACTGACTGTTTTTACACAAACTAATGT
>CAJNRD030001124.1:16010961-16060373 GCA_905319865.3 Cotesia congregata
GGTTCTTTCGTAGACTTATCGATAAGAAAATGTTATTTTTTAACGATATTTTATTTTCGGATGAAGAAATTTTTTTTTTCACTCTTTCAGGGAGTACCCCATTTTGCCCGCAAAAAAAAAAATTTTTTTTCGACGGCAACTTGAAATTTGATTATTTTCCTTTAATTACGACTGAAAACGAGAAAAATCAGCGTATTCAAGTCCTTAAAATCATAACGATTGCTTAAGTACCCCATTTTGCCCCCGCCCCCTCCCCTATTTGAAATTATTCAAGAAAAGAAAATTTATATCTACAAAATAAAGTACAGCAAATTTTCTTACATAATTGACTTTAAAAAAAAAAAAAATTTATTTTCCTCATTCAAAACCCTTATATACCGATGAACGATCATAAAACAATTTGCTGTAAGTAAAGAGCGGTATATTTATATCCATCCACGAGATTAAGTAAATCAGTCACAGGTTGTTGAAAGACGTTACACGATTCTATTTAACAGTGCGCGTCGTTTGACGGGGTTTATTGGAGAGTGCAACAGGTCGGGTTAGAGTGGAGTATGTTCTCTCACCACCATCATTAGTCAACGTCACCACCCGACTACTCTGTGTACCTCCGCTCTGTTCGTCGGCCTCTCTCGCTCTCCCGCAACCTGCGGGCTTTCCATCTCACTTGTTTCCACATTCACTCACTATTCACTGTATCTATTACCAGCATAGCGTCGACTACACTAAATCGCCCGCGACGCCTCTGCCAGTCGGTCATGCATGCCCGAAATCACGACTACTATCCTAATATAAACTATTACTATCTACTATTACCACGTACTTGTATCTATATCTGTATCAGTAGGTATTTATGTCTACATCCACTCGATCTATGTGTCAGACAAATATACGACCGTCCTCTCGTCACAATCTACGCTAAACCTGTTAACGGATTCATAATCGTCTCGCTCATAGCAAATCCACTTCGCTTAGAGTAGATCGGACTAGACTACAAACAGTATTATGCGATAAACCATCTCTTCATCTCTCGTGTTGTATTATACTAATATAATCGTAACCACAGTCCTACATGAGAAAAATATTACAGTAACATCATGATGTTTACTGAAAAAAACTACTTGATTCAAGGGAAATATTTTTTTTTTTAATTTTACTTGGGTCCCAAAGTCTCAAAGGAACTAAAAATTATTCAATTTTTTTATTATTTATATCATTAAAAAGTTCCAAATACTTTTTAAAATATGTTGAAGTAAATATTTCGTTCTTTGGAACAATTATTTGGTAATTTAAATAATGTAATTTGTTTTCGAAATAAGTGTATAAAGTTCCAAGAAGAAAATATCTATTATTACCATAAGTAAACTCATTTGTTACAACATATTTTTCTGTAATTCTGTAAAACTGTATTATTCAAAAATTTTATTTTTGATTATTTGACGCAGGATCATTTAAATAATAATAATAATAATAATAATAATAATAATAATAATAATAATCGATGTAAGATTAAAAAAAAATTCTAATAAAATGCAATTGATAAAATAACTTCTACGTTAGAATATATGGATTAAGTATAAAACAATTCTAAATAATAATATTTAAGCGACATTCGGCATTTAAACTAAGCTACACACCCACAATTATTCTTCTCTCTTCTTTCTCCGTCTATTCCTCTCTAAAAGTTTGTGCAGCGGCGTTATTAGCGAAAACGGTTGGTACAGCGTAAGAAGAGTATAAAAGTGGCTAAACAGGTAATTCGTATGCTACTCGGTTCTTCCATCCTCGGAATCGGGCGTTTCTGTCAGTCACAATGGCCGAGTTGAGATTACTCCCTCTAGTGCTTCAGATGCCGTCTAATCAGAAATTAAATCTTAAAGTTAATTCCAGAGCTCTCAAACGAAGTGAGCTCAAAGAATTTCAACGATCAATGTCACGTTCATAAGACACTAATTCTTTTTAGTTTTTTCCTTCTTCTTTTCACTTCTTCCACCACCACTACTTCTACTTCTGCCGTGGTATCACATCATCTGTGAATTGTCCTCACTTGATTATTCGACCGAGTTCCTGATTCAGCGCATTAAGCGGCCATTTTAAATAAGGAATAAAAGCCGACCTCAGTACATTTGCACTAGGAGGTAAAGTGTGTTGTAAGTATACAGCAGATAGTATAATTTATCAAGTTAAAAGGCAAGTTCTGATGCTGCTAATTGTAAAAGCTTACCTGACCCGAGAGGGGCCAAGACTAAGACCAACTCAACAACACGGGTAGGACGACACACTGAGGAGCGGAGAAAACTCTGTCAATTATAAAAGAGCCTTTAATAATTAAGGCCTTCAGTAAAACAAGTCCCCTTGGGCACTCGAGGATCCCTATCTTTCATGATAACGGCTGAGACTTGCGGACGTATATATTCTATAATGTGCATCATGAGATAAGTAACAAAAATTTTCATTGTAACTTCTCTATATATTTAATTATTTAGATAAATAGATGAATTTGCAGAGTTTTTAATCTTTGTTCTTTTAGAAGTAATTAAATACACTTCTAATTCAGATGAAATTCTCCATAACGTTTAAAAAATACTCGGATTCAAATCAATCTTATTATATGTCCTATAATAATTTCTTCACGGGTAATAAGAAATAAAATTTGAATTTTACCTGATATAAAAAATAAATTTTGAATACTAATACATAAATGTTTACCCTCGTCTGCATATAAAATTTAAAAAAAATTTTGTTTCTACTTTTCATCAAGTAAATTTATAAGTAGTAAAAAAGATTTTGAGAGTCTAAAAAAATTTATTTTGAAGGAACGATAATTAATTCTGACAGTTAATCTTAATAAATGAATAAAATCGCTCAATTGAGTCGTTTCCATTCGATTTGTCTGAAGAAATACTAATCTAAAAAATAAAAAAAAAAAATGAATTCGATTTTTAAATCATCAATAAAATACTTAACAAGTAATAGAAAAATAGAAAGTTTTTAATTTTTGGAATTCTAGTTAATTGAATATAATTGATACAGTTTTCGTAGTGAAATATTAAAAAAAATTTTTTATGAGAAAACAATATTTATTATGTCCACTTTAAGAAGTGAACTGGTTCACTAATAAATAACAAAAAGAAAACATTGACCAACATTGATTGAGCCGAGCTTTGGAGTGTCCTTCCTTTTCATTGTCAGAAAACCCCACCCGATAAAAAGAATAAAAGGAGCGTAACCAAGATTATTTTCCCAACAGTCTTCCGGTCTCATCCCACACATATTGAACATAAATTTCATTCTCAATCATCATCATAAATACTAAAGTTTAATCGAATAAAAATCTCGTTTTCAGAAGCTGAACGAGCGTTCAGGAAATCCACTTGATTGCCCATTCGTCAGTCGCCTTTTACCCCTTCCTCAAATCATCCCTTTTGCAATCTCTCTAAATCTCCCACCCAGCTCGATCTCTACCAGCAGCATCACCGATCACATTCTCAGGGCATATAGTATGTAGTAATCCCGGCGTGGTACTTGTTGTAAGGGTAGATCAAGTATAAGCAGTCGTTGTGTAGGTTATACCGCCGTTGTGAGCCTCGACATTTAATTATTTGCGATATCGTGCCAAGACATACGATAATCAGATATCGGATCGGCGTGTTGCGTGAATAACGTCTTGTGTACAGCTTATTCATCTTCTTTGTTCTTCTCGTTCTCTTCTCTCTCAGCAGTAGCAATAGTAAGAGAGTACACTCTATAGAGGCATCCCTCGCGACTCACACCAGCAACGACAGCATCTCTATTACATATTCCTACACCTTCTTCCTTCTCCTCGAGCACGATTATAAGGAAAGTAAGTTGGTGTGCTCCTGGCTCTACACTATAACCCCTTCCAGCTCTTGCACCCCTTCCTCGCGTTATATATCAAGTCAATAATTAACACCAGTTACAACTTGTGGGAATAGTAACGGCGTTTATGCTCCCGGGGACGTCGTATTTCAGAGAAATGTGCTCTCGTGCCGTCGCGGGTGCAGGAGCCTAGGATTTGTTGCCACTCGCAAACTCCCGAAGCAGGAGAGAGAGAGATCAGATCATTGACGGTGAGACTGAGAAGGTGAAAGACGCTGCTGGCTGATAATACACCCAAAAGGGCAAAGTGTGAGTAGACGTTGCTGTTTCTGGCTGTTGGATCAAGAAAGTACGTACTAGAAACTACGTCTTAGATGAACACCAGATACCAGTTAGCAGTTACGCGGTGGAAGTTAAAATTCAGGGGGGGGACCGCGAGATGGAGAATATCCAGCCAAACATATCCTCTATCCTTTATCCTTTATTCGGTTCCTTTATTCATATGTATACACATCCGAGGATAAGGAATTAACCGCGGCACTTAAGTCTCTTTGGTTTACGGCGATTACGCGTGATCTTACTTATTCTAGACGGGCTCCACTTGCGCCCTCGGTATGTTTGACTTGAGTTTCAGGTTGGTAAGGTGATTTACTGGCGGCTTACGGCGGTATGAGACACTCTACTCGGTGGGTCCGCTTTTCCGAGATCGCCTATGAACGGGTTAATGGAGCGAACCAAACGGTACTCTCGCGCCTGCGAATCCTATTGTGAGGAATAGAAGGAATAGAAGCTCAGAGATAGGGGTGAGAGTGAGAATGAGATAGATATCCATACACTAACTACTCTAGTACCTCCAGCACCGGATCCATTTTCATCCCTGGTAGTATTCTTCGACTTAATACCTAATCACTAATGATAACAATAAAACCCGTCTGAGCCGATCGTACCTTTGATTTAGAGCTTCTGTAATTTAGTTTAATTTATGGTATTATCATTTGTTTTTATGGAACCGGTGCACTGGTGGACAAGGGTGGAAATAATGCAAGCTAGAATGGTAAAGAAGAACAAGAGGAAAAGGAGGAAAAAGAGATGGAATAAGAATATATAACCGAACAAGATGTTTGTTCGAGTTGAATTTAAACTGGTGTAAAAGGGCCGTGAGCGGTGCACGGGTGAAACAGTTTGTGTTAAATCAGAGCGTTGCTCGTTAGGGGAGAAGATGTAGAGGCTAATTAAAATAAATCTTAGAAAGGAGTAATTATACGTGTATTAGCTTGGCTCGCCCCGGCACCGGGACGTGATGGACGATGCAGCGGCAGATGTACCCAAACGCCTCTTCATTATTACATTTCCCTTATTACCACGGACGGACACGTTGCCGCCATTGCTCTAGTCTCTAGTCTGCTCGTCTCTGCATTTATACATCCCCCTTTCTCCTCCTCCTCCTCCTTCTCCTCTTTCTCCCTCATGTCCCAGCTCCTTTTCACCGGAGAGGAGGAACGAGACAAACAAGATGCATCTACGAGGACGCCTGACTGCTTGATACTCTATCCACTTGCTCCCTGTCTACTTCGACTAGATACACGACAAATCCATTTAAATTCCAATTGTTTTACAGTATTTATTACTATTATTTTTATTATTTGTTATAATAATAATAATAATTATAGAGACTCGTGTTCAAATAACTATAAACAAACGAGTGCGCGCATTTAAAGTTTCCTTTGAAGTTTGTTATTAAATTAACCATATCACTAGACCGTTTATCACAAGAGTCATGCAATCTATATGAGTTTGTATGTGTTATAGATATGAGTTGTAGTTTAGTATTATAAATGTTGAACCAATGCAAAATCATTGATTTCGATTTCCATTTAGCAACTTAATGTACCGAATAATAATATACACCGTGTTGCTACACTTTTCATTAACGTCCGTATATACATGTATTTATGCGATTACGATTAATTATAATGAATACGCGAATTATTCATTTTTAATACTACTGATATTATCGTTATTAATAACATCCATTCGACAGCGACTAAAAGGGTTGATGGATAATAATAACTTGTATTTTTTTATTGCTAAATTATTTAAAACTCTTTAACAAAAATTCAAAAAAATTTATCATGAGTCCGAAGTCAACAAATTTATAAAATTGGTGAATTAATTTTCAATTGTTATACCAGAAAAAAAAAATTTACTTAAGCCGAGAAAATTAATGAAAAAGATCAAAATAATTTTACACGAAATAACATTTTTCTTAAAGCAAAAAAATTTTCTTCACTCAAGAAAATTTTATTTCGTCCAAGATAAAGATTATCTTCATAAATATTTTCTTGAGTAAAAATTTATTTTCCTTAATTCTTTAATTCAAGATAATTAAATTCCTCAAAATAATTTTCTATGTTCAAAATTCTTTTTTCTTAAATCGAGCTAATTTTTTTATCAGTTCTGAAAAATTTTATCTCAATTTTTGAAAATTATTTTCTCAATACCAATTTTCAAACAAGACCAAAAAATGGTCAAGTATCTGTTAATTTCAGAATCACAGCAACGTCAAAGTCCTCTCAAAATAAATATTCAATGAAAATACATAAAAAATAAAAAAAAATGCTTTATACGTATACCTACACATATTAAACATATAAATTTTCACCGAGAAAGATATCAAATAACAATAAATCCAAACAAAAATTTTCTCCAGAATTATTAAGTACTTAAAAAGACACAACATAAATAAAGACGTAAATTTGTGAATTTTTTTCTTGAATATTTAGCACATATAAACCGTTACGTGTACTCCATCGATACATTGACATTTAGGGGGGTGACCACGTGCGTGGAATGGTCGAAGTGTATAGGAGCATTTCGCGGGTAGGGCACGGGGAGCATTAATGCCTCGCTGGTGGACAAAGAAGGGTGAGGGAGGACGTGGGGGCGTTATTGTTATCTTAGATTTATAGTCATAACGGATGGTACGAGCTCGGTAGCCAGCGACCCCGAGCGGTCTTATAATCACCCTCCAGCACCCTCGAGCTCTGGAACCTCGTCCACCTCGTGGGTCGTGGATCGTGGATCGGTCTCGCAGCCGCAGCTCTGTCCCTGTTGCTCTCCTCCTAGAACGTGCAGCAGAGCCGTCTCTGGTCTCGAGATCCGGGCACGGGGAAAGGGGGCTGCTCTCTACTCGCCCTCGCGTAGCTCCAGCCGCAGTTTAAGTGATTTGCGACGCGGTGGAGCCGCCATGCAGATCCTTTTGCCTGTAGCGAGCCCTCACTTCTCCTTTTCCTCCTCCTGCCTCTCTTCCTCTTACGGCTCTTCTGCCCTCTTTCAGCTCTCGCTTCTCCATCGGCCTTCACAGCCTCCCAAACCCTTACCCACACCCCACGTATGCTCGGTGCCGGTGGCAAACGGGCACGCCTAACCCGCAGACTCGATCCCCGTGAGGGATTAACCAAGGGCGCTCGCAACACAAACACACTACACACTACACCTAGTCCGGCAGAAGCTGAATACACCCCGTCCAGAATATACCGGTCCCAAATTATTATGCATTGCGCAATAACGGAAAAGTACTCGTGACCCCTACCGCCAGGGAGATAAATACTAACAGAGAGAAGAATATCCATATATACATACATATGTGAACACATGTCTGTATATTTATAAATGCGGTAGGTAAAAGTAACTACTGCGTTACTTTGTTGGAGCTCGTTCTTCTCCCAACCCGATTTATTCATCCATCGGCTCTAGGGGTACTAGATACCTACTCTAGATGCCTAGACATATCGAGTTTATAGTTATAGTTATTTTCGTACGGATGTATGGATGTGGACAAAACGACCAGTTGAATCGACAAATATTTTAGATGTCTTTGTGCACACGCAGAAAAAAATTTTGTTAAGATAACAAGATATGTTGTGGTAACAAATGAATTTGTTAACATAGGAATAACAAATTATATGTTAAAATAACAAAATTTAGGTTATAACAAGTTATTGATATGTTATAACAACAAAACAGTTTTGTTACTAATAGCAAAATCTTTTAGTTGATTCGAAAAAATACTTTAGTTGGTATCGACTTAATATTATTACTAGAAGTGTGCGAATCTTTATCAAATCTAGATTTCGATTCGATATTAAAGTCGAACATTAAAAAGTTGAACTATTAGAATCTTTTAAAGTATTTGAGCGATTCGAATCCTTCTAATAGTATTCAATTTGAGTTATTTGATTCAATCCGCTTCGAATAATTTAAAGTTTCGATACTCGCACATTCTAATATTGCTGTGGGCAGTATGGAATACTCTTTTTAACGCCTTATATGTGGGAAAAATTCATAGAAATAAGAAAAATCTAAAAAAATAACCTGTGGGCAAGATTTTTTCGCGATTTATGACAGTTTCACTAGTTCTGGCCACTCCTAACCTATGAAACTTTTTTCTATCGATTAAAACTGATGGATGATGTGCAAATTTTTTTCGAAACGTTAAAATAGTTCTAAGTATTCGAATTCTTTGATTTACAGCAAATAATTTGAAACTCCGAATATTCGCACACTTCTAATTTTTACAATAAACACATAAGCAAATCTTCTATTCTAGTAAAGTAATCAAATAGTTTGAATTAACTGTTACATTTCTAATTAGATATTTCATTTTCTTATTTCTCACTTCTTTTTTCCAATATGTCTAACTCGATGAAAAATTTTATTGGAAATTTCGATCATTTCCATGTTAATATAGCTACTTTTTCTGAGTGATTTAATCAAAACGATGATGTAAAAGTAAAACACGCATTTAATTATTCAGATTCTTTCTATGTTAGCATAAGAATCATACCTATGTGATCTATAGAATAATTATTACAAAGAATTTTAATCATTCTTATGCAAACAGAGGTCTATCTTATACTCGCTTTACCCATAGGAATAATTATTTTTTTTTAAATAATAAAAGAGGAATTGTTCTCATGTTAACGTATGCAATATGACAATGTTACCATAAGAATTAAATCAAATGTTGACCTATCAAAATTTTTTACAGAAGATCTCAATATAAAACGTCTAACAAAAAATATTTCTCCAAAAACAAAGTATTTACCTTATTTTTCCTAGCTCATAATTTTTAAGATATCATAAAAATGTAAAATTTCTAATAATTAATACATTGCTCGTTTTTATAAATTAAATGTCATGTATTTGAATTGTAACAAGTAAATCCAATAGCTTCTATAACTCCGAATTTCAGAAAAATTTCACCACATTAAACGAAACAGCAAGAGGAGTTTACAGCGAAAACGTATCTCGGCGCGAAATGTTGTGACGAGCACGTATAGCTCTGCGGATGGAGCCAATCAAGAAATCTGAAACGTCAGCAAGTTTACCAGAAGAGCGTCGTCGACGGTTGTTATCCCGTCTCTGACAACTGGCTCCGTGACTTCGGACGTAAGCTTGCTGCAATGTGTGTTATATAGAAATCGACCAGCAAAATTTCCTTCTGAACATCAATTATCATTACCATCATCATACTGATAATCTATATAATTAAGGAAATAAGGAAAATTTTGTCTCTAGCTTATTTTTATGATAAAAACAGGTTTTTTTTAGTTAAATGTAGTATCGGAACATTATTGACTCGAATTTGAGATTTTTCAAGGTATCATATGATTTTCAGCGATTTAGTTAATTTTGATATCATCAGAAAGGTTCTGAATTGAATTTCTGGCTTTTTACGATTTTATAAATCTTTAGGTAATAGTCAAATTTTTATTAAATTTTTTGCAAGAGCTTTGAAAATTTTTTCTGAATCTATAAATTTGTTTTGTCACAGAGGACGAAATGTCCATTAAATAATAGGTAATTGATCCTATTATTTTATTTATTTATTTATTTGTAAAGAAACGCACTCGGCCATTTAGAAATATATGTTACATTTTCATGTGTAGAATGTTTAGTAATCTTTATATACAATAAATAGCATCTGTGATTATAGAAATATTATTTCTCAAATTTACTTATTTAATATAATTAAAAATATCAAAAAATCATTAAGCCAAAGTTATTTTACTCATAATTCGTGATTCACGGCAATTACACACTGAATAAACATATTTTCTCCTGATAACACCATTTGTTCTGACAACAAAACTTAGTATTGCTCTGCTAACAATACATAGTATTCCCCTCAGAACTAAACATATACTACTACTACTCAGAAATATTTGTATACTGATTACCACAATATTCAGATTTGTATAGTCGGAATACCGAACTCAAACTGAAATGGGGATAAGTTTACTTTTTGACATTATTTAAATTTTTGATAGCTGTTAAAATTAATAAAAAATAACATAATTAGTAAAATAATAAATGTTGACAATAATTAATTTCACTACTTTATTGACCTATATAGTATTGCTACTTAGCGTATTATTTTTACAACTAAACTCGAAATCGTTCTGAGCCAAATATCGATATTTTGATTGTAACAAAACTATGTATTCTAACAAGACCACTAATTTTTTCCAGCACATAATTATTATTTGAAAAAATTTGTACTGATATATTTTTTCTGACGTCATCTTCTCGTCATTGATCGCTCAGAAGAGACAAGTTCCAGTGGCTGGTAGTGAAGCTGCAGGGAATCGGTGAAATAATAATGCCAATAGGTTAGAGTAAAATAGCAGAGCTGGGAGAGACAAGAGAGGGTAAGAGGTGGTGGTAGTCAGGACAAGGACAAGAAGGAGGATGAGGGGTAAAAAGCGAACACAGCCAAGCGACTAGAACGATAAGGGAGACCGTGGAACTTGATGGAATTCCATAGATCCACGTCGGCGTCGAGACAGAGTCGGCTAAGCAGCCATTTAAATGCAACCGATGTGTCTCGGGGAGCTATTACATCTGATGGACGGTTATTGACGCGCTCTGGCTTATACCGAGCAGAGCAGTACCACTACCAGAAGCAGGAGCAGAAGCAGAACCAGCCACTGCTACCGTTAACCCCTCTTCTCTATCATCCGCTTATTCGAGCCCATCTCGCTGATACCAACACACTCTACACCACACTCACGGGCTCCGATATTACCACCTACCACCGACTACTTATACTTATATGTACATGTGGATTGTCGATGTGTCTATATGAAGCTTCAGGGAACCTGACACAGCCAGCGACCCTTGGGGATGAGTTGATCCACCCTAAGCACCCGCGCCCAGCACCCGAATGTCCGTGTGGATCTAAGCTCTATGGCCCGCTACACATCGTCAATTGCTGGAAATTGTTGCGAAAGCGCTGTCGTTCCACATAGAATAGAGGCTCCTGTCTATCTCGGGTTTGGTGGCGGCCCGGCTGAGGCGAATACCAACGATCGAATTACTGGATCCATCATACGGGGTACGTACGTTGTACCTGGCTGTTCAAGGTCTTTTTTTCGGTTTAAGAGAAGTATGTTATTTATTGTTTTATATTTCTATTCTGGACTAAGGAAATTTTCGACGCAATTATAAAGATTGAAGGGCGGAAGAGGCTTTTGATTTTGATGGGGATTTTGATCAAGATACCCCATATGAATGGTAAACTTGATAGCAAATGATAGAATTTGTTCATGGAAAAGTTTTATCGGCATCTTGTTCCTTTCATATTTAGTAATTTTAAGTTCAAATTTTGAAAAAATTGCTTTTGATTAAATTGTGGCAAGAAAGATTTTTTTTTTAGTTTTTTAAATAATTTTCTGTCGAAATGACAGTACAAATAGTAGATGTCAATATATAACAAGATTGAGGCCCAGTTTTTCAAATACTTTTTGATAAAATAAATTTTATTTTTCTATGTTAATAAAAAAGAAACAAAAGAATAAAGAACTTGATTATAATAAATATAAAACATCGTTTGTTAAATTGGCCCTAAAATTTCAATAAAAAGTATCTGATTTTTTATATTCAATGATTTGCTCAGAATTTTTTTTTTTTAGTTTGAACATTTTTCGTGTAATCAGAGTCCAAAATATTTTTCTTTCAAGATATAATAAAATAGTTCAGTTCGATGATTTTAATTTCAATTAAAATAATTTTATAATTGAGATTGTTTCAAAAAATATATCTCACCATTCTTAAAAAAAATATTAATGAAATTTTTCTTTATGAAATTAAGCTTTAGATAAAAAAAATATGTATTCCTAATAATTTTTTGTATATTCATTATTTAATTCAAAATTTTAAAAGATAATTTTTTATTCAACTAGCAAAATTTGGTTATTGTAATATTTGAATTCAAATTTGGGGTAAACAAATAAATGATAGAATAAAATTGATGAAAGAAATTCTTTAGAGAATTCTATTTAAATTTTTTAATCATTTTTTCTAATACAATTTTAATAGTTAAGTTCTTGCTGAATCTAAATAAAATTTATATAATTTTCTATCGATATAATTTAAAAGCTTGATTGTAAAATAAAATAATACACTTTGCTCAGAGCTCATTGTTCGATCCAACATAATAATGATTATTACGATTTATATTATTACCCGGCAGATTTAGTAAATTGAGGGCCGATAAAGTAATGCCTTAAGAAGAAGGGGGGTTGATCGTCAAAAAACCCAAAGGTCTAAAGTATGGCTCTTAAGGATTAATCCTGATACTCCTGGGGCTGCCGCGACGGGGGTGCCAGCGAGAAGCCAGGAGCCAGCCGAGTCGTTGAATATAAGGGAAAAGGAGTGAGGAGAAAGAAGGAAAAGAGAGGAGTCTCGTAGTCTCGAAAAGTGTGATATTATCTTAGCAAAAATATTACTCAGAAAATTGCCGGCGTGACTCCGTCCAGCCTCGTTAATTACCGTAAATTACCCATAATTATAAGGACTGTAAAAGTTTTTACTATCGTCGTGGGGCAACCCGCGAAGGGACCGTGATGCAGAGCCACACTGGGCCCACCTTGTCGCTGCGAACTCACCGAGGTGTGACCCCCAACCCTCTATTATACTATGAAACCTTACCAAACGAGACACTTTCCTAATAAAAGTTAACCCGCTTGACTACCTCGACAACCCCACCGCCCCACCGTCCCAGGAACTACGGGCATGATGTTGGTATGCGATTAGAGCCCCCTCGCTACACCCATAACCGACTCGAAAATGTCTCTCTCAGAAGTAGGACAAATGCGATAAGAAAATATTCTCGACTCGAAATCCCTTACGGTCTCGTTCAGGAGTCTGCTGGCTGACAGAGAGCCGGACTTACTACTTGCTTCGCTGCTTATACTCATACTTATGCTCATACTTATACAGTACCTTTACTGCTACTTCCTATCCGGATACTTTTTTTAAATATTATTTTTTTCTTTCATAAATTCATTTATATCTTCTTTATTGGTCTGATTAAAGAAAATAATTTTTCTCTTGAAATTTATTGCAGTAACTATGATAATAATTACTGATGAGTTGATAAATCGGGCAAGTATCATTTTTAATAAAAGTAAACTAATACAACAATGCCGCTAATAATTGAATCATTCTTTTTAAAAAGTAGTTATTAACAGTTAAATAAATTTTTTATTAAATATAATAAGGCTTGGATAAAAAAAATTTAATAGTCTATAATATAGTTTTTTTTATTAAAAAAATTTTTTAAGAAAAATAAGTAATTGAATAGATCCTGATAAATATTTTTTTTTTCAGAGAAATCTCTTAAAAAAATTTTAACAAATCTAATTTATTAATTCCTAGGAAATCATTCTATCAGTCGCGATAGTATTTATATTATTATTCTAATTTTTTACATCCAAAATATGATCTTTTAAATTGTAATTGGGATTGTATATAGTAACTTTGATCAAATTTTTCAATTAATCAACCAACTGTAGAAAGTAGTGTAAAAATAATGATTTGATTAAAGATTATATATGTTTATGTTTATTTTTTTTTTAATAATAATCAATTATCCATGTTAAATGGTTGATAAGTCTCAATAAATTGAGCCAAACTTTGAAAAAAGTAAAGAGCTGTTTAATTAATTTCAACTAAAATATTTTAATACCAGTTATCTAGTTACTTAATATAAAAAACAAGGTCGGGTTAATATAATTAGCTATATTTCATTTTTTTATATACTGAAATTTCAATGTTAAGGTGTTTTTTCGTCAAAAATTGATCTCTAAATTATTTAATCTTAATAGAATTAACTACAAAAATTTAGCTTTTTACATAACCTTTACAATTGAAAATATTAAAAAAAAATTTACTGAAAATTTGAAAAAAGTATGACGAGTATGTTAAAAATGATAAACGTTGTTATTTTAGAGCAAAGAAAAAGCTTTACACAAAAAAATGATTGAATTTTATCCATATTTCTTGGTGTACAGAGTACACGAATTTTTGGTATCTTTTTTAGCGACCTAATGGATTTTTAAAGAGACGAAAATAAAAAAGAAGTCGGAGAGAAGTGGAATCGGTGTAACTGTAACGCGATCGCGTGAAGGGAACATACGATCAGAACCAGCACAGCACAACCGGCAGCCATCAGTCAATTTCAATGCACTCTTTCGTTCTTGATAAACGGATGTGCAAGCTTTATGGGCCACCTGTTGCACGTGTACGCGCGTCTCGTTCGTCCAACTTTCATACTCGTTTCCAGGAGTATGAAAACGGTAAATAGATTTTGCGTTAATCTCACTCAAACTTTTCAACTAGTTTTTTCACATATTTTTTTACAGATGCTTTTTTCGAACCTACTTTTCGTCAGCGCTGTTACCACTGATGGCTGATTCAATTACAACAGGGTGTGATGGATAATTTTTCTTTAAAATAATGTGTAAATATAGTACAAGGTCAAAATAATAAACTTTCAATGTTACTCTACATTTTTTTAATTTTTTGGAAACAGTTAAATTATAAATAGAAAATTTAATTCATATAGAAATATTTAGTATTCATTTAATAATATATATTCATTAAAAAAATTTTTTTGATCCGATCATGTATGACTTGATATGGTCATATATTACGGCACGAGTCTATTAACGGCAATTAATGTATCATATTAAATGAAAGTTAATATATATTTTGATGGAATAACAAATTATTGTCAAACTGATTCCTTAGGGGAGTAAAAAAATTAATTTCGTCATAGAACTTAAAACCTCAAGCTTAACTCTCTTATAGCAAGATACTTCAACGACCATTCGCCCTCTGTTGAAAATTTTTAACACTACCGTTAATCAAAAAATTATGTATGGGCAATAGGGTGTAATAAAAAATCCGAGAAATTTTATTTTTTCTAACTGATCTTGAAATTTCGACAGAAAATGCCATAAAGAAGACCCTGTTAAAATTTGAGCCACAAAAAAGGTCTCTTATGTATTTTCGATAAATTAACTGTATTAAAAGTTATCAAGACTAAAGTTGAATATGTTCTACCTCAGCTGTTTTTTTTTATCTTTGATGAAATTTAAAAAATTTAATGAACACGAAAGACCTAAAAAATTACAATTTTATAGAAATGTATGAAAAATAAAAAAATTTAATATTCTATTAAAAATTGTTCACATACATTTGAAGGCTCTCTAACAATAAATCGACAAAATAAAAAAATTTTAATAACGTTTTAACTTCTTCCTCTTATAGAAACTCTTCAGACTCATCCGTGTATAAATTGCAGCACATTGTCGTTAAAACACCTTTATCGCACTTAACGAACAACAGAGGCTCGAGGAGTAGGAGAAGTATATCCGTAATACTATTATTATATATTATCCACAAAGTATATACATGTACAAACATACACTACAAAGTATCCTCTATCTGGTGGATGAAACTCTCTCGAGTAGGATGGAATAACCCGTGGAAAACGGGAGTACTCAGTTCCCACAAATCACCAGCAATCTTGATTTACTTGTGTTTGCCCATTGGTTCAGTATCACTTGTACAATATAATAGTATAAAGTGTAATATACCCACCGCAGAGTCGGAGAGGAGAGGTCTAGACGATCTGCACGTAGACTCTACAGTCGGTACCTTTATTTAGAGTTTGCCGGTGGTTCTACTGAGCTTTCGATGCCACTCCTGCTACTGCTACTGGTACTGGTACTGATACTGGAACTGGTGCTGCTGGTACTGATGTTGCTCCTAAGCAACTAGCCATATCCGGTTTACCATTAGGAAGCTCTAGATTAGCTGTGTGACTTTAGCTTCCCCTCCAATGGAATAACCGAGATCACAGTATCAACTCCATTAATACATTTATTATTATTAAACTCTAGGCAAAACAATTTATGTATTATCTCTGTTAATATATCTTCGAATGTTTTTTTCGTTTAAAGAGGAAATTTATGACATTTCTTCTCTTTTCAAAATTATTCAAATTTTGAGTCTATTTTTGCACCCAGTAGTTCATAAATTTTTATTTCGCTTTTACATTTAATCAGTTAAGTTCTTTCTGATAAAAAAAAAAAAATGGAACCAAAAAAATTATTTTGAAGAGTATATAATCATGCGCAAAAATTCCTAAACTAAGAATTGTTAAGTTTTTTTGATTCAGAAATTTTTTTGCTTAATTCAAAATAATCGGACTCTTCAAAATGATATTCTTGACTCAAAATTTTTTTCTCTTGAATCAAATTTCTTTTAAATTTTTTATAACTGTTGCTCAAAACTCTGAAGTCTTTTTAACAAAATTTCCTTAAAATTTTTGGAAAATGACATTGTTGACCTAAAGTTGCTCGATGGTAATTTGATATAAATTTTTGAGCGCAAAAAATCAAATATTTTCGATCTAAAATCTGTCAGTTGAAAAATTTGGCAGTGTATTCAACAAAGAACACTTTGAAAATTTTCAATGAAAAATTGGAAAGTTATTTTGTAACAGCCAACTTTTGGAAATTTTCCAAAAACGATATCTTTAATTGATTTTGATGCAGTTTACGATACTTGACGCAGTTGTTCTTAATTAAACTTATCAGATATTGATATTAGTCAATAGACTCGTTTAAAAGTTACAAAATGAAAAAACAATTTTTGGAAAGCTCAATTTTTGAGATTTTTGATAATCGATTTAACCACTTAGGTTGAAAATTTTATAAGATACAAACAATGATATTCTGTTGGAACAATGGACCCTTTTGCAAAAAAATAACTAATCAATAACAAAATTGACTAATTAATATCCAGCGAATCGAAGGATAGACTAGCTTTTATATAATATATATAATGGAAGAGGAGAGCGGTAATAGATAAAGAGGGTCGGGTTTGGGTGACGTTGAAAATAAATATCAGTGTCATTGAATGACGATGAATTAAATGGATTTATATAAATGCATTCGTTAGCTGTTTTATTCTAGCGGGTAGGATATGATGTACACCTCGGTAACGAACAACAAAATGGACGGACAATTTTAACCCAGTACGTCCATTCTAGGATGATTTACAAGCATTAGCGAATATTAATTTCGATATACGTTTTACACACTGGAGTTGTGAGTAGTGGCGAGTGATGAGGACAAAAACGATAGATAGACGCGGGTAACCGGAAGCGAAAGAGAGTTGCCCCAAAAAATGAGTTTAGTTTGAGTTTCGGTGACAAGGTGGAGGGGGCGAAAGGGGTGAAGGGAGAAAAGCCCCTCCCACGGTGGGAGAAGAGACGGGTCGACGCCGCACGTCCCGAGCTACAAATCAACTGTTCTGAACAAATTATGAATGATATATTCGTTCCACACATTTGATATATTTCTGTCTCTCTACGAATACATATTCGGGTGTCCGCTGCATCCAACTGCAATACCCACCAAATGGTTAAAATATGCCGACGTTCTGCCACTATTTTCTTTCAAAACTCCAGAGCGTTATCAGTGTCACATATTTAATCCAAAAAATACAAAAACACAATTTTTCACGTGTCATTTTTCAAAAATGCCTTTTGTGTTTCGCTCGAAAATATATTAAACGACGCTTAATAAATTCATTTTTATTTCCTACATTGTTTACCGTGTTTTCATTCTGTTTTTGTGGAAATACACTACACAACAAAGAATTATTTCAAAATAAGTGATTCAAAGAAAAATTATTCTGCACACCTCATAACGCAAAGGCTTTTCAATCGTTTTAATTACATTCATATTGCACTTGTAGGATAATAAAATTTTATGAATATTAAAAAAACAGATCTAATGTTTACAAACAAAATTCCTGCCGTTTATTAGAAAATAAAAAGTGATTTAAAAAAAGATTAAAATAAATTTCAATTATTTTCTGCATATAAATGCTCCTTATAAAACGCTCTAGTTGCCAAAATAATTAACGAAAACATTCAAAATTAAAATTACGACACTATTTGTTGAATTATTTATGTATTACGTGTGTTTAAGACGACTTACTTAATTTATTTTTCCGTTCAATTATTAAGAATCATACATTTATAAAATTTTCGTTTTACTATTTATTTTTTTTTTTCATTAAAAAATTTAATAAGGATTATAAGACGTGAAATTTTGATTTTTTTTAAAACTTAGAAATACTAATTAACAATTTCCTTTTTCTAATTTATTAGTAGCATTGTACGAATTTTTTATTATAAATTTTATAGGTACAAAAAAATATTTAGCAAAACGTCGCAAATAAATTGATCGATAACAATTAAAAAAAAGGCATGTAAATAATAAAATAAACGAAGCTGCGATAGCACCCTAATGTTGAATGTACGGCATAACCGAAATGTTTGAATTTTGAGCATAACATCCGCAATAACTTGCTGCTATAAAAGCCATCGACAAATCAAATTTCGACGTGATTCATTGGGCGGTATAAATTTGGGTATCCAGACAGGAGAAACGTCGGTGACGTGGACATGTGTTTCTCTCGGGTTTCTCTCCTCTAGTAATAGGTATCTATTATAACATCTCTTTCTCACACATTGATATAAACTAAAACGGCATTTATTCATCCAGCACAAAACTATAGGTAGCCCCTCTCTACAAAACACAACGGACGACTCTGTCGATCATTCTCGCTCTGATGGGTGTTGTACATCGGTTTGCGTTACCGAGTGGACAAGTGTCATGATATCCAATCATCTATCCCATTCTTCCTAAATTCATACGTTTTTTCTAGTAGTTTTATTATTTTATTTTTATTTATTTGTACATAACTACTGGGAGTTTTGTTGTCCTTTTTTTGCTTTTCCATCTATTTTTTCACTCCAATAAACGAACCACCGACACTGGCCACTTTTTCATTTCTCTGCTCTCATCACCCGCCGCGGGTGTTTTTTGTTGCTCCATGCATATACTTTCTGTGTGTATAATGTAAACTAGTGTAGTGAGTCTTTTTTTTATTTAAGATAAAACTACAAAAGTTTTCGCGCCTTTGCTGGCTCAAGGAGGATGCGAGCATCTTAAAGATATCGCGCACTCGAGACCGCCGGCTAAATTTCCAATTCTACGAGGGAAAAAGTAAAAAGTCCGAAAGAAACAAAAGCGAAACTTTGTTGAGGGCATGAGATACAAAAGCTTTTTTATGCCATGAAGAATATTACGAGATAATTAACATAAACATTATGAGAAAAATGAACTATGAAATATTTTTTGAGTTATTATTTGAACAAGCGATGTTAATTAATGCAAAGATGATCTGAAAATTTTTGAATTTTACAAAAGAAAGATATCATAGATGAAATTTTTTTTTAATTTATCGCGTCTGCTTAGTAACTTTTATACAAGATTTTTTAATTGAAACAATGAGGAATCCAACAATTGATTGTTTAAACTTCCAACTTTTTATCAAAAAATCAAAGCTTGAATTCTATAAAAATTCTTATTTCTTTTTGTAATTGTTTAAAGGAATTCATCTAGAAATATGACGGCCAATGACGTCCTAGATAAATTAGTTATCAAAAATTCTGACTTTTGATCAAATTTCAAAGCTCTATCGTTTTTTTTCCTCCTTGAACAAGCCGAACTGAGTAAAACTATACAATCACTTGATAAAATAATTTCAGAATTTTATTTTCATAAAATTTCGCGAAGATTGAGAAGGTTCCTATAAATATGGCGCCATTGAATGCTTGGTCATAAAAAACTATTTTTTATGAAACATCAAAGCTTTGATGTTATTTGTTCATGAAATCAAGTAGAAAATAATTGTGATGCTTATAAGCATGAAGAACAATTCGAAAAGAAAAGAAATTAGCAGTGTCGAAGATAGAGTTTGCTCAGCAGATAGGTTGCAGAGGGTGTAATGTGATACTGGCAATACAGGCTAGGGATTATCAGAGAACCGGAGAAATCCGCGGCACGAGCATGCACGAAAAGGGAGGGGGTGGAAATAAGCAGAACGCAAGATAAGAACATCCTACCCGACACGATGTCACGTACCCTTTTGAGTATGATGGTTTTCCTCTTCTCGCACGCAATATACCGCTCCAAGTATTGCCAACACGAGCTAAATACATTCTGGCTCTCCAACCTCGTTTCCATTCTCTCAAATACTATTATTCTTCCTTTTATTGTTTACCACGGTTATTATCATTATTATTATTATGATTATTATTATTATTAAACCAAAAGTAATTAACAGAGAGGGAAAAATAAAATTTTATTATGACACCAAGTGTAATTGTTTGTTTTTATGGGAACAATTTAAGCCGGGCATAATTTTCTCTTAGACATTATGCATATATATAGTGTATAGATATAGATAGATCTTTGTGTACAAGTAGACGAGCAAAAGTGCCAAGGGAGAAAGGAGGAGGGTGGAGGGTGGAGGGTACAAGGGTTATGGCAGTCGAGATAGCAAGGCAAAACGAGGGAGAAAGCAATCAGAACTTGGGCCATTGCTAGATATTACTGAGACGTGAGAGATGTCTCCTCAATCATATTAATTGCTTAGATAAACGTTACCGAACGGCAATGGCATCAACTTACCTCCAACTAACATAACTACCACATTATAAATCTAAATCACTCGTACGTTATTAAATTATTATTTTATTTTTTATTTTTATTGCAATTTGTATTGTTCAAAATTTTAAGAACTAAATTTTATAATAATTACAAAGCGAATGAGTTTTTAATAATATTATTTTAGAATGAGATTTTATCTTAATGTTTTCGCATTTAGATAAGGAGAGTTGTTATTATTCATCATACTTTGTAGCTTGAGGCTAGAAATAACTTTTTTTTTCAAATAGAAATTTTAATTTTGAATAATGGTGAATTTTGAATATTAATAAAACATTTAGAACTTTTAAGCGATAATTGGTAACATTTAATTGAAAAAATTTAGATCAATAATTCAAATTTATTATGAATTTTAAAATTTAGTACTAAGCCTCAAAAAATTATATTAAAAAAAAAATTTCCGTAAAAAACGGTCTTTTTTAGAAGTTGGAATTTTTTTTTTTTAGATTCCAAATATGGCATTAAAAAATTTAGAAAAATAATTTCTACGCAAAAATTATAAAATACCATAAAAAAATGTTTTTTAAAATAATTTTCTGGAACTAATTAATTTTTAATAAAAAAAAAAAAAAAAATATTAAATTCCAGCGTCATCAGAATTCAATATCAAATTATCGAAAGTACCACTTTCATGTATTATTTAATTTTGTAATTAATTCCTTTGCACGAAATTAATTTACTATCAACCAGCCAAGTATCGATCTCAATTAAAATTTTTTAATTATTATTCAACAAAATCTTTCCTGTAAAATTGAAAAACAATTTCCAGAAAATTGATATTTAAAGAAGAAGGTTTATCTTTCTTGCAAAAAAAAAACAAGAAAGTTCTATTATATCTGTAATTTAAAAAATAAAATTCGAGGAAAAGAAGCTTTAACCCTCTAACAATGACTCGTAAATGCCGCGTCATACTTTACGACAAAAGAAATCACACATACTAGGATATGCAACAGGTATATCGGGTTGAGTGCTGTTTGTACCGAGATAACGATTGTTCTTTGCTGACGTATCAAGTTACATTCACATAAGTGACTTCGTTTACAACCGCTGTATTCTGCTAACACCAGAAAATAACAGCCCTTACTTATATTAGGTACAAGCACGGGCAAAAAGCTCAGCAGCCGTAGATTCTCCCAGAATATATTAATAAAATACCAATCTGAATAAATAATAAGACTTGCACTTTTCTTGCGTCTAATAGATTTAAATAATTATAATTATAATGCAAGATCCACATACTTGTAGTAACTGCTCCGAGTATACGTGTAAGTGTTGCGGCACAGGTCACAGTACGTGCTTGGGCTGACGACTCAGCGTATATAAAACAGGCTGACCGACTACGCCGTTGGACGGATGAGTTTGCTCCGCGAGTTCTGCGAGTTCAGCCAGACACCACGTTTAATCTTGTGTCAACAAAGGATAATATCGTTGATCAACTGCCAAAGGATGTAGGCTCCAGCCTTCTAATTTTAAAAGCATACCCCTCGTTTTCACGCTGAAAAAAAAATGTCAGGTTAATTTTTACAAACTACCCTATTCATTCAATCTTTGCCATTTTTTACTCACGTTAAACAGCATTAACTTCAAATGCATTTTTAACGCTTTAAAATTTATTATAATGTTTGAAATTTAATTCAAAATATATTTAACCGATTTTTATTCCATCAATTATTGATTTTGAGCTTTCATTTATTAAAAGTAAGGATGTTTAGAAAATAATTCAAAATAACTAAGAATTTAATAGGCAGTGACGAAAGTTGGTATCCATAACAACTTATAAAAGAAAGAAATTTTCCAAATTTTCAAAAATCGAAAAAAAATAGCAAAATTATGGAAGTTTCACCACTGTACCGAGCTTAAAAGTAGGTAAACAGATAGTAGTTTGTCTTAAAAAATTTTCAAAAAATCAAAATATACACTTACTTTGAAAAAAAAAGATTTAAAGGTTAAAAAAATTAGATTGAACCATTATTAAAAATGTTACAAACAAAAAACCGAAAAAGAGTTATTTTTTTTTTAGTTACTACTTTTTGAACCTGTAATCAAAAAAATCTCAGAATTTGACTGCAAGAGTTTTTCAGTACTAAAAAATTTAGAAAATCAAATTAAAAAAATTTTTTCAATTTGTCCTTAAAAGTTTTTGAACCAAATGAAGTTTACCTGACCCGAGAAAAAATTTTTGGTTCAAGAACTTTCCTGCTTAATTGAATACAATTGAATTCCTCATGAGGTGCACCATTATTATTTTTATCCAAGATTGTTTGTGTTAAACCAAGTTAAATTAGTATCAATTCTTTTCAAATTTTATTAATTAAATAAGTTAATAGAGAAAATACAAAAAACATTTGATAAAAAATATTCTTCGTAATTTTACAGATCAGTGCGATTGTATTTTATACTTTAACCGAAAAACAGTTAGTATTCAATAAATTTTTGATAACAACCTAACCACCAATTGCTCACATAAACGTCAAATGATATTTGGAAGAAAAACCGATATGAATGATAATCTCAGTAATAGCCTTTAAATGAAAATATTCTCATTTTATTAGCTTTATCCAATAGCTATGATAATCGCCGACAATCAAGTTTCACAGTAATGATTCGGCCACAAGTCCAATGCCAAATACACAGGCACTACCACTAGCACCAACTGCATATGCATGACGCAATCTCGCATCCACATCCGCACTGTCCTATCCCGAGGATGAGGATGAGAACGATGAGGATGATGATGATCATCATCATCATGATGATTATGATGATGATGATGATGGCGCAGTAGTAGCATGAGGCTCCCTCGATTCCCGCGGTGTGTCATTACTCGTCATTATCCAGCTATCAAATCGCTCAGCATAACTATCTAGGCGTGTGTGGTTAGCCCCTCACCCATACAGTACTATTATCAGATACATACACAACAGTAGACTCACAAGTGCAGCCCAAGCTCGCGAAATCATCATTGTGGGTTCCGTCGTCATCATAGTCGGGCAATGGCTCATAACTTATCGTGTGTGCGAACACTTGCTTTCACACTCTGCACAGAATAATGCCAGAATATTTCCCACAATTATCACCTAACTCCCTGGCATAAACACACATCAAAATATATACCCCAATCCTCGAGCCTCCATGAATGAATATACGTACGATGAGATCACTATAACTGTAACTAGCCATAAATAGACGAGGGTTATATATCTGCATGTATCATACAGGTCATACGGCAGGTCCGTGAAAAAATTTTCTGATATGGCCTCATATGTCCATATATCATTTTTGATACGTCTTTATATGTCTATATGTGATCTGATATTGTCATAAATGCCCAGATAAAATTTTTGAACCAAAATTAGTGTTGAAAATTTTCGACAGAGGGCGCATGGTCGCTTAATTGTTTCGCTATAAGAAAGTTAAACCTGAGATGTTAAGTTTTAAAATAAAAATCATTTCTTATACACTCTTAAGAAGCTTATTTGACAAGTGTGTTTAGTTTGATTAACCACTAACCCAATTTTTGCTTAATATTTACGTCAATAAATTTATTTTTTATTTTTTTTTTTTATTTTTTTTTTAGTTATGTTAATTACATTAACTAATGTTTTGTTTAACACTGCATGTGAACTGCGGTACACATTACTAAAAAAAAATAAATAATTATTTTATTGTAAATTATTTTTTTATTTTCATCCATAGCTTGACCAGATTAGATCATTATATGGTAACATCAGAAAATTTTTCCACGAGGGAACAAGAGCAGGAGTAAAAGCTGGAGCGGTAGCAATTGTCCAAGTTAAGTGAACATAAGTCTTGAAGCAAAGTATAAAGCCACAGAAAGAAGGCTTGACTCTTGGAAGGTTTCTATGCTTGCAGAGTACCAACGGATGTTATTGGCAGGAGAGTAGAGCCATTAGTTGTGATGATGGATGCCTGACAGGAACGCTGGCGTCCTACCCGGGCGGCAGTTATAGTAAGTAATGGCTTCACTCTGTGCCCTGAGAAAGCCTTGAGAGGAGAACTACCGCCACCCTACGACCTCTTCTCAACGGCCATTTCGACACACACACCCACAAACATACGAGCACACACACACACATACACCCTGTCCTCGCTTCACCTCTGCCGACGTCGTCGTGTAATAACAACAAATCTTGCCTATATTAATTCTCTGACGGGCATAACTCTCGTTATATATTTTCAACAAAAAAACAGACCGATAAAAATGTCACCTCCACTCTGTGACTTAAACACAAGCTGAAGTATTATCGAAATTTTTCGTTCCTACGGCTACACTCGTATATTCTTTTCGATGGTGTACCCTTTTTTGCGTTATTCACGTAGCTGCTAAACTTGACTTTGCAAAGAAACGAGAAAAACAATTATTATTGATTAAATCATGTAAGTTCATACAATGACGGTCTTTGTAATTAATTTTTTGGGTAAATGTTAAATTTAAAATTTATTATTACTTCAAAAAACCATTTGATATCATTAATATCTAATAGAGATATAATATTTAGGTCTGAATCATTCAAATAATTTATCATTGGATTATGGCTACATCAAAATGTTAAAAAATCACCCTCTAAAAAATAAGGAGTTAGACAAATTGCTAATTAGCCCGTCGATATATTGAACTAGAAGTATTTTTTTTGGCCAGTGTTCCCATGATTAACATAATTCTTCAGTGCTTAAGTCATTCAACGAAAAAATTTCTTCTTACCATAAACCGTAGAGAATCAATAATAAAATTACAGTTACCACAGAAGAGAAACAATGTTTCCCTTCTGTAAACTATTGTTATTGGACGTATAAATATACATTTTATTCCCACATATAGACGAGCTATCGCTTGGTTTAGGCACAGTAATTATTGTTGGAATAATCTGCCACAAACCCAATGGGACCATTTAAATTAGAGGGAGAAAACGATATCCCAGTGCCAACACGCACTGTATACAAGTATCATCATCATCATTGTTGTTGCAGAGACTACACACACACACTCACACTCCTCTTTTACTCTCGGTACTTCTCTTCGGGCCCTTCGCACCACCCTAAATCATTGATTGTTGCATTATCTGTTATTGGCAATGCAATTAACCGTTTACGGTAAAACAGCGGGCACTGGTTGTTCTGCGAAAGTCTGCACCCAGTTGCAGCAGCAAACACAGTTCCACCGAGCCGAGAATTGTCCTCACAAGCGTGGTGCCTCTATCCGCAGGCAACATTCTATCCTATAACCTATAACTAGGACGAGAGAGAGAATTGATTTGTTGTACACCGGCGTCCAGTAGTTCGCCAGCTTCTCTCCTATTTCGAAATCCCGAAAGCGAAAATCCGTGGCAGGATTAAACGCACCTCGCAAACGGCAACCCTCTTGTTGCCGCTTATTCTATATTCTATTCTCTATTCTCTCCCTCGAACCTTCAGCCTTTCTCCCTTCTGTTGTGTGCGATCTAAACCGTGTGCTGTTACACGATCATGATCAGGTGCAATTACAATCGCAGGTTAATAATTGTTACAATAGAGGGGCGCTCTGGACGACACGTTCTGGATTTCCGCGGTATTGTTGTTATAAACCAGTATTTGTATATGGACGTTTGCGTGTGCTTATAGGTTTATTTGTAAGGCCGGTGTGATAACGTCGATACAAAACGACTCACGAAATGCTTAAGCTTCTTAAGCGATATCACTGCGGGAGCCATTCCCCGGATACGATTCGTTGTCTATTCGCGATTTCGTATTCACTATGTTCAATATCTGGATCTCTATTCACAATATGGATGACCATATAGTCAATTATCGGAATTTTAATCGCTTTGGAAAATGTCTCTATTGCCACAATATTCTTTTTTATACTTGAGATGCCTTTTATTTTTTGCGAGGTTAAAGGATCTGTAGACATTACTACGATTTAGACATATTGAAATTAAAAAATCGGGATATTTCTTAGTATATGTTCTAAAAACTGGATTGCTGAGTTTTTTGAATACTTGATGTAAAAAATTAATAAAATAGTGTTAAAAAACCGAGAAGTTATTAGTTCCACCTGAATTTTCGAAAATAAAGTTTTTATCCGGTCTCTTCTTCTTCTAGCTTGCAAGTTTTTAAAAATCAAGTCTATAATTATCTATTGAATCTTGATAATTGAAAAGTAGAATTCTCAGGTTTATGAATCTGAGATAGCGATTGAACTCATTGAATTAAATTGTAATTTTAGCTTCAAATCTATCATTATCTGATAAATTGGTATCTTCTACTATTGTTAATCAAATTTTTATTTTTTTATCTACTCACGATTGTATTTATCTACTTGTAATCTACTTAATTTTATTTACTATGTATTGAAATTGCCATTTGTCTTGAGCCTTGGCATTAATAAACGAAATTCTATGTTTTGAACAAAAATAGCGGAGTTTCAATCAAAAGTGGCCTGCATAGTCAAAAATTTTCCAGATTTTTGCAGTAATTTTTTATGTCTAAAATTAACGTATCATTACTACTAAATCCTTGGAATTTAAAAGAAAGACACAAATTTATATAATAGCTAACTATAAATTATTCATCTACAAATTCGTTTTATTTTTTTAAATGGTATTCATGTAAAATTAGAAATTCATCATCAACCAAAAACTAAAAGCCAAGCTTTCTTAGAGATTGGACGTCGAAAGTGAGAAGAAATGGTGGTATCATCTGCGGTGATACTGTTATTATCTAATAATAAGAGGCTAGTATCCAGCTGCAGAGATAATAAAAGTAGGGGATGAAAAAGTAATAATTAGATAGCGTGGCAAATGCCGGAGTATTAGCGAACCTGTCGCCTACGACAAGTTATTTGTATAATACTGCGCATAGGTGTAATTATAAGTGTAATAACGCCTTAAGGCCAATAAGGAGCCTCGTAATTGGGCGCTAATATCATTGAGACAATTATCTCCTGGGTACATGCATACTGAGCATACTATTTAATCGAGAGATTTTCTCCGTCTTTCGAAAACACACGCTGCTCAATTAACCCGACTATTTTAATTATTTGTCGCGCTATTTAATGTTTTAATATTGCATTTAAAAATATATTAAATTTATTGTTAATAGCTGTTGTTTTAATGGTTTAATTACCGAGCAGAAGCAGAGCGGATGGGCAAAAAGGTAAAAGAGTTTTAAGATGTATGTAGAAAATAATGGAGGCGAAAAATGTGTAAGTGATGCTGAGTACTACAAAGTGACCGTAAACTCCCGGTGTACCAGTCTAAAAATTTTTACTGCAAAAAGACGTCATGAATATGGAAAACAATGTATATGTGTATGGGTGGATGGGTATAGATATAGATGTAGATATAAATATATATATTCTAATAGGAGTTTGCAAGCGTTGGTAGCCAATGAGCCACTAGGATTCTTGTCGAGGCTTTTGGCATAAGTCCTTGTTATGATTCAACGGTTTAAGCCGTGCGCGGGGTCTCAACCACCGACACACCGACCTTTCCTCTCAGCTAATTCCAGCATGCCAGTTTTCCTTCGTCTATTCTACTCTGAATACACAAGTTATGGTTTTCGACGACAATGTCAATAAGTTTAATTACCAAAGACGTGTTTTTATTGTTCGATGTACAAATAATAGTACTATAAAATTCATTATTTTCAAAATTTCAAAATGATGATGTATGGGAATGAAAATTCATTATTTAATTGAAAAATCAGTTAAAATTTTACTATGCAGAGGGAAAATATTTATTGGCTTAATATGTCTTGATATAACTTGATATGCCCATTTATATATTTTCAATCAAAATTAGTGTTGAGAATCTCCGACAGCGGGCGCATGATCGCTGAATCGTTTCCTTACAAAAGAGTTCAGTCTGAACTGTTCTAATAAAAGCTGTTTTATTATAAAAATAATTATTTTTACCTCTTCTAAGAAGCTTATCTAAAATGGGTTCTCTAGGTTAATCAACTGCTAAATTTTTTTTTAATTTCATACGACTTGTTAATTAACGTACACATTTCTATAAAAATAAAAAATTATAATAAATTATTTTTTTACTCTTAGATAGATAAAGAGGACATTCTTGTGAAAGTTTATTAAGAAGATATTCATGGTCTGCAGAAATATCAATCGTCTCAAAGATAAAATTCTAGGTGGGATGGTAACAGTTATTCCTCATGATTGAAGCTGATGTTAATCGGTATAATTTAGAGGAATTTATGAAGACTTTCACTATAACAAACTACAGTTTCGAGAATAAGTTTTGCAATATTAAATGATTTTATAATATACATTTATATTATTGAAAATTTATCTCTACCTCGATGACTGATTATTGAATATCTTATCAATATAAGCCTGTATTGGTACAAAGTTATATCTGACAACTCACAGAGTCATACATATTATCACTGAGAAAGAATGACTATCAAAATAAGTGATAAAAGCAATGAGACTATAATATGTTAAGCAATGATAAGATTAATGTCTTTTAAACGTGTAAATTGACGGTTCAAGAATGATCCACTAAATAACTTTTTTTTTTTTTTTTTAATGCCTTATTATAGACAGCGCGCTTAAAATATTTTGTTTGAAAGCATGAGTCAGGACAGTAGTAGTACGACAAACAGTCAAAAAAAGACTAAAATTTCTATACTTAAAACTATTGAACCATTGTCATCATTCATAAATGAAGTAAAAATAAAAATCAAAGAATTTCGAGAAGAATTCGTAAAGAAGTATGAACTTTATTTAACTCAAGTTAGCAATGGTGAAACCGAGGCTAAAAATTCATTAGATAAAGTAATAAATAACGGTAACGATGAATACTTTCAAAAATATCAATTTCCAACACACCAAAAAATTGGTAAACTATACGACAAAACGAAGAAATCATTGAACGGCTTTATAAGAATACTCTTGAAAGATTATGCTAAAATTTTGTCATTGGCTACTGAGTTGAATAAGTTAAAAAGCGATCATGCTCAATTGGCGAAAAAATTTACCGATCATAAAGACTCATACGATGCTAACCAACTGCATCAATTGATAAAAAATATTGAAAAGGTGATTGAACAGCACAATAAATTGGTCACTGAATTCAATACTGGCTTTGAAAAATTCTATGCTTTAAAGCTTAATTTAAGCAACGGTATACTGGCGTATACATCGTTAAATAATAAAACAGTAACATTTTCAAACGAAAGTGAGCTGGCGGAATTCCAGCGACTCATTGAAGCAGATGAAACTCTGAAGAAACGTTTCGATATAAGCAAATCATTTGCCGACAAATTGAAGACTACTTTAGTGAATTCTGCTGATAAGACAGTACTGATGCATGTCACCCCATTAAAAGAAGCTGACTGGACCATAGACTCGAAAGTACCAAATTTCTCACCGGAATTTAATGTTGAACAGAAGCCTATGTCGCCAAATCCGGAGTCTGAAGGTCAATCGGATGGATCAATGCCAATAGATCCAACCGATGAGGTGCCTTCGAATCCAAACTCTGAAGGTCAATCAAGTCCATTAGTGGATGAAGAAATCCCTATGGATGTATCTGATCTAACAAAAGTTCCATCAACAAATCCGGAAAATTCCAAAAAAGATGAAAAACAAATAATCACTGAAGCAAAGAAAAAAATACCGAAAAAAGCTAAAACATTGGGAGCAATAAAAAAAATAGCCGGAACAATAAGTAATTTTAAACTGTAAGATCGGGGTTTAGAAATTTGAGATTAAATAAATACAATGAAATACAATTACACTGAAATGAAATTGAACAATTAAAAAAATTTTTTTTTGTTATAGAAAATTCTTGAAAATTCTTACAATTCAAAAGTATAATTGTCATGAGAAAAGTAAAGAAATTAAAATTATAAAAAAAGAATCACTTATTATAGTCAATTCATCGATGAAAGTATCAAGTAAGTCAATTGATTAGTAGAATCAGTAAAACTGACCACCAAAAAGTTTTCAACAGAGTTAAAAAACATGTACACGAATTATCTGCTCTTTGATTGATTCCGTGAAGTTGATTGGTTGTATACCAAACTGGTTGCATTAACTTATTAACTTTTCAAAGCTCTTCAACAGAATTAATTTCAATCGGTTGCTTAATGTGTTTTAAACAAATTTATCGAAATGATTAAAAGTAACCATCATTATTATCGCGAAAAATTCATTAAAAAATTTTTTTTTGATTGCTAATCAAGTAATTTCTATAAAAAATATTCTGAAATCTTAAGATTGCAAATTATTTTTGAATTTTCCATATTGTTCAACGGAAGTTGTTTTACCAAAAAGAACAATCTTTAGAATTTTATATTGTTAAGTTAAAACGTCAATAGTCAACCTTGAAAGTTGGATTGACAAGCTTAATACAGAGTTAATATTTCTACCGGGCGAAAAAGGAGGAGGAGGAGGAGGAGGAGGAGAAATAGGAGAATAAAAAGTGCATAGCAGTGGATGGAATAAAAATGAAAGTTGATCGAGAATGAGTTGTGGGGAGCTTCTGAGAGGTGTGGGCCGCGTATATGGAAGATATAGAGAGATGAATAAGTTTGTGGTGGTATAGAATACTAGTATGGTATCCATTAGGGACAGAAGTATTCGCGCTTGAGATATATCGACGTCGCCGGAGCGAATTTATAGTGACAGCGGCGCTTGAAGGGATTGTAAATCCCCGTTTGAGGATCGCTGATACCAAGTTTTATGTGGGACATTAGTTGGGTGGGGCGTGGTTGAATGGCGCGGAGTCGAGAATAGCGCTAGAGTTGCCTGGGCGCTATAAATTAGCCCGAAATGAAAGACAAATCGCCTCGGAGCTGTCCGCCCGTTTGCCCCGACGTGATAGAAGCCCAGACCGAATTGAAGCTGGTGGTGGCGATGCTGCTCCTTCTTCTGCTCCAATGTATACGTATAACACCGCCGAACGCTTGGTCCCATGGGTGAGAAAAGAGACCGAAAGCTCGTCAGCTTTCTCCATCGTTTTACTTTCGTCTTCTACTTCTTATTCGAACTCGACATTTTACTCCTTTTGGACTTTCGCTATTGCCAAAGCTTCCGCTGCTTTTTCTCTAAAGACATCCTCTGTAGTGGTGGGTTCGGAAAATTCAGTTCATGTTCAGGTTAAAGTTTTTCATCAATGATTTTGGAGTCAATGAAGATATTATTTGAATTTAGGAAAATTAATCCAGAACTTTCTTGTAGAAAATTAAATTTTTTGACATCATTTGATAATTTTTTAAATATTTTTCTTGAAAATTCAATTTTATCTTATTAATTTTTGTACTTCTAAATTTACGCAATGCATATGTTAAATATGATGCTACTTGCGCGAAAAAAGGACTTCACACTGAAAAAGAAAATTCACTTGTGTGAAGAGAAAAAACCTTGAATCAAGAAAATCCAAAGTTCTTTTCTTGGTTCAAGAATTTTTCTCTTGAATCAAGTGAATTTTTTTTTCAGTTTTGTTATAATTTTATTTAGTGTTAACGTATCAATTCATAACAGAAAGTTTACGAGAAAAAACACAATCTGCTTTACTTTTTTATCATTTGTTAAAAAAATAAGTTAAGGGCCATTTCAGAGAAATTGATGAGAAACTTTTTGTTAGAGCATTCAATTTTTGAATACAAAAAATGTATCCAATAATTTTTTCATCTATTAATTCTTTACGAAAAATTTTAATTTGAAACTCTTACAAATTATAGAAACTTAAATGAATAACCTTCAACTTCAAAAATTAAATTCTGTTTAAAAAAATAAAAAAAACAAAATAATTGATGAAAAATTTCCTGACGGAGAATTAGATTTTCTATAAAAATGATCCTGCATAATTTCTTCATGTTTTTACACAAAAAAAGAGTAATTCCAAATTTTTACATTAATATAATTGTAAATTTTTCATTCGCAAAGGATAGTTTTTGAATTAATTAAAGATAAATAGAGAAGATAAATACTATGAGATCAAAGCTGTCTTTGGAAAATTAAAAAAATGTATAGAAATGTCAAAAAAGAATGTCCCTTTGTTCGAAAGATATGATATAATGTGTAATACATAATATATGAATAATATATTTATGATAAAAATTCGACACAAACAAACAGATTAGAATTGGATTAAAGTTGTTTGGCATGTTGATTGGACTCTGAAACTGGCTGGTTATAATATAGAGTCCACCTTCAGAGAACTCGGGGGAGGAGTAGAAGTAGGAGGATGCAGTCGTGGCAAAGTAAAGGCAAAGTAAAGGGATCTTATCGTAGTGGTATCGTAAAGAGAAAACCGACATTACTTGCCCGCGGATGATTTGCCTTGTTAACGACCTCGAAGATCAGAGAGAGGAGAGAGGAGAGTCAACCCAATCTCGACAACGACAAAGAGCCTTTTGCTAAGAACCGACCGCAAACGCAAGCCCCTAAGGCATCTAGAGCTCTCAGGAGTTGCTGACGTCACGTCGACAAAGGTTTGAGACGTCAATTAATTAGCTGTACTTTCGCTACCTCTAGCCGAGAAAATCGAGTTAAGTTTACAAACTTCCCTTCCATCCCTAATCTTTCTTTAAACAAAACAGAAAACCTCACAAATAAAATTATACCACTCACTCATTCCAGTTTCTATGTCATTGTTTATAATTTCAAGCTTAATGAGTAGAATACATAAAATATCTTTCAGTTCTGAACGAGAAAAAAATCAAAAATGGAACAATTAAACTATTTTCTTTGTGTTTATCACGTGGCTTTAAAAAACTTATTTATTTTTGTCACAGCTTATCAATAAGGTGTCAAAACTACAATTTGTTACACGTAAACACGAACGAAAGATTTTTTTGAGCTAAAATTAACAATCTCCTCATATAAACATTGGATATTAATTTTGTATAATAGTAAAAAACTGCTTAATTTATGTAAAGTTAATTTTTGAAGACCTGTTTTGTCATTAAGAATTAAGAATACAAAAATTGTTTTCTGTTTATTTAATTTCAATTTTTTTTATTTCTTAAAAAACAATTGTATGAATTTTTTTTAATTCTTAATGGTGTAGAAACATTTAATATTAGAAACATTTTGGTTAAAAAATTTTTTTTTTATTTTTTGAAATAATGAAAAAATTTTTTTTCTTTTCTCAAACAGTAAAAAACAACATTAAAATATTTTTTTGCCGATTTTAGAAGCTTTTAAGAATAAAGTGTTTTTTACGAATTTTTTTTTTGGGTACCCTTTTTACCCATCCCTCCCCTCTATCATTAATCTACGAAAAAAAAAATTTATCTGTGAGTATTAATGAGCGTGGACAAAACCAATAAACAAATATTTTCGATTTGTCAGTTATTATTATTTAAAAACAAGGCAAAACACAGAGAGGCGAGGACGAACATACAGATACAGACAGAGAACACATCCGGTAATTTTGCAAAAAGCTCGGCATCCTGCCCACGGGAAAATAACTCACATGTAGGACACAGTGACTGTTCGCGAGTGTCTGTGGCGAAATGAACGTTTTAATTCCCCTCCATAAAAGCCAACGACAAATCAAACTACTTTGACATGATTAACTGGCAAGCATAAATATCGGTATCAATGCACGTGCGCACGCAATGACGCGTCATGCCCCGCAACCAGCGACTCGTCTGCTTTTTTTATTCAATGCAGTCATTTTCTTTTTATCCTCTACTCCCCTAACTCTTGCCCCTGTTCTTTCGCGAACTTCCGATGCTCTTTTTCGCGCCGTGAATTGTCCCAACGGCGGATAAAAGCTCGCGACATGTCATCTAATGAATAGCATCCGCCATTGACTAGTATAGGCATGCCTCGGTTATACATTTATCTAAGCCGTGCTTGTCTTCTATCCTCTCATATTTTTCATGATACACTTTGATTATCATTCTTTTGCTTTTATCATTTCTTTACTAGCCGCGTATCACGATTTTACACATGTGATGAATTAGACAGGCAAACATTTAAATATATAATATCCATTGTGGTTGTATAAAATGACCACGTCATTCACGTCGATTGTATGCTAATTTTTCATGCACTCCTCTGTACTCTTACCACCAGGTAGTCAAGTCTATTCATGAACTATTTTTTCGGTTTTTTTATCAAGATGTTATTGAATAAGATCACGAGATTCTCATTAATTATATTGTACCCCAGCAGTTAATATTAACAAGTATTTTAAAAATAATAATACTCTCAGAAGTCACATACTTTTATAGCAAAGTAAAAATGATTTATGCATTTAGACCGTGAATTTTTTAGCAAAAAGTTTAAAATTTTTCAATATTTCTGATAAAATCCACCCTTTTTTTTACAACAGGCTGTCAAGGATCATACTATCCATGCTTTGAATTATTTTTAATCCTCAAAACTTAAGGTTGTAGTGTTGATGTTAATGCAAATGTCCAATGTCAAATAAAAAGTCTCATTTTGATTTATATAGTAGATTTACCTACTTTTGTACAATTTTTTTTTATTACTAATTTAATTCTTAAAGAAAACTAAAAAATTTTCAGATGTCTGCTGATTTTTCATTAATAATTAAGGATATTTGTATTAATATAACTTTTTTTTGAATATTTTTTATGACAAAAATTTCTGAAGAAAATTTTAAGTTAAATGAACAATAAAAAAATGTCTTTAGAAATAAAAAATTCTATTTCAACGAATTAAGGTTTATTTTTTGATTAAAAATCGAAGATAAAAAAAGTTATAAGAGATCCTTCGTTTAGGCAATTGGACTTCTACAAAAATTATTTTTTACTAACTCAATCTTTTTACATTTAGGATGAATGTAAGTAATAAAAACAATAAAATTTAATCATTGTATTAAAAAAAAAACTTCTTCATCAGAGGACTAATTTTCTTGACTCAAAAAAATATTTAAAACAAAGAAAATTCTTTTGACTGAATCGGAACTTCCACTGTGGAAGTTTATTAAGCCGAGCAAATTTTCTTGTCTCAATAAAATTTCTTCGAGCTTGAAAAAAACTCAAGACTTCTGAAAAACAGACAATAATTAATACACAACTTATTAATTCATAAAGCAGTGGGTGACTACTTGACAAAGAATTTACCGCATGGAGTAGAAGAATCGCGACTAGCAGCGGCGCGGGGATTCCTTGAAAAAGTTTAAGAGTTTACGGTAGGTGAGCGTAAGAAACTAGGTTACTGCAACAGGTGGGCATTAAAGTAAATATACGCACATTACGCGGTCATTTATCGTCTCTGCAACACCGTCTTGACACCTCATTTAGTTGGAATACGTCTGAATTAATTAATCAAAGACACATTTCCGATCAGTAATCAGAATCAAGATCAATTCTGATGCGACATAACACATTATGTTCTCATCTGCCGAACCGGGAAGTTCTAAATAAAGATGTACTCATAAATTGATATTTAATTGGTCAATGTGTTGAAAGTAAGTGGAAAATTTCATAATAAGCTGTCATTAACTGATACTTGGAAGTCGTTTTACCGAGCAATAAGCTATAAGTGAGTAAAGTGAGGCAAGCGACGAAACATCCGCACCTGTGTACATCATTAAAACGCATCGTTTAATATTAATAACGCAGTGTCTTTAACGAGAGACAGTAACACCCTGAGCAACTTGTAAACTCACTTTGTTACGACTTGTTGAAAAGAGTTACGGCTAAATATACAGAGACCTCATAATAAATTTTTATTGCCTCTCAAAAATAATTTTTATCGTCACTTCTCTCTCCCCAGCCTTTTTGTCCGCTGCCCTGCTTTAGCGTTATTATATTTAAATATTTATATTTATATGACACTGAATAAAATTTTATTATTCAATAAACAATAATTTAATTACTTATATTCGAAATAAAGAGATTACTGATGATTTTATTTTACATTTCACACTGCCCACGTTTTTCCTACTTCATATTTTATATTTTGTATGCGATAAAAATAATTCAACGCAATTTATTTTTATATTTAATTAATTCGTGGACTTTGGTTGACTTTTTTTGTTACAGTGAAAAATTTTTCATAGAAAATGAAGCCAAAAAATTATACACGGTCGATATAGTGAAAAATTTTGATAGTGTGATTTAAGGGTGTAAAATTTTCACTAGAGTTGAAATGACAAATGACTTCCCAAAAAATTTCAACCCCGTTGACAAAAATTTTTTCATCGATAAAATTAATCGACAAATTGGGTATTGATTTTTTGTAATTTGAAAAAATAATATTCCGAGTGCCCCTAGTTATTATATTTCATCCACCGATAAATCACAAGTGTACGAGATTAAAAAAAGGTAGTGAAAATAGCATGCCCAGAGTTTGGCGTTTCCCTCACCCTCATCAGCCAGCAAATCAAAAGGGTAAAGTGAGCGGACGTATACGTAGGAGTGTAGAGTGCGTAATATGTGGTCCGGGTGAGGAAAGGGGTGAGGGTATAAGAGTATGAAACCCCTTTTGAAGAGCTCGAGCTCTAACGTTCGATAAGCCGGGTACCCTTTCCCCAGCGGATTCGCACAAAGGCCTAATTACCCATAAATTGTCTGATTTACGACGGTCTAGAAATGTAAATATGAAATATGAAAATGAGGATGGCTGTAATAAAAGTGATGTACGAGACTCTGTAGGGTCGTTGGTGGAAGCGTCCATCATGCCTGTTTGTGATGGGGGTGTCTTTGTTTCGCACCCGAAACCCATTTTCCGTTTCTCTTCTCAAAACTACTCTAAATATACTCCATATGGATATGAACTACTCTACCCACCTACTCTTCTAAATGCCGGTTTAATTGTCATTATTATTAGCGTTTTCATTATCATCATAATATTAAATCATAATTAAAAAAAAAATAAATGATGTCATTTAATTAATTATTTAAACACCCTCAAATGACGTTCATTAAAAAACCAAAAAATAATTTTTATTGTTTAATATTTAAAAAAATTTTTCTATCCACTAAAGAACATTTATTATCATTAAAAATATTTATTCTTTTGTGATATCTAAAAAAAAAATAACAGGATTGTTATAACTAAGCGAAATCAATATCACAGAGCAAAACTAGCGTTTGCATTTAAATTACGCGCGCTTTTTAATGTGCCATCGATGTACGTCATTTTTCAGATTGCGAACTTTATAATCAAATTATTTTATTTTTGCCTTAAATCTCTGACCGGTAATTATTTAAAATTAATTTTATCATTAAAAATGCATTATTAAAATTAAAATTTCATATATTATGGTCTGCAGAAATATAATAAAAACTTTTCAAGAAATGACCAGTCAAATAAATACCATGCAGCAGAAAATAATGATCAAACTAATTGCGGCAAATTAGTATAAAATGAAGAGCAAAATAAAAAAGTTTAATCGGTGTAGTATATATTATAGTATTTCTTTTATATTTTTCTCGTCATTTTATTATATCATTTTATTATCTTGAGTTATATTAATGTCAACCTATAAGGGCTGTTTATAGTATTTTCCAAGATCGAATTTAAAATCTAAAAGCACTACAATGCCAGTAAATTCACGTCCACGGTATAGCATAATCGTAGAATGTTATGTTTCTGCCAGTACAGTACAGGGTATATATATATATATATATGTATATAGAAACATATATTTATAAATAGTCGGGCGCATTGAGAACGGACTGAAATCTTGACGGTAAACGGAAGAAAACCAGTAAATCGTACCGAAAGTCAAGCCATTTAAAGCAATAAACGGCAAGCACATTGCTCTAAACCTACTGGCATTTGCCATGATCGTGTTATTTAACGACAACTAGTTTATCCCGATATTAGCTTCTTATAGCGTTCAAACTTGCATATATTTTTACTGTACTTAACACTTTAATTAGTAATTATCGTAAGTTACACCGTGAAAATTTTATGCTATTACTTTTTATTTACATTATTTCGCTAGGGGATATATACGCGAACTTTATTTACTTTTAATAAAAAAGTATTTTTTCCATGATCGGTAAATTGTTAAATGGTTAATAATTTTTTATGAGCTAACTAATTTCTTTCTTGTTTTTAATTTACTTTTACAGTAAAAGGCAAATTCTTATAAGGTTCGCTTCAAAGTATAGAAAATTTATTTCTGTGATGATATCAATAAAACTTGATGTGACAAAATTGCTTTAAAGAAATTAAAAATCGTGAAAATAAAATTATTTATCTTCAAATTTTCAATACTCTTTTTAGTCCTTCAATTATTTTTTCTAATTATAAGCAATAATTTATTCAAAATCAATTAATTTATTATGCTTGTAAGTAATTAGTTTAATTTAACTGTTCTATCAAGAAACAAGGGTAATTGTATTTGAATGGTAAAAATATATTCTCAAAAAATTCAATTTCAATAAAGTCTTATTTCTAATTAAAGGATTTAACTTTTATTTCAATAACTAATCATACGAAAAGTATGATAGACCTCTGAAAAATTAATTAATTAATTAATTAATAGAAAAACGAAATCAAGTAATAAAAAATTCAATTTTTTCATTGATAAAAAATTCTAGGCATAAAACAATTTTCATTGTTTTTCCGTATTTTATACAAGCTTCTTTACCAAAACTATTCAATTGTCAAAGTGCGAATTCAACCTATCGAAAGCTGGTAGTTCAACTCTAAATCAAAGGGTGCAACTAGAATTCAAAGCGACCAGTCTTCGGTCTCTTTTCATCCACCCCTAATAAAATCCTATATTTACTTACTGACATTACCGACAATCGGACAATTACTTTCATGTACCTTCCATAGAGGGCGGCTTTAACTTAAAAATCAAACTCTCTGATAATAAAACAGGAGTTTGTTTTTGTTTACTAATAAATTGGTGTTGATTTAAAATAAAAGCTGCTATAATTACATAAATTTAATTAAATATGGATGATCTGCCCGACCACAACAAACAATTAGAAGATTTAAAATTATTTACTGAAGATGTAGACAAAAAATTAAACGAAGTCACATCTTTTTTAGGATGGAGCGTGGACAGTTTAAGCGATGTAAGACTATTTATTTATTAAAAACTATCTTATAAATAATTAATTCAATTATTATTTTTTTTTATAGTTTACACCGCCAATTACTTGTCCCTTCGACAATGCGCATCATTTATCGGAGAAGAAATTAAAAGATCACCTGGAAAAATGTCAATGGAAGGCAGAAGGTTATGCAGAGACAGATTTGCCTTTATCTTGGCCAACTCTACCAGAAAATTCTCCCTTTTGCATACAAATAAGTAATTAATAAATGAAAAATTTTTAATTACTTTAAAAATGCGTCAAATTATAATTTTATTTAATTTTTTCAGCCGAAAACTTGCAGGATGAAATTCTTAAGTCAGCGAAACTGAATAATCCTTCGTTAGCAGTAGGTCAGCAGAAAATTAATATTTTTATTTAAATCACACCGCAATTTATAGTTAAACTATACGTTAATTGTTTTCAGAGTTTTCTATGAATTTTTTAACTTGAACTGGACTTGCAATATCCTTTTTCATATCCTTTTTAAGAAAGTATCTTTTTGATACTTGATAAATCTAGTTTTGTTTGTTAATTAATAATTGAATTGTTGGCTCGTTAATTATTAATTCATGCACAGTTTGATAGCTAATAATTTGAAATTTTATTTTTAATTAATTAATTAATTAGTAATTATTATTTCTTAACACTTACAACAGGTACGGGAAATCGATTAATACCCCGCACTTCTGACAGGCTTATCGCTGATTTCACTCCTGATGAACGAAGAGCGCTTTATGAATATTATCTGGCGAATACTGTCCAACCAGACATTGGAGAAGATATTGCTGACCTGAATAAACCGTAAGAATATTTTTTAATTATTATTTATTGTCAAATTAAAGTAGCTAACAAAAGATAATTTTGGAGATTTATAAAGAAGAAGTTTTTTAAAATATAATCATAAATATTTTTAATATCGAAATTAGTATACTTAAATAATAAGAACTAGCAACCTTGCAGTTACCATGTGACTGCCGTGACTTGTGAAATATAAATAAATAAAATTTTGCTTTATTAAATAATGACTTTTGTAAAATTGCACTGTACTTTCTTAACTATTGACGTTTTTAAAGATATAAACTCATCCCGATGTTGCACTCATCAAGAGCTTTCATTTGAGTACCCACATGCATTTTGATATATTTTTCATATATACATATATGTATTATATATAAATATATGAAAAATTGATGTGGGTACTCAAATGAAAGGTCTCGATGAGTGTAATGCCAAGATGAGCTTATATCTTTGAAAATGTCAATAGTTCACAATGTACAAGGTCAATTCTTAATTATGTTAAATTGCACTGTACTTTCTTCACTATTAACATTTTTAAAGATATAAGCTCATTCCAATGTTACACTCATCAAGAGCTTTCATTCAACTAACCACATGCATTTTGTCATATTTTTCATGGATACATATATGTAATATATATAAATATATGAAAAATTGATGTGGGTACTCAAATGAAAGGTCTCGATGAGTGTAATACCGGGATGAGCTTATATCTTTAAAAATGTCAACAGTTTACAAGATACAAGGCCGTTTCTTAATTATGTATCTAGAAATAGAGCATTTTCGTTTTGCAATGACACTAAATTTCACTAAAAAAAAACCCATTTTATCATATCAACTATCCTGGACACAAAATTTTTTTTATTCTCTTAATAATCAATTATTTTTTTTTTTATTTAATTTTTTTCAACTAATCACAACTTATCCTTCATAATTGAAGAGAAATTGTTTTAATGAACTAAAACATGTAAAAATTTAAAGTATAACAATACAAATGAATAAAAATAAAAATTTTTTAATTCAATAAGTTGAAATTCCGTCAAACTTGACAGTATAAATTAAAAAGATATTCAAATTATCTAATTTGGACCATTATAGTATTAATAATAAATTAATTTTACAGGAAAAAAACTGAAGAGAAAAGAACATCATACTTGGAACTACTTGCCCATGAAAGAGATTTAAAACGACGTCGAGCTAAACACCGAGGAGTTCATACGAATAAAAAATCCCAGACAGAAATATTAAGAGAAGTTATCAACCAGCAGATGGAAATGCTGACAGAGTACATCGCTGAGAAGAATCACAATGGAGCGGCTGAAGTTAAAACGAAAGGTGTTAAAGTAGAGCGAGTAGACACCGATGAACTTAGGATAAAAGAGAGTCACAGAGAACGGAGACGAGATGATTTTGATAGACATAGATCCCATCGTTCTGACTCGAGCAGGGAAACTTCCAGACATCGGGATGATGATCGTCACAAGTACTCCAACTCCAGGCGCGACATAAAGACAGATACAGATAATGGGAGAAGTGGATCGCGTCACAGAGATTATGACTCTCATTCGAAGTATCACAAGAGAGAGGATAGACATCGACACCGGCACCATTCAGATGAACTTAACCATCCACATAGAAGTGATAAATATTCCAAGCATGAGAAGCGCGAAAGACACAGGTCGCGTGACCGAGATTCGGATCATAAATCTTATAAAAAATATAAATATGATGATGAAAAACATGAAAATGATGGTGATAAATATAAATATGATAAAAAATCACACAGAAGACATTGATCAAGTTGCAAATAAATAAATGCTATTTGTATTTATTTAAAATTAGTTATTGATTTATTTATTTTAAATTCATTTATCGATTTTTAGTTTATAATTAATTATAAATGCTTATTACTTGTTAACTTTATTTCTATGCTTAATAACTGATAATAATACTTATAACAATAATAATATTGAAATTAGCAGACATCTGATGATTTTTCAATTTTTTTTTAATTAACAAATTATAAGAAAAAGTTGCATTTGTCGTTTTTTATATTTCTGTGCAAACATTTTTTTTTTAATCGTCGATAAAAATCAAAAAATTTTCTTCTATTTTTACACATCATAATTAAGGTAAAAGACCCAGTTATTGACACTTGCAATTATATTTTCATTAAAAAAAAAAAATCAACTCTCATAAATTCATAAATATAATTTTTAAGATAATTAATTTTTTGAGAACATTTTATTTTTTAATTAGAATAAAATTGCAAGTGTTAAATAACTAGGTCAGTGTCAATAACTGGGTCTTTTACCTTAGCAAATTTTTTTTTTTGATAAATTATGTCACAAATAAGTAAAAAATTTTGTTCCACTGTCAGAGTTAACCAGGTGAAAATTTTTATAACTTATTTACAAAAAAAAAAAATCACTAAGTGTTCTATTTTCAACATGATAAATCATAAATTAGCCTAAACATCAGTAGAATTATCTGGTAGAGTAATCGTATAAGTAGCTTCATTTTGATTAGGTCTCTGAAGCGAGTGAGCAACTAACTTAGCCATAGAACTGAACAATTCAGCGGCTTTGCGTCCAACTTCCAGGATGAAGGAGTTATTCTTGGTATCGAGCCTCTGAAGTTCACCGTAAACTTTCTCGCACTCATTGTCTTCAGCCGGGTGCTCGTGAACGTAGAGCGCGTCCAGAAAAACGTAAGGATGACGAACCAGCAAGTCGAAGTAAGTATTGTCCGATATACAGGTGACAGTCTGGGACCTGCCGTAGATGAGGATCACGCGGTTGACAAACTTGGGGATGCTCAGGAATTCTTCAAGCTCTAGGTTGTCCATGACCATCTTGAAGCAGGCCGACAAGTCGCAGATATTCTCGTTGTCATCCAGAGTTTGAGTCTCCATGACACCCCCCAGGCTGTTTATCACCAGCTTGATGTTGTTCGTGAAGTTGCAGATCCACTTGGGAACGTTACCGTTCAAGGACATCACCGCATACTCGTGACTGCGACCTATCGTCGACTTTGCGTGGACAAACATCTCGACGGCTTTCTTTATCAACGGCAAGGGCACGAATTTTTTGCCCGACTCTAACTCAAAGGGTGTTACGATGCTCTCCTGGGTGGTGTCGATGATGAACAGAATTTTCTCTGGCACGTTGAGGATCAGCATTTTCGTCTCTAGCAGGTACTTTTTTTCCTCGATGGATACGTCTGCTTTGAGCTTCTCTTCTGAATGATGATCCATTGGACTCATTGGACTCATTGACATGGTGCTTTTCGAGCGATTTTCTTGGGGACTGTGGTTAGAGTTTGTTGAAAATGATTCTAACTTCTGGGTGATAACCGTCACTTCGTCACCAAATTCATTCTTAACTGACATTATTCAATTGTTTATTGATTGCTGTGATTGTGAATTTGGGAATTTTCTTTATTATTTATATACACTGTTGACTGTTTGTTTTTGTTTTCACTTCCACCTGCTCTCACTCTCACTGTGGCGAGATTTTAAATTTTAATTTGAAGGTTATGGATAGGTTCCAGAGCCCGCTTATGGAGAGAGTAGAGGACCCATACCCTCCATAATTCTGATTGCGCTTCTTGATTACGGTTGATAAAAATGACCAAGTCATCAGACATTTGAAATTTTTTTTTATTTTTATAAAAAATAATTATTTTTAAAAAGTTTACACTTGTAATTTTTTTTTTTAATTTTTAGATCTTAAAAATTAAATTAGCCGACATTTAAAAATTCTTATAATCTATTTTATTGAAAAAATAATTTTAAATAAATTTTTTATTAATTTTACATTTGTAAAAAAGTTTAAAATCTATAAGTGCAATTTTTAAGAAATATTTTTTTGTTCTAATTTAATAAATTAAGCTAAATCAATAATGTCGACTAACTTTATTGTAATTATTCTAATTATTTAATTGTTATAAAATTAAAAAAAAATGAAAGATGTCTATTACGGATTTATAATTGAAAAATTTATACTTACTAGGAATAAAATTATTTTTCTTGATCAATAAAATGATATAACTGGTTATTTAAAGTGATACTAAAATCAGGAGACGTCTGACAATTTTTTTAATTTTTATAAGAAAAAAAATATTTTTTAAAAATTTCCACGTAAATTTTCTTTAATTTTTAAATGAAGAATTTTTTTATTATAATTTAGTTATAAAAATCCAAAAAATTGACAACTGTTGTTTAATTTTAGTATCATTATTAAAAAACAATGATATGACACGGAAATTATAGATCAGATAAATTTTTAATTTTTCTCATAAGAAAACGTTAAAAATAATTTTTCTATTTTTTTATAATTTGTATAATGTTTAATAAAAAAAAAAAAAAGGATAATGTTTTAATAAAAAAATTAAACTCACCAATTAATCGAGCTAACGAATAAAAAATGGCTTGTCTAATGGTGGACCCGAGGGTATTTCATAAGAATATACGCAGCAGTTTTAATTGATGAAAATTAAGCTACTAAATTGTTATTAACGAAAATATTGACTCACTGAACATTAAATTGAACAAAAACTATAAATTTTATAAAAAATTAAAGAAATAAACGGACTTGTGACTTCATCTACCCGCGCGTTTTACCGAAGAGACAAGTGGCGGCTACCGGCTAAGAAGAAACTGCGTAGATTCCGCTCGCGCCGCCATCTTATTCAGCTCGCGCATGCGTGGAGATTAATGACGCAGTTGAGAATTTTCAAAGTTTTTATTTCAACGAATAAAACTTTAAGAATTAATGAGTTTTTAAATGTTATAAAATAAAATTTATAATTAATCTGAAGTGAATTTAGTAATTAAACTATTGAGATATATCAAGTTATTGAAAAATATGAAAATTGTGCTCCGGATTTTCTATTGGTTAAAATTAAAGCGCGCGCACAGTGTACAATGTAAATTATGACATTAAAGTTAACAGTCACTATTAGAGAATTTTTTAATTTTTTTTAACAAAAACAAATTTGTTAAAAAAAATACTTTTAAAAAATTGCATTTTTTGTTTTTTAAAATTTCTACATGTCAATTTTTGTTTCTAATTTTTTTTTGCCATAATTTATTAAAAAAAAAAAAATTCTAAAATTTATTGAATATCTGCTAAATTTATTTATGAAAATTAAGTTAGCCGATATTTAAAAATTTTTAGAATTTTTTTTTATTGAAAAAATGATTCCAAAAAAATAAAAAAAAAAAAATTTCACTTGTAAAAAATTTGAAAAACAACTGTAAGTGCAATTGGAAAAAAATATTTTTTAGTTCTAATTTAATAAATGAAGCACAATCAAAAAATTCAAAATGTCGGCTAACTTTATTATTATAATTTATTTTCATTTCAATTTTTTCGTATTGACAATTAATTTTTTTTTTTTTTTATTTGAACCCTGAAGTCTGTAAAAAGTCCACCAGCGGATCAACGACGCGGTAAGTAATTTCCTACTTACATTCCATAGATTGCTCTACATACCATCATGTCAATAGTAAGTACAGCAAGCAAAAAAAGTAATCAGCTGTCATTGACAATAATAAGTTTATAAATAGAAAAAACCAATTATAAATTACTCATATATATAACTTGTAATTGAATCATCTCATATCACTTAAATGTGTGACGTTCCTAAAAACCTAGATGTTTGCTATTTCCAAGCAAAAAACACTAATTACAGCACCTATTCTTAAAAATAATACTTAAAAAATAATTCCACCATGTAAAAGTGTTTCAACCTATTAAATAGAATATCTGTGTAAATTTCAAAAAGAAATGGAGGGCAAGAGAATATTACTGCTGTTGATAGCAATATCTTCTGTAAGTACAAGTGACATAACCTCGTCAATATTCGGAAACTTTCTCGAGTTTGTGCCAGCAGCCTTCGGAGATTTCAACTCTGATGAGCTGACGGACGTGTTTGTGCTGACAAAAGACTCAAAGACTTTAGAAATCCTGCTGGCGAATAATGACATTGAGCCAATTCTTCGACCATCAAACTTGACATGTTCCTTCAAGAACAGCATCACCAGCATAGTTCCCGGCGATTACGACGGTGACGTCTTCATGGATGTCCTGGTAACTACTCACGATCCTAGTTCAGACTTGACCCACGTCCACATTATCTGGGGCGGGATTGGAACCATCACTTGCTCCAACGAAACTGAGCCACTGATCAGCATGCGAGGCCAGCCTTTGGCTATCGACTACAACCAGGACATGATCATCGACCTTTTTGGGACAAACATAGAAGACAAGCGCGTGTTTTGGGTAAATCGCAACAGGACTAAGCCCGAAGTCGTTCGGATGGAAAAATTCAACGACCTTCCACTGGTACCAATTAAATCTCCACACTCAAATTCATTTTTGGATCTAAACGATGACTACTTGCCAGACTTGATGATCACCACGGAGGAAGCCTTTGAAATCTGGCACGGAATCCCCGGAGGGTTCAAGTACTCCAAGAGAGTAGAGTGGCCTTTTGGAGTCGTAAGCGCCGGCGGTCATGTTGGTCAGTCTCTGTACCTAGATGTCGAACTTAAAGGTTCGCTGGACTTGGTGGTACCACTGTGCTTCGACTATCAGTGCAGGAACTCGACCATCGTGTTGTACCGCGACGGCTGGCACGACCTGCAGATAAACTTCGCAGATATAAAAAAAGAACTCTGGGGTTTTGTCCCGCCAGACAAATGGAAGAACGTCATGTACACTGATGCGATAACTCTGCACACTGGAGACTTCAACATGGACGGGTACCCCGACCTCCTGGCGACCCTCCAGACCAACAAAGCTAAACAGACCAGAACGTTTCTGCTGGAAAATGTTGAATGCAAAATTTGCGAGGGAGTTAATCGGACTTTTGAAATCCACTGGGACGCCCTCAATCCTTTTAAAAATGAATCGGTGATGGGAGTTTTCTACGACTTTTATCAAGATGGAATCCTGGATGTTATCTTGGTGGAACACGACAAGGCTACTGGGCAGTACTACACTCGGGCTTTTAAAAACAGCCTGGACTACGATGCAAACTTTGTTAAGGTGATGGTTCTTACGGGACTCACCAATAGTAAATATCCGATTTCTCCTGGGTCTGTCGGAAAGAAGAAACGGACTTATGGTACTAATTTACCTGGACCGTCGATTGCTTATAAGACTACCACTCAAGAAGGTTATCCTCGGGGAGCTATTGCTGCGCAGCTACCTCAGAGCGCTCACTTTTCTTTGAATTTACCTTACACTACTTTTGGACTTGGTCGCATGCCGAATTATATTGAAATGTTGACTGTTGGGGTAATTTATTATTATTATAATTATTATTATTACCATAATTTATTTATTTATTTCTTGTACTAATGCTAAAAAAGGGTATAAAAATTTTTTTCTTCCAATGATCTTCAGAATGTTGGAACTGTAAAAATTTACTGAGTTAATGAAAAATAATTTTTTTTTATTACGCTCTTTTGACTTTAAGAAAAAAATAAATTTAAAAATCAAAAGAGCGTGAAAATTGAAAATTTTCGAAGATAGATTCATGGGATGCCAAAATGTCGAATTTAATTAAAGCTTTATTTTTTTTAATTTAAAAAAAATTAATCAGCTCTCGAATTTTTAATTTTCATAGCCCAAAGTTCAAAATATTCCATTTTTAAAGCGAAAAGTTAGAAAAAAATTTTTTTTATATCTATAAGGTCATTGAAAATTGCAAGAAAAATTTTTAATACGCCCTTTTGGAATTATCAACTGGATTTATTTTTAATATTGATAATTAATCTGTTGACATTGTTTTGATCTAGGTCGCAGGAAAGTACCGCGAGTGGCAGCAAATAATCCCAAATTCACAAATAGTGGTAATCCCAAACCCAATAACTGAAGCAAGCAAATGGAAAGTCCAATTATTCGTAACACCTAGTAAATTGATATTGCTAAGTGCCGCAGCACTAACAGGTACTTGCGGTCTGATATCGGCGATAATAATAGCACTCTACTGGAAGGAAAGACGAGAGGACAAAATAGAAAGACTGCAGGAAGCTCACAGATTCCATTTTGATGCTATGTAGAGTGAGATACTGTTTTTTTTTTACCTTTAACTGTTGTAATTATTTTATAATATATAATTTATTATTACTATGATAACTTTAAAATATTATATTGTAAAATAAATAATTATGTTTGATTACGTGGTAAAATCGATAATTTATTGAATAGTTTTGGACAATTGCATACAAAATAAGACTCGCGAATATATTTCATAATTTTACGGACGCACTTGAGCGTAAGTATTTGTTTAGTTGATTAATTTATTAATTTATTTTTAGTTTTAGTTTTAATATTATTATCATTATTATTAATATAATAAATAATCTTTCCTGGAGTGTATTTTGGTCTTGGTCGCTGTAAGTCGAAGCTGATGGTAACTAAACGATGACCTGCTACTGACATCGGTCATTTTTAATGGCAGGGTTTAAGTCGTTGAAGTAAGGGTGTGCCATCGCTTCGTCTGCTGATAATCTCAACGCTGGATTACATACTAATAATCTCTGTAATTAAAAAATTTTCATAAATCGAAAAATTAATTAAATATAGTTTAAGTTAAGAAAGTAAAGTGCAATTTAACATAATTAAGAATTGACCTTGTATATTGTGAACTATTGACATTTTCAAAGATATAAGCTCATCCTGACATTACACTCATCAAGACCTTTCATTTGAGTACCCACATCAATTTTTCATATATTTATATATATTATATATATATATATATATATGAAAAATATATCAAAAATGCAAGTGGGTACTCAAATGAAAG